>JAQJVL010000485.1:381867-662451 GCA_035578905.1 Stictocephala bisonia
AAACCACAAACAAATTGTATAAATATTATAATTAACTGTCCAACGCTGTTGACATAAGAGTCAGTTTCCGTTACACAAGTCACGGAGTCCAACTGCAGCCTTGATTGTGAGTAATGTACTTTACATGTGTCACGATATAAAGCACTGGATCCCTGGAGTGTAAACGGCGCGTGTCTGCAGATAATCAATACATTCCTTTTATTTGCAGTCACAAACTGCTGGAAATGTAATAAACCAATGCTTACATGCTGGAGAGAACAAACCGTTGTAATGCTTGGCAATGCATCGTTACAATGCGTATTTACAAAGGCTATGTATAATGAAGATTAAATATGATTATCAGTGGAAACAACCTAGTCAACATAAATATTTAGCGTAATGATGTAAAACAATTAACAACTCTTGGTAAGATGAAATACTTTAATGCACAAAATGCAAGTTTGTACTTTTTCCGTGTGAAAAACGAAAAATAGAGATAAACAAACAATTAATTTCACCGCTCAAATCATGTTTAAGGGATAGCGATATCTATAAGGTTATCAGTTCTGTCTGTATGCAGAAAACCCATCTGTGAGCCTAGCCAATGACTACAAATACACTAAGACGAAAAGTAGCCATGTTAAAATGTCAGACCAGTCGTCCAGGTAGAAACTCGACTTTACGCAAACGGCCACTAGGAGCCACGAGCGCTCGCCCGCCTGCTCCCTGTCTTTCGGAGCAGCGCTCGTAGCGGCTGTTTTCGTAAGCTTCCCTCCCGCTTGTCTGAAAAATTCCCATAAGAACTTTTCGTCTTAGTGTATTTGTAGTCATTGGCCTAGCTGTTACACCTACGTCACCGATAGACATAACATGGTACTGACTCTCCCGTAAATTCTTTTCTTAGATCATTTCTTAACGATCTCTACGTTATATAAATTAACAAAAGTTTTATGAATTACGCTATAACATATAGTTTGAAGCAATATTATCCATTTTCCAGGTTCCTTCTTTCCTTCCTCCATTCCAATCATTGTTAACCCTGAGAAAGAAAGAAGAACATTTACACTACACTATCATATTTAACTATTACAAAATAAAATGAATCATTTTGAAAATACAAGTTAGAATGTTATTAAAATTTTGACAATCATACAGAAATGTGACAATAGCTAAATATTAATTTTGGGGAGTTTTTCTCATATAAAGAAAATTTGTATTAGTGATTGTAATTAAGATGGTAACTGTATCACTTTTAGGGATAACAAATAAAGAAATTAAAGAAGAACAATAAAGTTTAGTAAGCCCACAGCTCAATTTCGTACGCATCTCCAACTAAGTGTATCATATTTTAAATTTTCCACGCCTGAGTCACCCGGGACGGTCAATACTGTACATTCCTGGGATGCCTGACATGCCTTTCCTTCCGGTCATGCAAGGACCAAGGCCGGAAGCCAGGGTGTTCTTATTGATTTGTGAACTATGTCATACATTCCTTATGGCTGATTCTCTCTTTTTTTAAGTAATACATACGGTTTTTAACCGACTCTTCTATTGATTCGATTTGCGAGATGGTCAATTGAAATCATCATTAAAAATCATTGGAGAGATTGAACCACCGCCCACTTCTTTTTTTTTATTATACAGTTCACAATGATTAATAACATATTGCAAATGTCAAATAAACAAGCATTCATCTAAATCACTCACAGATGATTTGTTTTTCAATCATAAAAATCCTCTAACAGCAATTTATAAATTCAATTTTTCCACACGAACTCATCAACCTAATGAAAAGTATGAGTTCGATCAAGTTCTGAAGATGTTGAAGCATTTTTGTTAATTGGGGGAGGGGAACGTGGTTCAGAATTCGAACGTTTGCCAAAAAAAGCAACCGTTATACGGTAGCGCTCCGGACAATGGAGGTTAGTTGTCGAAATAGCTCCGCAGGATAACAACTATCATCTATGAAGTGGAGTCCATTTATTTGTTCGGAAATGGAGGATATTTAATAGAAAAAAGACAAACACAATATCCAAATATTATTTCTAAATCAAGTAAAATTACAAAAATAATATTCTCTTCAAAGACTGGAATATTTTTGTAGAGAAGAGTTCCCAATGATTGCTGACACCTAATTAAAAATAAAAAAGGTTAAACAGTACAGTACTAAAACATGATAAAAACTCAAAAATACTTCCTTAATAAGTTTTACAATTTCAGACTTAACTTAGTAGTGTAACAGAAATAACGTTAAAAAATAAACAGAACAAGAAGTATAAAGTAATAAAGAAAAATATATATAGCCTAAATAATAATAACAATACATTTAATTAAATCCTATGTACTGTACAACCAAAAATGTTGAGACTGCTAATGACAGGTATTTGTACTCCAATAAAATTTATCATACTACCAATCACACAGGCCATCTTCTCATATAGTGAAGCTAATCGAAAAGATATTAAGAAGAAAAATTAAAAATATAAACGTTACAGTAATCCCGTCAACCCTCACTATTGGCTTATCACGATAACTTCAATATTATATTGAACTCTTTACCATGGTCGGACATAAATAGTCGATTGCCAATAACATTTACACATAGTCAATAAAATTAAGTAAATTCGTAGGTTGTAGAAATTGGGCTTAAATGGTTAATCATTATAGGACTAATAAATATGGGCTAATTAGAGGATGTTTGTATAAATATGTAATCAAAGTTTACTTGTGGCTTAATTAATGTTTTTTTAGGCAATTGAACTACAGTCTTCCTCATGGTTCTGTTATTTCTCCCTTACTTTTCAACATAGCCTATATATACTGTACTTCAAACACCACAGATACAATATCAAATAGTTTACATTAACACCAATGGTTAACGTTTTCTTTAATTCTAGGGGTCGGAGGACACATATAAAAAAGCAATACTTGACAAATTACGGCTGCGCTTCTGAGGTACAAGGGGCCACTTAAGTCGGATAGAGGCTGTTATGGGAGAATTAATAAGATCACGTCCAATCCTGTCCTGACTTGCCCGGCCCAGATCACGTAAACCAACCATTACGTGCAGCTTCCCAGTTACAAGAGGAAGGTTTTCGCCCAACACCAACTACGCATTATTCTGGGAAGAGGTTCGATGAACGGAATTGTTCCAACTGAATCAAACGGTGGTTTGAACCTTATCCGGGAAGAATGAATTCCGAACTGGAGTAAGCAGATGTAATTTATAAATAATAGTTGAAATGGGTAATCTGATTATGATGTTGGAGTCTCACACTATGTAATACCATAGAGAAGAAATAAACAGAGGTCTTACATTCTTACATATGAGAAGCCGAAACAATTTTGTGCCTATTTTAAGGCAAATATGAATGATTACATGAATACAGATGATATGTACAGTCTGGTTACTAACTGAGTTCGACTGTTCCTCAGAAAAGGCAATTTCTTTTCTTCGAAAAGAAAGGGTCTATCTTCGAGTGCTTATGTCTCCTTTGCCTACTCCAGAAAGGATTCTTCGTTACTACGTCTCCTTTGGGTATCGAAGAAAGACGTGTTTTTATATTTTCTCTTCTTTAAATGAATCGAGTGCCAATGTTAATAGCACAAAATTATTGGTAATTGAGTAATTGATTCAAAAGATAAATTACTAAAATAATATTATTTTACTCGAAAACGAAAATTAATTCTTAACGGATGGTTTTACAGTGTGTGCCACTTTCATTTTTATACAAGCAAAGTGGCCTCATATATACAGACTCATTCACTGACATTTAGGTTATGTGAAGTGAATCACATTTATGTGACAGTGAATTATGTAAAATAGCATAAAAGAGTCAAATCTGTGTCATTAAAAATGATGTTCTCTAACGTTACGTAATTACTATTTAGTTTCCGTCCATGAATTATAAGTGTAATATTGTCACTTTGTTACTGTTAAAATCTGGGAGCAAAGGCTGGCTATTGGCTACAGCTTGAATCTCACATAGAATTCATTATTATCATTATCAATACTTCCCCTTAATGGATCTTCATCTTTTGTTTTGAACGTTTATACTTTTTACCAAAAAACCTCTATGTATGCACTGTGTTCTTTTCCTGTATTATGTCCACTTCTTTCCTGTTCTTTTCTCTTTGGGTGTGTGTGATCTTCTCTTCAGATGCTCTCGACTGTAGCCTATTTGCCGTGTCTTCTTCAGAGATGTTTAGGTTTACGAGATCTTCCAAGGTTTCTTTCATCCAGTATGTTTTAGTTGTACTATTCTTCCTTATATTAAAGACCTGCTGTTCATCCTGTGAATGTGTCCATAAAATCTTGCGCATTTTCCTGCAGTTTTCTGTAATGAACTTCGTCTGCTAATGGACCCTTCTCTGTGAATTGGCCCATAGGATTTACCTTAATGGATTTCATTTAGCTAACGAGTAAAGACACAACATCCATGTAGGGTTAGTTTTCCTTCGATTCCCTGGTTCCATACAAAGTGTTTCCTTTCTTTTTCTTGTTACGTTCCTGAGTTTACCTTGAAGGGTGTTGCATGTACAAACTACACTCCAAACAGTTAGTAGTCATTGTGTACTGCAAGGCTTGAATTTCCCCAATTAATTATGGGTTGTCATAATTATTTACAAACGCTGTTTTAGAAAATACATGAATTACAACGTCTTCTTAAAGTTTTCATGGGAATTATAATGAGTCAGAATTAGCAAATAAAATCATACCTATTGCTTTGGTTGCATAACTCCTTGTGGACATAATTTAGACTAAAATGAGTGCTGTTTGATGTTCATCTTACCATATTATCTCCATTTTAATTTATCTGTTACTTACCATAGCAGACATTTTCTATACAAGAAATCGATCAAATAAGTAGTTTCAGAAAACGAATTGCTTATAATTAGAAATAACACGAACTACTGTACTTAGGCGTAAATCACCAAGAAAATTGGCGTTCGTCCAGAGAACTCGGTGATTACATGGTGCAGCAAGACGCCTCGAGCGCAGCGATCGAGCCGGCCATAAGACACGACACGAGGGCCACGTCAGCGTGTATCATAAATACGTCATTAACCGAGTGCTTTAATACAAATCACTGCGTTTACCGAGCCTGAACTTGTTCTGTAAGGTGAATTAGTGGGGTTTAATCATAGAACGCGTGTTAAGTGGAAACATTTGTAATTTATAAATTATTATTATTTGATCTTTATGTAAGTTAAATACCGCAATTATTAGTCAGTAATTTAGCAGAATGTGAACCTTAAGGTCAATTTATTTTAAATTAATTAAAGTTCTTAGTAATTAGATTCTTATTCTAGGACGAATAATGTCTATAATTTTCCTCAAGACTGATATAATTCAGATAACATTTTATTTAACATAAGCTTGTCATTAATTACAAATTAAATACTCTTCACTTTCATCTTAACTACTTTTCATTGTTGAATAAATTAAGAGTTTCTCTTCATCGAATGAATCACATTTGCGTATGTTCAAAGTTAAGATGAGGTGGAATTAATCAGAGAGAAGTTTTATTCTGTGTAATACAGGTAAAAAATTAATATAAATGTTAAACAGGTGGTTTAAATGGCCTCATGATTTATTTGTACACATTTCCAAATGTATATTATACAGAAACAACAACATTTTAGAATTTTATGACAGAAATATTCAAAATAATTTGGAGATTCGGATCAGATGAAATTATGGAGATAATAAAATAGTAAAGCAACATAATAACATAGATACAAAGATTAAGTATGTTGGGATATTACCATGCGTTTTAAAATACGTTCAACGCAGAACGGTTACCATTTACAACTTAGATATTGTTACAGATCTTGCAAAATTGGGAAGCGCCTCCGCTGCCCTCCCATACACGTACCGTGGTGCTGAACCACCCGCCCACCCATACACGTACTGTGGTACTGGCTTAACCGCCCACCAATACACGTACTATGGTACTGACCCACCCGCCCTCCCATACACGTACTATGGTGCTCTTAGTGCGTCGGAGGGTGGAAGGCACTTATGATTTCGCGGACAATGTAGACGCGCGTAGATGGTCCAATAATGCCAGTTAATTTGCTTCCAGTTGTGATTGGAAGATTGAAAACTGTCATACGAGTATGTGTGGGTAAGTAGTACCATAGCGTCTGGATGGATCCAGATCATACTTTCAGAACCTTCTAAATTGCAACGGTGCCTTATAAAAAGGCAGCCCTCGGCCAACTAGTCTGAATGTAAGTGGCAGTGTGAGTCTTCAGCCTGGAGTGGAAAGCAAAAAGCATAAGTAAATTGTAAACAAGTACAATTGTAATTTTTCATCATCAATGGTTCATCATTAATAAGTTATTCATATTTCTATCTTATTATTTGTGTGGTACAATTTGTTTGTTAATCATAATAACATTTTTACAATATATATTTGCATGATATTTTATTTAAATACAGTTTGAAAAAATTCATAAAATTGAAAACATTATTTAATATCTTTAAATAGTACCGTCATTACTCTAACAAGTAATTGTACAATATTACCTGCTTTGTTTTATTTACATCAAAGCCCCTTCAATGTCAAAGTTATTTAAATTATTTTGTCATTCTTGGCCATGACTTGACAGGATGTATATGCACATTGTCCACTCATCACTGGTGATATACAAAGTTATTCAATTAAAATTTGTTTCACATAAAAACATGTATTGCTGGCAGTAATCAATTCAAAAATAGTTAAAAGTCAGAGAATTTATTTATTTCTGATCACACTTCCAATGTCCTATCAACTAAGTCCAAACAGTCAAGTGATCACTGCTATACATCACCCAGTCTATCGCACAAACACTTTTTAATGACAAGGCATAAAATAATTAACTCCGAGTTCACTCTTGTAGTAGTTCATATTAATGAAACAGTTTATTTATTTGTTACCTTATTGTCGCTTTTGTTGTCACCTCCTTGAATGTTAACACTATAATTTGTGTTGTTGATTGTCCCTTGGTGTCGCTTTCTTTTGCTTTAATGCAAGCTCATTTTACTTTATGGTCGTTTCCCATTGTTTCTAGTGTCCACACAATCTCAACTAGTTTCACTGAAAGTTTGTTTCAGTGCAAGATCCTTTTATCTGCACACAATCACTTTGATTAACTTTTCTCTTAAATAATACTTATAACATAATTTAATTATAGGCTGTTAATTATAACAATAGTTTTAGTTCCATATGCAATTAACTGAAGTGAAAAATTGTTTACAAAACATTTAAACATACTCATGTTTAATCATCTTTTATCTTCCCTATCTTCACTTGTGTACACGCACACATTATTTGTGCACAGAGTATTAATTCATTTATACATTTACTAATGTTGTTTTGGCATATTTCAAGTTGACATATGTATTGTTAATTACAGTTATCATATTCAGTTACAGTTATTATAATCACAAAATTTCCATTAATCATTTGTAGTTATTTATTATCAATATTGCAATAGCAAATCATTGTTTCAATTATATTCTATTCATATCAATTGGTGATTTCTATCACTCATCATTTGCATCAATGACAATACAAAAGTTTACTAACAAAAGTTACAATTACATTTCTATCATATCTCAACCTTCTTTTACAACGTTATATTTCAGTGTACTAATCTATTGGTGTCTGCAACATGACTTAGTAATGGGAATTGCCATGCTGCAGGTCACTTTAAGCTTTGTCTTTAGGCTCTATTGCCAAGGCTGACTAACACCTTAAACTGAAAAACTGTGCCATTGTGTGATTAATAGAGTACTTGGCGTTAAATAATTTTGAATTTAGAAAGTGGCTAGTTGTAATTAGGGTCGAATCGTACTGCCATTAATCACTGGCTATTCTCATTATATAAACTTCTTAAAATGACTAAAAATCATTTAAGTTTATCAAAATACATACAATATACATCATTGAGTTATATCAAAGTCATAATATACAAGTTATAAAAATAATGTGTCATACTAATCTCTTCTACATCATCTTAGTCTCAATTAATCATCATATTCAATATTATAGTCATATTTATCTGATTATGTTTCATATAAACATAAACAAGTTATTATAATACAATATTTTCAAGAAATCTCCTTAAATCATAGGCCTACTGGTCTCATATACATGTCACATTACTACCACTGTCATATTCAAAATATGGACATAAATAAGTTATAATATCCAAATATTATAAAAAATTCCTAAAATCATCTTGTTTTCACATCAGTATCCTATCATCATTAGTGTTATATTCATTTAGTCATATCAATATAAGTATAAACAAACTACAATAACACAGTATTGTAAAAATTATTCTTTCATTATTTTAGTCTCACATAAATATCATATTATTTCAATGTTACATTTGAATCTCCTACTCAATCACAAATTTCATATTATTGTCAATACAGTATTACAATTCTTTAACTACCATTCGTTTATTATTATATGACATCTTTACATATTTTCTTTAAACAGTTATTCTTACCGTTTAATTTTCTTTTTATACAAATCTCATTTTATCATTTATTATTAATGTTATATTCTTTGAACTATCATGTATTTATTATTATGACATCTTTAAGTATCTTCTCATTTATTTTAATTAAATATATTCCTTTCCTCAATGAAACAATTTATTATTTATTTTATTTAATTAATTTACTTGTCAATTTGGTGGACCTGTTACACACGTAAATCAATAACAACTTACATAATTGAACAGAACAAGTACACGTAAATCAATAACAACCTACATAATTGAACAGAACAAGTACACGTAAATCAATAACAACTTACATAATTGAACAGAACAAGTACACGTAAATCAATAACAACCTACATAGGTTATGTAGAGTGATTTTACTCATAGTGTATAAGGGGTTTCAAAAGCAATAGTAAGTACGTTAGTAACAGAACTTAATAGACATTGATTTTGAAACTAAACTAAATCAATTAAGACTTGAAAAGACTAAAATTATAAAATAATATACTCAGAGATTGTACTAACATCGGTACAATAATTTTGAATCACAAAATCAAAGTGTCAGCGAAAGGATGGAACAGTTAGCGTGAAAAATGAATCATTTTCACTGAACATGTTCATCAAATCATCGATAAATTCCAAACATGCCACTGAGGTTTCAGGTCAATACATTCTTTCCGCGGGTCACGACACTGTTGCATGCAACAGGCTGGTGCGTTCCTTTCATTGAGTCATACTATGTGCATATTTCACTGAGTTACCGTAGATAAGCACTCGGATTATTTATGAAGTTTTTGAGAAAATATTATTTATAGCTCTGCACAAACACTAATTCGATATGCAACAGAAATTATGCGTGTTAGTTGATTTATGTTATCTAAATACTGTAATGTTAAATTTATCCTTGAATAAATTCGCAGTTTTCAAGACAGTTAAAAAAAATTAATTACGTAGGTAGACATAAATTAAAAAATAAACATAGGATTATTGCATGAAAAGTTGAAATAATTTATATTGCTTTAAGACCACTTGACGTTATAGAAGGCCCGTAAGACTCCGACTATGTTAAGTTTGATAGATAAAATACTGATGGTACACTTTCTTTAGAAGTCACTTAACATAAAAACTGAAAAATACTTATAAAATAACTTTTAATGTACTCTTATGATGTACACATTAAATCTCATTAGTTTCTTAAATGTTTGCCAAACGCCACTTTGCAAACTTCCAAATTCTATATTGAATATTGATAAATAGTAATGTAAATTATTAGTGTGTAGTATACTTATTTAGTGAACTGGAAAAAGTATATCTAAGTAAGTTTCCAAGTATATCTTCGTTGCACTCTTTGGAAACTAGCAATTTAAATGAAAACTTCTCTTATTAGTAAATCTTTCAAACAAATATTTTATTTGTGTAGATATTTAAAACGGGGAAAACATAATCTTCATCCTAAAGCAAGTTATCTCAGTTTATACATTTTAAACCGTGTATGTTTTACGAGATGTTTGATTAATAATTACACTTTTGTAATTTAACTCATTTTATAACAAACCAAATCTAGGAAATACTAAACTTAGCTACCACTGCTGTAACGAGTACTAACACATTTTATGACAAACCAAATCTAGGAAAAACCAAATCTAGGAAATACTAAACTTAGCTACCACTGCTATAACGAGTACTAACACATTTTATGACAAACCAAATCTAGGAAATACTAAACTTAGCTACCACTGCTGTAACAAGTACTAACACATTTTATGACAAACCAAATCTAGGAAATACTAAACAGCTACCACTGCTGTAACGAGTACTAACACATTTGTATCTATTTGCTAAATTTAATAGTTTTACTATTTATGTTTTCAAGTAGGTAAAAAATAAATTATACAAAATACTTTTTCAGCATGTGAATTCTTTTAAAGGTAATTAAACGTTATCTTCAATGTATTAATAAATTCAAAAATAGAACCTTTTGTTGCCAATTTTGGTGTATTAATGCCATAACGGATATATATACGTCATCTCAGAATTGCTGCAACGTTATGTTTAATTTTAAAAAACACAAGGTAACCACCTAAAGTTGTTTTTATACTAATTATAATTATCCGTTCAGGCGTTCAGCGTTAACATCCGAACATTTATGTATGTTTTAATAAAAAGTATTTCAAAACTCGTGAAGTATAAAACCAAAAATCATGGACTAAAAGAAAAGGTTTACATGATAGCTTAGTAATTGTTGGTAGTTTGTCATGTTCATTCTGTACATACACGTCTGTATTTTTGTAAATATTTGATTAAATATTGTTAAATGAATATTATTTTAAACGCTAATAGAGCTTAATTATATTTAATAAACTTAAAATTAAAACAAATGAACTCTCTATAAAGACTATACAATTCTTTAAAAAATAAATCCACATAACTTTTGCATGTAAATCATAATAAATCTTTATTATGATTTACTGTAAATCATAATATCATAAAAATCATAAAAATCAGTAAATCATAAAAATCATGTAAATCATAATAAATCTTCATTATGTACTGTCTTTACATAAAAATCATGTAAATCATAATATCATAAAAATCATAAAAATCAGTAAATCATAAAAATCATGTAAATCATAATAAATCTTCATTATGTACTGTCTTTACTCTACATCTCTATCTTCAGTCATGATCATTCATCTTCTATTATGATGTCTATTTATATTTTAAGATGTCGGGCAGTTTACATTTTTGTTCTGAAAATTGAAATATATTTCTATACTAATCCAATAAACGTTACAAACGCACTGGGAAAATTACACGATAAAAATATATTTTAAAAAATTTAATGAACAAAATTGTATGAATTTTCTTCAACGAGTTTGCATATTTTACTCACTCGATAGGATTTTTTTTCAAAATTAGTTACGAGTTAATATGACTCAAATGTTTGTACAAAACATCTCTAGATGATGCTTGGCCAAAACTCATTGTACCATTGTGATGATAATGGACTATGATATTTCTAGAGTCAGAAACTCCACTTTGTTCCTCCAACAAGCACACAACTCGTGCCGTCCATTACCACTAATAGTCAAGCATGACATCATCAACAATCAGCACAGAGTACAACTATCAATTAAAACCAATCGTGGCACGAGAGATCGTTAGCCGTGTTTACAGAACAGTCGACTAGTCGCGTGCCTCGATGTATCGAGCTACTGGACTGTCGACCCAATGCTAAATATTTACAACTGTCCCAGTCGTGACATGTTTAGGTCGCGAGGTTTCCCGCCATTTGTTTACACATGATCACACTTGTGCGGTCAATTTATAGGTTAGGTTCAGTTCAGAGCGTGTCTGGGACCCATCGAGAGAAGTATGGACTCCCGCTTCTTTATGGCCCATCATCGCCAGCATTACGACATCCTTTGTTGGTTTAGGGGACAAATAGGTTATGTGCAAATATCATTGAGAAACTTACAAGAGTGAGTCATACGTGAATTATGGCTAGTTGCCCTCCTCAAGTATTCAATTGAAATTGAGAAAGTGAAATGAAGTGGCTCTTACAGACTAAGCTTCGCAGTAGCATTTTTAAATCACTGATCAATAGAGGTCGCATTCAATAGTGACGAGTAGTTCTCCAGTTTACCAGGCATATGGAATGGCCACCACCTTGTCACTCCCACACCCCCTCCCTGTGTACACTCCCACATACACTCAAGGATAAATGTAGTATTTATTACTTCAGATGTACATATATGTGTATTAGTTGTACTCTGTTTATAACTGCCTCTGAGTTCTTCGCATCGATCATGGGAAAGCGACCTCTATTTATTTTGCTCATTAGTGATTTTTAAATTTAAATTAAAAAAAAAATTGAATGTCAAGTAATGTATTTTAATTCCCACAGTATTTCTCAGTGTATTAGTGCAGAAAGATATTTTAATAAAACATGTATTTTTTAGTTAGTTAAATAATAACACCACATTTTACAAAACTGTTTAATTCATTTTTCTCCTCTATTTGAGAATTAGTCCACATCTCTCTTGGTTGAATACGATTACCACTTATTTAAGTGCTTAGGTTACTCGGCATAACACATGATGAGGAAATGCGTTGGAAAAACCACATAGAAAGCCTCTGTCTAAATATTAACTCAGCGTTGTTTGCATTAAAGAGAGTCGAGGCAACCACAAAGTCACAAGAATACCATATCATGCGTTATTTGAAAGCAATCTGCGTTATGTAGTGGTTTGGGATGCTTCTTCAGATGGCAATGTCCACAGGATTTTGCTGATTCAGAAAAACAGTAAGGTTGATGGCTGGAATTGGACTTCGATAGAGTAGCAGAAACATTTTCAAAAACAGGAAAAATTGATAGAAACATCCATTTACATCCTGGGTACCATTCTATACTGCATAAATAAGGATTCTAAAAAAACAAAGATAACTACACACTCATTACACTAAACAAGCAGGAGATTATACTTTACCAGCCCTTATTTGGAAAAAAAATAAAAAAATATCGTGTGCCGAAATGAAAATGTTCAAAAATCTACCTGAACATTTCAAAGAATGTCTGTGAAGAGGACTCTTCGGAGTTAGTTGGAAGAGCATACATTCTACACACTGAATGAGTTCTTCTCATGAAATGATGAACTTTAATAGACCTTCCATCACTCAAAATTTTACTTGTAACAACTGTTAGACTCTGTAACACATCTTGATGATATTGTCAATAAAGTATATTGCCTATTTAAGTCAAACCACAGTATAATATAAACATACAGTTGCGAAGCTCAGTCGTTCAACTTACCAACCAAGCGATTCTAGCGATCCTAGCGGTGGTATAGCAAACAATTGGCGCGGTAAGCTCTAAGATACGACCACTAGGATCGCTAGCGTCGACTAGTTAGCATTTTTCTCTAGAGTAAGCTTAGCTACCGTCTGTTTATATTATATTGTGGTTAAATCTAGAGAGTTTTAAACGAAAGTATAGATTAATTTACAGTATATAATCCTTCAAAATCAATGATAGTGAAAGTAAATTGCGAAGTTATTGTAATAATTATAAATGATACTGCTTGAGGTTCACGGTCTCAGCCTTCACCGGGATATCACTTGACGTCCTTTCTTATCTGTTTATAAATTATAATCGCAACTGACGTTATAAATTAGCCGGTGCAACTTTATTTGTCGCTTGTATAATAAGTTAACATAGTATATAGTTAGTTAGGTTACTATTGAGGATAGTTAAGTTATACAGTACAGAAAATGTTTGCCTCTTAAGTAAGTTGTACATTTCACAACTGATATTAGCAATCTGAACTATGTACGGTATGTGTTATGTAATAATGAGTTGCAGTAAGATGAATAAATTGTGTTGGTAGCTGTTGCAAGATGTAGATAAAAAGGTGTTGTATACATTTAATTTAAAACTATAAAAACTCGTTTTGTTTTACTTTTATCACATGAACAGTTTGGTTCCAACATGTTAACTAAAACTTATGTTTCAACCGCAATATTTAAGTGTGTACTCATTACATCTGGGAAATGTAAAGCCAAATACAGTGAAGGAATTCGTAACGATTCTTAAAATTATAAATGGATTCTAAATGTTTTAAATGAAAATAATGCAAATCTAGCTAACGACTCATGTAAGTGCCAAACACTCATATTCGTACGGCAGTATTGGCCGACTCACTCATATACGTATTGTGGTATTGACCCACCCACACATAAGCGTGTGGAAGAATTAACTGTCCCACCCAGCCATACAGGTACAGTAGTATTGTGTACAATGGTATTGACCCACTCACCCACCCATACACGTACAGTGGTATTAACCCACTCGTACACCCATACACGTACAGTAGTATTCAGCCACGTTAACACCCATACACGTACAATGGTACTGACCCACTCGCTACCCACACACGTACAATGGTACTGATCCACTCGCCCAACCTTACACGTACAATGGTATTGACCCACTCGCCCAACCATACACGTACAATGGTACTGACCCACTCACCCAACCATACACGTACAATGGTACTGACCCACTCGCCCACCCATACTCGTACAGTGGTATTGACCCTATCTCCCACCCATACTAGTATAATGGTACTGACCCACTCGCCCACCCATACTCGTACAATGGTACTGACCCACTCGCCCAACCTTACACGTACAATGGTATTGACCCACTCGCCCAACCATACACGTACAATGGTACTGACCCACTCGCCCAACCATACACGTACAATGGTACTGACCCACTCGCCCACCCATACTCGTACAGTGGTATTGACCCTATCTCCCACCCATACACGTACAATGGTACTGACCCACTCGCCCACCCATACTCGTACAGTGGTATTGACCCACCCACCTGCCCATACAAGTACAGTGGTATTTACTAAATGACGTAATTTTCACAGAATTCATTAAGAAGAGCTTTAAATTACTTATTACTAGCACTGACTGAGAAGTTAATAACATCATTATGATACGCAGAAGTTACTACATTACTATAGTAGAATCTCGGTTATCCGAGCTCCGATTAACCGTGCCTCCGGGTAACCGAGCTAATTATCAGAGGATGACAAATTAACATAAAGCTATTTAAAAAAGGACCACTATAGCGCGACACAATCATATAATCGTTTTATAAGTAATCAGTGTCTCTATTGGCTGTTGGTGCTAGGTTAAGGTGCTGTAGGGCCGTCACGAGACGTATTTATGATATTGTACCCTTCGATAGGAATAATTTTCCCACCCAAATGCATTCACTCATGATGACACATCACCACCTGACACCATCGGCTTAGTCGACTCTGCTCTCGTACTAAATGTGGTTTTAGTGTGTTGACTTTGGTTATTTTATAATATAGTGTTATAATGGAAATATTGGAAGTATGATGGATGGATGAATGGATGATGATGAATGGAAGTAAAATGGAAATATTGTCGTAATTTATTGTTGTTACTGTTATTGTTCAATACTTTATTCAAGTATTTTGATATGAGTGGTAAACGATTGACAGTTGCTTATCTTAAAACGAAATTGAAATGATAAATTAGTGTTTTCGTCACCAAAGTGTACGACAAATGTAGTATTGACACAATAATTTTGTCCCGTTAAAATGTTGAATGGTTCTCTGCACCATTAAGAGAGTAATGCAGATTGTGTTAAACGACAGGATAAATACGATAGTATCGTTTGTTAATCGGACTGAATTAAAACCCCTGCACTTAAAACCAAGACGCGAATACTACCATGGATATATTTACTCATAATGGAAGTATTATGTATGGTATGTATGTAAATGGGTGTTTACTGTACATTTTAAGCCTTCTCAGGCCGTCACTCGTCAAATCCAACACTGATCTTCTACCGCGTGCGGATGTAAAAAACAAGAAATGTACGTGTACCAGTTCTTCATTTCTGAATGATATTTTCACTGCCTTCACCCCTGGCCAGATATCGATCTGATTAGCTGTAGATAGATAGGTAGGGTGAGATAATGATACTGGGAGATCGGTTTACACGAATGAAGGAATACTGTACTCTGCTTTCGTTGCCAACAAATGTAACGTTAGAGTAAATTTCATAGTCACAATGCAGCTTTTGGACATTACATTAGATTGTTATTATTAAATTCTAATACTGTAGCTTTTTACCGACTGTTGTAGAGTTTTAAATGGAATACTTATTCCAAACTTCTTGTCATCATGCGGTAATGCAACTTTTGAAAGACGTAACCTGATGTTCCTACTTTTTTACAGGACTAACTACATTAACAGTATTGCGTTTTTTCTTACAATAAACTAGTGTGTACTTTTTTATGGCTTTTACATAATTTTTACCCTAACCTCCGTATTATCCGAGTTGTTATTTGAGGTGGTCTCGGATAACCGAGAGTCTACTGTATTCATATTATAAATTGAACATTGTGTAATCCAATCGAGTACCCTATTAACTTTATATACATTATTCAATGGGAATTGATCAGTTTTTTGTCAATTTTTGTAATAAATGCAGTAATTACTGTTTTCAACAGTTAACATCGAGTAATAAATCTGCACGGACAAACAGGAAAATCCCTAATTAATGCTAATTATTTCAGTTTTGTTACAAGAAGTAAATACAGTACAAGTAAACGTCACACAACACAAATTTATTACAACATAAGCACAAAATGCACAAATATACTACAATACAAGCACAAAATGCACAAATATTATGGTGATCGATTTCGGTGAACCACGCTCACCTTCCTCAGACCAGAGGGATTCACAAAAGAATCTACACATTTACGCATTTAAATGCACAATGCATTTAAATGCATTTGAAACAAAAATATAAACTGTACCCAATTAACTGGACAAAATAACACATTAATGGACCGTTATAAACTGTCATTCTAAATAATATATTGGGCTCACAGAGAACTCACAGCTGGCTCTAAGTGTGGTCTATTTCAACAATACATCTAATTTTTGTTCAAAAAACATTGTAATTTAGACCTACATAAGTAAATGTGTATTTTGTCTGTTAACTGCTCAGGAAACGTTTAACATAGCTTCACTTTTTTGTACAAAAAAATCCAACACGAGATTTACACTTGTCTCAATTTCTGTCTGTAAATCTCTTATTTTTCTTTTCACAAAATAAAAGTAGATCATAGCTATCAATAAAGGATACTTGAAACTATCAAAAGATATTTGGGAAGCAATAATGACCGCTCAAAAACCAGCTTTGTTACAGTTTTGTCCAAACTTATTTGTCTTAATTTAAGGATACACTTACTGTCGGATTCAAAGAGCAATGTACTCAAGTTTAAACCTCTGCTAGAAAATAAATACTCATCCGATTTCATTGTGTTGTACACAAAAAATTAGTTTATTTAATTCTATGTAATTTCATATGGCTGACATGTTTTTTTTAACTTTAAGAATTTTTTATAGCAGGTAGAATACAACAAACAAACAAAAACATGAAATTTGAGCACTTTTGGAGTAAAGCCCAACTTAAAAAATTTCTAAAACAAAAAGTACTAAATATAGTCAGTGAAACTTTAAACCACATGTGAAGAAGGTTGTTCTTTGTATCTGTCCAAATTCTATATATTTATTTTTTTAACTCTTTTACAAAATCTTCTGTTGTAATGTTTGTAAACCCTTAATAATGGCTGATCATACAAACTTCCAAAACGGTTCAAAAATATCGGACTGAAAAATAAAATAAGGTTATAAAACGGTGAGTGCGATAAAAAGTCTCACGATTTTATATCACATGATAATTCAACAGACATCAATGTGCGCTCATGTGTAAGGAAATCCCCTCGGGCAGCATTTCAAAACTAGTTTCAACTGAGCATTTCGGCGTTGCCGAATCGTGCGCCTGGAAGTAGGCCTATTTAAACAGTGCGCGAAAGGTTTATTACTGTGGGGACGTATTGAGCAGTTAATCAACCGTGTTTTCTATCTAAAATTAAACCATTATTTAATCGCCTTTTGTCATGAGGGCTTTGAACTTCCAACGACAGGTTTAAAAATGTTATAGCTCAAAAAAGAATGTCAAATTAGAAAATAACTTATTTACAAGATTTACAATTATGTAAATTTCTTATGTAACAAGTTGAATACAACGTAAAAATGAGAGCCACTCATTATATTGGTGATTTGTAGGATGTACTTATCACATATCTAGTAACTATGAGTAGTAACTATCAACCTTTAGCTGTAACATGTATATACCTGTCATTCAAAGCTAATAAGTCCCCTAATACGGGGTGGAAGCTACATGAAGTCCGGTGACCCAGCCGGTCGTGCGAGTTACCGCACATTAATGTCTGTTCAATTATCATGTGATATAAAATCGTGAGACTTTCTTATTACACTTCCCGTTTTATAATCGTACTTTAGTTTTCAATCCGGTATTTTTTAACAGTTTTGAAAATTTGCATGCTGAACCATTTTTAAGTGTGCAAGCGTTTACAAAAATTGCAACAGAAAATTTTATATAAGAGTAAAAATTCTAGAATTCAAACAAACTACAAAAAACAACCTTCTTCACATGTGGTTCAAAATTCACTGAATTGTCTTTAGTACTTTTTGTTTTAGAAATTTTTAAATTTGAGCTTTCCTCCAAAAGTGATTAAATTTCGCGTTTTTAGTATTCTACCTGCTATAAAAAGTTCTTAACGTCTAAAAAAACATGTCGGCCATATGCAATTACGTAGAATTAAATAAGCTAAATTTGGGTGTACAATACAACGGAATCGGATGGGTACTTATTTTGTATCAGTGGTTCAAACTCGAGTACATTGCTTTTTGAATCCGACAGTACACTGATTTTAAAGATTGTTTTCATTTATTTTATTGACGCTTGGCACTGTTTATATCTTCAGAATTCACCTTAAGGTCACTCCAAGGTCTCCAAAGATATTACGTTTTCTTTCCTGGTTAATGCATAGAGAAGAAAGAAACATATGTCGCTTACTTACGGTGGCAGCGAATGCCTTAGTGGCAGGTATAAATTACAATTAAAGTATATTCCAATGAATCTGTAGTAATAATTACTAAGTTTACCCTTGAGGATTTGAGGGAATGGGGGAGGTACTGACAAGGTGTTTGCCCTACCATCCGCATGAAAAATTCGACATACATTTAGCGCACTATTCGAAGCGACCTCTGTTTCTATCTTCTCTGTGGATAATGTTTTAATAACGTATTTTCTATCTTATGTTGACTGTTAACCCTGTATGCTAGGGAAAATCCCCATTCCAATCAAATTTCAAATTATACGTTGCCACATATCAAGAATTTGCAATTTTCAAAACTGAAAATTCCGATATTAATTCTTCTTTTGTGTAGTGAAACTTGGATAATCAGTCGGTTTCATTTAAAAATCAATAAGTCCACTGTCAAACAGATAACTGTTCTTTTCACACAAGATAACACTCATGACGTTGTATATATGACTATATTACGAATTGACTAATATTACTAATTTTTCTTTTTAAATATTTTGGCTTAGTATTAAGATGACTACAAACATTATCAATGTATATGTATAATAGAGTACAGTACAAGTAAACGTCACACAACACAAATTTCTTACAATATAAGCACAAAATGCACAAATATATTATAATAGGCCTACAAGTACAAAATGCACATATATTATGGTGATCGATTTCGTTGAACCACCCTCACCTTCCTCAGACCAGAGGGATTCATAAAAGAATCATGTATAATGTAACTTATGTATGTATTGGGTAATTACAGGCCCAACAACCACACAACCTAAGCATGTAGGCTACTCTTACGGACAGTGTTCGATAGTAATAAAATCTTTCCAATATATTGTTGTCAGTTGTTTTATCTTAAGTTTTTAGAGAGCCGACTTTATAACATTTTATACTTTATAGCAATGCCTGGGTTAAGAAGTGGCCAGGGCTTAGTTGGGGTTAGAACCTTGGAACTGGCACTCCACAGAAGCCACCACGCAACCAGCGACTTAGAATCAATAAGAACCACCCTATGAACATAATACTAACGTAATAATTCTGAGCCCATCCCTTCTAGACACTCAAACTTTATAATATATTTAATAATTATTTTAAAATGTTAAGCTCCCTAACCAGTAAAGTCGAAACATTTTATAGTACTATGTCAAAACCAAATCATTTCCCCCTACAAATGGGTTGGTTATTCAAACGGTTTTACTCGAGAGTTGAAATATTTTTTTCAAAAGCGATTTTCTTTAAGGACAGTTCAATCCAACCTTAGCATAATCCTTTTTTGGATAACTAGAATTAAAAAAGTCCCACAGATGAATAAATTAATGTTGAGAGCACAACTAATAAATAAATTAAGTTGCAAATAACATTATGGCAATACAATAATGACAAGTAGAAAAGGATAGATCAATATTTATCAATATTGCAGTACGTGTAAGTATAGATAGAAGGATCAATACCAACGTAGATGTATGGGTGTGAGTAGGAGGGTCAATACTGTCGTACATGTATAGATGAGTAGGAGGGTCAATACCACCGTTCATGTATGGGTGAGTAGGAGGGTCAATATCACCGTAAATGTATGGGTGAGTAGGAGGTTCAATACAACCGTTCATGTATGAATGAGTAGGAGGGTCAATACTATTGTACATGTATAGATGAGTATGAGGGTCAATACCATCGTACATGTATGGGTGAGTAGGAGGGACAATATCACCGTAAATGTATAGGTGAGTAGGAGAGTCAATACCACCGTACATGTATGGGTGAGTAGAAGGGTCAATACTACCGTACATGTGTGTGTGAGTAGGAGGGCCAATACTACCGTAATGTATGGATGAGTAGGAGGATCAATACTACCGTACATGTATGGATGAGTAGGAGGGTCAATACCACCGTTAATGTATGGGTGAGTAGGAGATTCAATTCAACCGTGCATGTATGGGTGAGTAGGAGAATCAATACTACCGTACATGTAAGAGTGAATAGGAGGCTCAATACCTCTGTTTTGGCAATGTCGTCTAAAGCTCCCAGATTGTTAAAATGTCTTTGTCACGCAGTAAAAGACAAGTTCTTCATCTATACACTTTCACTGTTAAAAGAGAATATAACGTGTGTTTAAAATCTGAAAACCATACAGAAAAGGAGGTTTCTACTGAATAATTTTATTAATATATTTTATGCTCTTGCATATGCTTCTTAGAAATGAATAATGAATAAAAATAATAATAATGAGATTTTCCTCAATAATATCGGTAATTAATATTCAACATTAATTTTTCTACAAAACTATACATCAACATATAAATACGTTCCCAGCGTCGATCCAACTAAAAGTTGCATCGCACGGGAAACTATCATGTATATGGCTTTTGACTAAAGTTACCACTTGAAGGATAGTCGTAAAAATCGTCATTTACCTTATATTATCTACGAACGGGAGTCAATTGAGTTGAAATTAAATCTACGAAGGTTCTATAATATATGTGGTTTATTACTAATACGACAAGGCTACCGTCGAAACCAAAGTAATTAATAAGGTTATAATTCTAAACTTCCCCAAATTTTAATAAACAATAAATAATCTATATTATGACCTCGCTAGGGACAAAGAGTACCCGGAAGAGAATTGCAACGGAAGAACAACAACGACTAACGGATGCATCGCTAGTTGCAACGATGCACTCAAGGGCAAGGCCAAACCTACGCAATCACAATAACTGGCCTCCACCTTGACAGACAAAGATACCACTGGCTTGAGTGACCCAGATATAACGTGCTACGGTCAACCAGTCTTGTGTTTTGTTTACTGACGTCTTCCCAACAAATCGGCAGCCGGATAAAGCGACAGTTGCAGCCATGCAATCACGGTCAAGGTCCAACTGATACAATCACAATCACGCCAGTCTGGCATCCACCTTGACAGACAAAGATACCACTGGCTTGTGTGACCCAGATATAACGTGCTACGGTCAACCAGTCTTGTGTTTTGTTTACTGACGTCTTCCCAACAAATCGGCAGCCGGATAAAGCGACAGTTGCAGCCATGCAATCACGGTCAAGGTCTAACTGATAAAATCACAATCACGCCAGTCTGGCATCCACCTTGACAGACAAAGATACCACTGGCTTGTGTGACCCAGATATAACGTGCTACGGTCAGCCAGTCTTGTGCTTTGTTTACTGACGTCTTCTCAACCCATCAACAGCCGGATACTGCGATTATTGCAGCGATGCAATCACGGTCAAGGTCCAACTGATGCAATCACGGCTGCCTGGCCCTCCACCTTGACAGATAAAAAAGCCGCTGGCTTGTGTGACCCAAATATAACGTTCTACGTTCAGGCAGTCTTGTGTTTTGTTTACTGACGTCTTCTCAACCCATCAACAGCCGGATAAAGCGATTGTTGCAGCGATGCAATCACGCCCGCTTGGCCTCCATCTTGATAGAGGGATACCACTGGCTTGTGTAACTCAGATATAACGTTCTACGATCAGCCAGTATTGTGCTTTGTATACTGACTTCTTCTCAACCCATCGAAAAGCGGATACTGTGATTATTGCAGCGATACAATCACGGTCAAAGCCCAACTGTTGCAAACACGGCCGCCTGGCCTCTACCTTGACAGACAAAGAGATTACTGGTTTGTAAGACCCAGTTTTAACGTGCCACGGTCAGCCTGTCTTGTACTTTATAACATATTTTCGGCTACGCTTGGAGATTCGAACCTTAGAAAATGCCTTCCACAATCCATAAGTCCCTCCATAGTAGAATTGACCAACCCGACCACCCATACACATACAGTGGTATTGACCCACCCGCGCACCCACACACGTACAGTGGCATTGACCCACCCGCCCACCCACACACGTACAATATCATTGACCCTCCCACCCACCTACACACGTACGGTGGTATTGACCCACCCGCACAACCCTACACGTAAGTGGCAATGACCCACCCGCCCATCCATACACGTACAGTGGTATTGACCCACTCGCCCACCCACACACGTACAGTGATATTGACCCACCCGCCCACTCATACACATACAGTGGCATTGATGGGCCACCACCTTTACAGACAAAAATACCGCTGGCTTGCGTGACTCAGATATAACGTGCTACGTTCAGCCAGTTTTATGTTTTGTTTATTGACGTCTTCTCAACCCATCAACAGCCGGATACTGTGATTGTTGCAGCTATGCAATCAGGGTCAAGGCCCAACTAACGCAATCACTAACACACCCGCCTGGCCTCCACCTTGACAGACAAAGATATCACTGGCTTGTGTGACCCAGTTATAACGTGCTACATTCAGTCCGTCTTGTGTTTTGTTTAGTGACGTCTTCTCAACCCATCGACTGCCAGAAATTGTATAGTTTGTATAGTTGCAGCGATCCCATAACGGTCAAGGCCCAACTAACGCAATCACCAACACACCCGCCTGGCCTCCACCTTGACATACAAAGATATCACTGGCTTGTGTGACCTAGTTATGACGTTCTACGATCAGCCAGTCTTGTACTTTGTTTACTGACGTCTTCTCAACCCATCGATAGCCTGATACTGCGATAGCTGCAGCCATGCAATCACGGCCAATGTCCAACTGACGCTATCACAATCACGCCAGCCTGGCCTCCACCTTGACAGACCAAAATACCGCTGGCTTGCGTAACCCAGATAGAACGTGCTATGTTCAGCCAGTTTTGTGTTTTGTTTACTGACGTCTTCCCAACCCATCAACAGCCAGAAACTGTATAGTTGCAGCGATCCCATAACGGTCAAGGCCCAACTAACGCAATCACCAACACACCCGCCTGGCCTCCAACTTGAAATACAAAGATACCACTGGCCTGTGTGACTCAGATATAACGTTCTACAGTCTACCTGTCTTGTGCTTTGTGAACTAACTTCTTCTCAACCTATCGACAGCTGGATACTGTGATTGATGTAGCGATGCAATCACGGTCAAGGCCCAACTGATGTAATCACGTCCGCCTGGCCTCCACCTTGACAGACAAAGATACCATTGGCTGGTGTGACCCAGTTATAACGTGCTACGGTCAGCCAGTCTTGTACTTTGTTTAGTGACGTCTTCTCAACCCATCTACAGCCGCATACTGCGATAGTTGCAATGACGTACTTACGGTCAAGGCCCAACTTAACGCAATCACCAACACACCCGCCTGGCCTCTACCTTGACAGACAAAGATTGCACTGACTTGTGTGACCTAGTTAGAACGTGCTACGATCAGCCAGTCTTGTGTTTTGTTTACTGACGTCTTCTCAACCCATCGATAACCTGATACTGCGATCGTTGCAGCCATGCAATCACGGCCAAGGTCCAACTGACGCAATCACAATCACGCCAGCCTGGCCTCCACCTTGACAGACCAAAATACCGCTGGCTTGCGTGACCCAGATATAACGTGCTACGTTCAGCCAGTCTTGTGTTTTGTTTACTGACGTCTTCTCAACCCATCGACTGCCGGATACTGCGATAGTTGCAGCGATGCAATCACGGCCAAGGTCCAACTGACGCAATCACTATCACGCCAGTCTGGCATCCACCTTGACAAAGATACCATTGGACTACTGGTATTTAGTATTCTAATGAAGCATGTACAGTAGTTGGATTAAATGAATATAAGTTACGGCAAAAAACAACTCTATGTAAATTCAACAAATTCTGTACGTAAAACTTGTGCTTATATAATTTTAATGTTGTACCAACAATATACTGTAATAACTTTGTAAAGCGCTAATGGACATAAAATATTTATGAAAACGCTAAAAACTGCCTTTCTAGCCTACATATTGACGGAATGTAAGGGAGTTACAAGAAAGCTCTGTAGCTAAATATTTAAAACCCGTCTTGCCCCAAGTTTCAATCACTGTAATATATACAGAATGTTGTTTGTGTTATTGTGTGTAAATTGTCATAGTGGTATTTATATTGAACTGGGGCCTTGACCATTTTTTTGCTAAAGTTTAGTTTCAAGGTATATAAGTAACTAAGAAACAGGAATAAAACCGGTTTTTACAGTGGAAACGCCAGGAAAATTATGAACATGTGGATACCGGAAAAATATGTTTGTTTTTAAATATAGCGTTGTGGGTATTCAAACTGTGTGGAATAGTGTCCTGATCACGAATATGGCAATAATTATGTAATCGAACTATTACGAAACACACTAGCATCGGAAATGTCGGGTTTCATTAAAATTATGCTTTGATTGGATAGGCCTAGGTTGGGTATTTTTATGTTACGTTATGTTTGGCTATGTTATGTTAGGTTTTGGTTAGGTTATGTTATGTACGGTTTGAATAGGGTATGTTAGGATTGGTTTGGTTAGATTATTTTATGTTTGGTTAGATCATGTTAGGTTGTTTTAGGTTGGGTTGGCAAAAACAATCTAAAACTCCAGCCTCAAGACCTAATCTAACCTACCTAACCTTACAAATCCAAACATAACCTAAAAATACCCAACCAAAGCATATCCTATCAAAATATGACTTTACTAAATCTGAATATTTCCGGCGCTAGCACACTTAGTAATTATTTGATTGCGAAACCCTTACCATATTCGTGATTAGGAAAAAATTCCACAATATTTGAGTAACAAAAACGCTATATTTATGATCAAAAACATTTTCCCTATTTTCGTAACGTTCCCAGATTTTCCGCTGAACAAACTAACTCATTATCATGTTTAGTTACCTAGTATGAACAAAATGTTCGCCTAAAAATCAACAAGACCCATGTTCTATATAATTACCGTGCTAGTTAATAATAATAACTAGGTAATATCAACAATTATAAGCAAAAATAACAATTGTTTTATATTATTAATGTTACAAAATTTTTTACATTATTTAGTTGGATGAAGTTTGAAATATATCAATAATCTTGGTCTTCTTCATCCGACCGCTTCAAAGGATATATACAGTTTATAATATTATAAAGTTGAGACGACCTTGGAAGCATATACCCATGAAGTTCGAAACTTCAAGCATTAACACCCGTATAACTAGTGAAAATTAATTTATTTAAAAATACTTAGAAAGTTAATGACAAGTTTGCTAACATTAAATTTCTTTCTAAAATGGCAGCATATTTTAATGCTACAAAATGTATCAAAAGATATTATAATTTCCTGAACTATATAACATTGATTTCTAACTTTGGGTTAAGGGGCGTCAAATTTTTCTAACTCTTTTATCAATTGAAAATTTATCTATTAATTAATAGTAAGTGAACTGTCAAACGATAAACTGTGAAAATTACATTATACGTTTTCTTAGAAGTCCAGAGATTATCTTTTAGCTATATATGGTATTGCCACCACGGTCGTGCATTGGTTGACTTACCTTTTTTGTTTATGTATGTGTCTTGTGCATTCTCATATTATGCCCAACTATAAAAATAAAGAATGTTGATTGCTTAGTTGTAAAATTAATATTGAATCAGTTGTTTTTTTAGGATAGATAAATTTAAAAAAATTGATGCAGGTAATCTAGAAATAAATTGTTTGTGTCTGTTTTCCCTGTGTGTGTGTATATGTAAACAATGTTGTTATACAGAGTGAAATTGCAAAATTCCAAATAGAAATTTAAAAATACGTATTAACAATTACAGAAAATATTTTAGTCAGCCCCACTTTTATAGTTGTCTAAACAAGAAAATTGTGATTAAAATATGTTATTTATTATTCACTCATTTAATAACATTTACACACTCAAAATAGACATTAACTTATGCTTTATATTGCACTAACACATGGGTTTGTTCAAATTCACACCCCCTTGTCAAACAAGAATATTTCAGCAAGTTTTTGGTTCTGACTGTACCTACCTATGACAGTTAAGTTTCAGGGCTGCGTTGCTGGCGCAACCAGTCGTGAGCAAACAATTCTTTAGCTATTCCAAGCTCCTTTGAAATAGTGTACGTTACCATATACTTACTTAAGAGTCTACAGAGGCTAACGGAGGATGTCAGCCATGTTGGTTTTAATCCCATAAGAACAATGTTATTTTCGAACCTAACATACGATCAAGCGTATCCAAACTAAACAGTTATTTTTGAACGGATTTTTCAAACAAATTGATCAAGAATGAAATTGCACGTTGGAATTGCTTTGCGAATTCCTAATTAGTTTCATAGAAAAAAATACAAAAAATATTTAATTTGAAGTTTTTATTTTCACCTATTTTTCAAAACTAAGCGTATGTACTTAAAATATAAAAAGCAAACCCAATGCGCAATATGATAACGTTTAAAATGACACCTCATACCACAACTTATGGTCAATAAATAACGAAAACGTATGGATTTGCAAATAACATTGTTCTTATGGGATTAAAACCAACATGGCCGACAGCCTCTGCAGACTCTTAAGAAGACTAAAGTACGTGGCTGCATTTGTTTAAAAAACAGGAATAGCTTGTTCATTTGAAATTAAATTACTTGTTGTAATCGCTTGTTTAATGCTAGTTGCAGCTTTTCAAAATGTTTAGTGAGCCGTTTATTTAGAACTAAACGTATGGCAGTTTATAACTAATCATAATGACATCAGGAAGATGTGCAAGTGATTGTAAAGAGGCGCTAACATTGAGAATAACTGAGGTTAACTGATAATAAGATATTATGGTCTTATTCTCAGTTATTATTGGTTTTATTTCATATATAGTTTTATTTTCAGATTTTTTCAAACATATTCTTTTTTTAATTAACAATAGACCTATTGTTATAGTTTTCCTTTGTGCACCAGTACGTACAGTTTTCCTTTTTGCACTAGTCTGTACAGTTTTCCTTTGTGCACCAGCATGGACAGTTTTCCTTTGTGCACCATCATGGACAGTTTTCCTTGTGCACCAGTCTGCACAGTTTTCCTTTTTGCACCAGTCTGTACAATTTTCCTTTTTGCACCAGTATGTACAGTTTTCCTTTGTGCACCAGTATGTACAGTTTTCCTTTGTGCACCAGCATGGACAGTTTTCCTTGTGCACCAGTCTGTACAGTTTTCAAGCTTCAATCGCGTTATAGATATTTTACTGAACTATACAAACATTTCTCAAGAAATAACAATGTTTTGACAATGTACATTCTTCTAAGTTTATAGTTTTCTTGCTTAAATATATTTTACTGAAATAATTAAGACACATGTTTATGAAGACAATATTTCGACAGTGTTCATATGAGATAGAAAGTCACTGACCCCAGCTGTACGAAAACCGTTGTGTATGTACTTAACAATATTTATTTGGCTCTTTAGGCATAAAAGCATACATTCTTTAAGAACAAATTGTATTATTATTATAGAAAGTATCAGTAGTCATAGATAACGTAAATTGTATGATGTAAAAACATTAGTGCTACATTCAAGTGACGTTTTCGTACAAGAGGGTAAATATGCTTCGTATAAGAGGGTAAATGTGTTGTTAAAATATTATCTTTTTTTCAAATACACAGCAAAAAGAAACTACATACATTTTGCTAGGTTGAATACAAATTCAATGAATTAAATAAAACTTAAATAAACAATACTATCATATCACAATCATGTTAACAGCCTTGTTATGTTCTACCGAACTGTCTGCAGAAGCCTCATGTTTTTTCCTCGACATCTGACAGGGATTGACTGAAAAGAGACCCAATAGTATGTTTAAGAATATCTTTAATAGAGTAAGGGAATTGCAAATTACTGTTGAGGGGGGTGTACAGTCCAGGCCAAAAGTATTGAAGCAGAGCCTAGGGGTGTGAATTTGGACATTGTGTGAGCTAAAATAGAACTAGTCTGACAAGGGTGCGAATTTGGATACGCCCCTAATACATAATACTTGATATAAAATCTTTTTGCGTAGTCGAAGAAATCACAACAAAGAGATAGCTGTGGCGAATTTCGCAACGTTTATCGGTGATATGACGGCACGGGGAGTGGTACGCAGTATCAGGACGGCCGGACAGTGTTATCAGTCAGTGATAAACTTTATCACTTCAGTGTGTCGCTGACCGTGCAGCAGCCGTGTCGAGCCTCTCGCTGAGTCGGCCAAGACCTGTGTCATATCGTGCTCGTAGATAACATGCCTCGCTTAGGGAGCTTGCGATTAGGTGTGCATGATGAAAATGTTGGAATAATTTGTCCAGTATCACTTCAAGCGTGCTTATTTAATTAACTAATTTACAACAAATTTCTTGGAAACGTTTTGGATACGAATCTCAATTTCGAAGCTTGCACGACCAAAAAATGTGCAAAAAATCAAAAGATTATTTTAAATTAGGGATATTTTCAAGTTGTATAGAAATGAAAACTATATTTCTACAAACTACGGGATAATATATTTTAATTTTAAATATGCTGTTGAGATTTAAGGAAACTAAAAACATTCAAAAAGATATATATGAAAAGTTTTATGCAAAAATCAGGATTTTAGGAAATTAAATGCAAAGACTGTGACAGAAAATAGATTGGCCAAACTAAACGAAATTTGAATAATAAATTAAATGACTATTTTCAAACCATGTTTAAGACTCAAACACCATTTCAAATATTAATTTATTTGAAGTTATAAAACCAAATCAACATAATTTATTTGAAACATACTACATGAAAGAACAACAATTATTTAGTAATTAACGAACCAGGAATTTTCAATTTTCTCCTTTCCTAAATAAATATTTCTCTTATAGCAGCTGATTTATTTTATACCGTTTAATTTTATTTAATATTTATAAATTATGTTTTAGTTGAATGTTGCTTTTGACAATGAAAACCTTGTTTTCGGATGGCCTCAGCATACTTTAAAAATTATTAGTGGATTATGTGAATTTTAATTCTACAAATTATAAAATATCCAATAAGTGAATTTTCTTCATCATGGTACTCAATAAATGGTTCCAAAGAATTGGCACAAACTTCCCCCATATTAAACACTAAAAAAATCAAAACTTTGAAAATTACCAGTTTGATTCCCAAATATGTTTTTGAATAATGAATAATGATCTTTATTCACAACATCTTGACAATTAAATCAACACAAAACTTAAGTGAATAATACTAACCACTGTTTCCAGTAATGTGGTTAGTGAACAAAAATAACAATAATAAAATTAATTAACAAATAACTCAGTCCAGTCTCTTTTAAGTATTACAGTCTTACATGTAATTAGAAAGGCATTCTGTAGCGTTCATTACATTCAAACTACTACTAAAATAACAGTACTTGAAAATTAAACTAAAATTAATATTTTACAGTTCGTAAACTAATATTTTCTATATTTTACTCTAAATTAAGGCCTGACTCGGACAACTTGTGTCATGTATAGTGAATAACCAGTTCTTTAGCTTGTGGCAGAATTCCTTATTGTTGTTGCTTTCTTTAATGCATAATGGTAATTTATTGAAATAATTTCGGCCTAAGTAATTAAAAGATTGTTTGAAGAACATTTTGTTTACTTTGGGTTTGATAAATAATCTATTCTTGTTACTTACTTCTCATATCGTGATGAATTCTGGTTGAGCCTCTATCGCCACTTCGTATATGAAAAATAATTTAAATGTTTTATAGATGAATAAATGTTGGATGGGTAAATTTTTTAATAAATAGAATAAAGGTAAAGAAGAGTCTCTTGCATTTGCTTTCAGGATTATTCGAAAAAAATGTATTTTGAATTGTTCTAAGAGTATTTATTGTTGTTTTATAAGTTCCCCCCCAACAAATAATGCCGTATTGTATCCTTGAATGAATCAGACCATAGTACAGAGTTTTTGCCGTAACTGAAAAACTAGTCTAATTAGAGACATGCAGTTATTATTAAAATATTTTAAATTGTAATTCAAGCATTTCCTGAAAATGTAATCAATATCGTTAGAGCCATTTTTTAGAAAATTCAATTTTTAAATGTTTTTTGCACATAAAAATAAAAAACTTAAATTAAAAAAAAAGTGAAAAAATAGTCTGAAGATATTGGCTAAATACACCTCCATACAGAATTTCATTAAAATTGATCCATCCGTTTGGTCTCGAGCGAACTACACATACACACAGACAGACATACATACGGACAGACACCAACATTTTTTTTTTTCGAAAACCCCCACTTTTTGGGTTCAGGGGACCCTAAAATGAATTTTTATAACTTGTAAAACGATATTTTTTACGATTACAGTACTTTCTCTATGCTAACGCATATGGAAGAAAGTTAAAAAGTATTCAAATTACAAGAAACAGCAAGATAATAGTTCAAGTATCTTGAACATTTTTACGCAAATAAATGATTAAGAAACATTATGTTTGACCTTTTTCATTTTTATCCGGCCCCACTTGTTGTTAACAATCATTCATATATTTTATAACAACTAAAATACATAAAATTACCTTACCACAACATAACAATTCATTAAAAAAATCTATTTAAAATAAAACAATTCAATCAACTCCCAGAGGACCTCCAACAATAATGAAAACTATTGAGATAAAATTATATAAGAGGAAAATCCTACTAGATAACTGAAAGTTTCCTGGAAAAGTTCATTGAACAATAAATTTATACCTTGAAAATCTTTAAAATATTTCAAAATTCTATTCATAAATCTTCAGAATCGTTTTATATTTTTCATGTACTGTAGTTTTGTTAATTTATCATTTTATGACAATTTTTAACTTATTTTATAATATATTTTAAAATAATTTTGCTAATTCACAGTTTTAAATATTGTACAAAGCGATAATTTAATACTAATAGTTAGTTAGTTCAGTACAAGATTCTGAATATTGTATGGAATATAATTCTGAATATTGTATCTGTGCATTATAATATCTAACTTAACAACACATTTTTGTATTGTACTTATGATTCTAGAACTGTGATATTTACAGTGGTCTAACTCAGTACAGTGGATATTAAAATATAATACTGTAGTAACCACACTAAGTAAGTTTTGACTCACCGGTTTCGAAATGGTAACTAGTATGAACAATAGTCAAGATAAATTATGAAGGAAAAATGGGGGAAATTAATTATTTCGACGCATCAAGATTTCTAGTTGGGTATTAACAGAAATTATCAAGTAATTATTTTTATTTTATGTTGTATAACAAATCAAGTTACGTACATTACAATCCCATAACTAGCAATATAATATTTCATTCAATAATTATTTGGCTTTACAGGAGAAGTGACTGAGATTAGAATCACAGTTAAATTTCCCGTTTTTTATAAGGCTTTTCTATATTTCGTGAAATCCTTTCGTACTTTAAATTTTAAGAGGCTCCCACTTTGAAAGTGTAAAGTAACATTTTTGTTGAAAATATTTAGCGGCTTTAAATATTTGAAAAACATATTTTTAGTGAAAATTCTGAGTTAATTCTAATATATGGCCTTTTTATTAGAAAACAAATATAGATAATAGATTAGCCGCAAAGCTATTGCGTCACTCGTAGGGTGTGACGATTTTTTATATATTTTGTTTAACAGGAAAATTTGTAGCTCTATTCATATTGTTGTATCATTACTAACAGCATTTATTGGTCTTATTGGTTTACCTGTTAACTATTAAAACAGAGTGTGTCTTGTTATGTTGTTCAGATTCCACTTTAAAGTGTGTCTCCTTGTTTGTTATTCTGCTTATCAATTTTCGTTAGATCTGTCTTTAGAGTATTTACCTAATTGTAATGTTTTAACTTGAATGTAAAGTTAATTTACATTACAATTATGTTAAAATATGCAAATACATCCACCCATGTAATACATGATCCTCGTGTAAATTACTTCATTAGATTTTGAAACAAGATTACAGTACATCGATTTATGTAATTCACGGCATTAGCAAATAAAATTATAATACAATGGTTGATTTAACATGGTTAAAAAAAATCTTTTAAACATGATTTTGACTTGAAGAAACATTTTTAAGTAAAGCTTTCAAATTTGAAACTATTTACCCTAGACATGCACTTCAATGCATGCACACGACGGTGGCCTCGCCAATTGCCAAACAAATTTTTTCATCAAAAGGCTATTTTATTTTACTTCATTTCATTTCTTATTCAATGCAGTACAGATCTAGCTGTTTTAATCCATGATCAGTTTAAGTTTATTATGTTTATAAGTAAATAATCTCATATAAACCACTCGGAAAGGTAATTTATAAACAACCTGGTGACGTGTTCTTTACTCTGCGATTTATCTGTAAGTGATGCGATCGTGATGTACTCTGACTCATGCAGATGACACCTGCCGGGAATTTCACGGTGAATCAACCGACCAATGTCAAGTGTGGCACGACATCTGATGGCTGTAATTAGTTACAAACTGAAAACACCACTAGCAGTCTGATTGGTCGACAGTTTGTCCGATGAAACGATCCGGAGCATTGGGTCCAAAATTGGTTAGGGCGCTAACCGAATGTAATACCGTAGACTATAGAAACAAGAAGACTGTCCGCTCATATTGTCCCGTGAAACCGGGTTTTCTTTTCTATGAGGTTAGTTCATGTCCTGTCTTCACAGGTAGCGCCAGCTGTCTCCATCTCTATCTCTCTCCAGCCAACGCTTAAGTGATTAGAAGCTGAGCTGATACGCCAAACAGTCGTCCGAGTGAATACCGTTAAATATTAACGACCGCGTTGCTTTGGTTTATATTTGTTATCTTCCGAAAAATACGGACATCTACCAGGTTTTTCGTTTGTACAGTCCGGAATATACAAACCGTCCGTACAAAATGCGGACGTATGGCAACCCTATGTATAGTAGGACTGCCCTGTCACGTTATGAACGTATTATGTATAGTTTTTAGTTAGTGAGCAGAGGTTGGCATGAGTATCACACACATAAACACGGCAGTTAAAGTGTTAATTTATCGGATTCAGTCAAATGTTCACTCGGTGAAACATTATTTTATTTAGTTTTGAGAATACGTGACATTTTGTCTCGTGCACTACCACCTGAAATACATTAATAACTGTTACGGTTCCCATCACTTTAATTATATAAGTAAAAGCCTTGTGAGCATTTTTCATGCTGAAAAGTAACTTCTTCTGGACATTCTTTCAGATGGAATTGGCTATTAGTTTTTACGTGTAAATTTGCAATCACCTTGTGTTCCAATTAGAATAGAAAAACAACCATAATGCTCAGACTCTATTACTTCGTAGCAGTTAAACTTTTTCTAATTTTGATTGGGTATTTTGTTTGTACAATGACTTAATAATACATCTTTTACTGTTATAAGGTATCTGCAATGTACCATTAATATTCTCATAACACGGAACTTTCATTTGCATGAACTTTTTATATTAAAATATTAATTCCAATTTATTGAGAGGAAAAAAACAGTTTCTAAATCAAGGATGGATTTCTCTACAGAAATCTGTGCGTGACTGGACTTGTTTTAATGTAAATTTGAACAAGATCCTGCAAGATGTTTAAGGTGTTTTTAACGAATTACTATCTCAAATCACATTTTACCAGCTTTCTATGGGTATGAATTTACTCAACACTGATTAATTATTGATATTATTATCAAGCATTGCATTATCTTTAATCTCTATGGATAATACTGAGTCACGTAGGATCCTTCAAGTATTAAAAACTATAATAAAAACAAAAAAAGTTTAAATGATGAAATAAAGGTTGGGTCTTATCTTTAATAATCTATATAAAACTACTGTATAATTTGTTTAAGAGTAGAATTAAGTAATTTAATTACAAAATTGTCTAGATCTTATTAAACAATACACTTTTTAACGCTCCATTTAAACACTAGATTCCCACATTTATCTAACAAAAACAAATACACAAAGAACAATAAACTATCTGAAGTAAGTTTTTAAATGTAGAAGAGAAAGAAACCTGAGTAAAATTTGAGAAGAAACAATTTTCTATCACCATTCTCTTATTCGGTAATTTACAGGCAAGGCGTTGGAATTGAGCTTATTTAAATAAACCTCATATATTTAGGTAAGCAGGCTTCAGTTTTACGGGACAACAGCCGTTTTGCATAAATTCCAATCCAATCTAAGGTTGGTGGATATGTGATTGAATTTTCGCTGAGCGCCGCGAGTGTATCTAGTGAGATGGATCAGGTGCGCCGAGCTTTTAGGTTATGTTCCACTCCCCGTGCGTCAACTGATTTGAAAGAAAAAAGCAAGACCACAGAGTAAGATTATCCGTATATTAGAATTATATATTATCTTTTGTCAGTTTGAACGTACTGAAGACTTCGCGTAATACTAGTAGACATTAGATGTGTGCTAAACATATTACTTTTAAATTCATACATTGGTTTAGTTTTACAAAATAAATAGCCTACGAATTACACGAGTAAGTTTGAAGTAAAATTGAAAATAATTATTCTCTCTAAGAATTTGTGTTTTTTGATTTGGCATGATGTTAAATGTTGGAATATAACGATAGTTAAATTACAACTTTTATAAAATTGAGTACCTACATATAAAAATAATACACACATTTATCTACTTTATATTTCAGAAAATTGATAAAGCAATATAAAAAGTGTCTTTTATAGTTGTCATCTTCCAGCTATTTACATTTTACACAGTTCACATGTTAACGATACAAAGCAGAACGTATGAGCAAACTGATTTCCAGAGCCTGGCTGACTGGGGAATGGGAATGCCAATGAATTAGTCTTGTTGTAAATCAAGACTAAGGTTATTGTTCACGCTGACACCTCTTACTTATTGGGCATCACCCTTGAGACAGAGACTGTCTAGGCGGACATGGTCGAATTGGGCCCACAGTCAAAACATTACTAGGGGGATAATCGTCAACCCTCGAAGGGTCGGGGTTGAATTGGGCCCCTGGTCAGTCGGACAACACTTATCATTAGTTATGCGATCGGGCAACATTAGTTTTTTTAAGTGGTCAGACATTCTTTTTTATTTTAATTTACGATAGAATTAAAAACTAAAACATAATGTAAGCAAATTAAATATAATAAAACTTCTCTAAAACATAATCAAATATAAAATTCATTAAAAATACTGTACTTTCATCTTTTAATTATTATTTAAACTTATGAATAATCCTACTCATTAACGTAATGCGATCATTGTCTGTTTCAACGCAACATTTTATATGAAAATCAAACGTTTTATATCAAAAAGGGAGAATTGTCCTTCCTAATCATAGCTATATTGATTTTAACTTTGGGGTTAGGGAGTCCTGAGCCTAAAAAATTGATTGCCAATCAGTAAGTAAAAAGTCACAATAAATGAACTCAAACAATGATAAACATAATGCAGCTATAGCTGTTAATTTAGTTGTACGGTTAATGCTCCGAAGTACAGTTGAATATGACTGCGTAGATATGTTATCCGCTCAAATATTAACCCAATAACACAGGACAGAGTGGATAATATAAGGAGCAACCTTTCGTCCTTGTCATTTGTTAAAAAAAGTTTTACATTATGTGTTTGTTGGTGTTTTTTCCTTTGCCGAATTTTACTAAAAACTATGTTAGTCATTACTTGAAGTGAAATATTTCTTGCCAATTAGGTCGTTATTTCTTATACTGTTAGCAGACGCTTTTTATGAAGTGTAATCTTGATATTTGTTTAGCGGTGTATTTCTTGTGCAAATGTTCCAGAAACTGAAGTCTTTTCTTGTAGACTTTTATGTTTGATCACCTCTGACCGTAACCAAACATCTATTTTAGACTTTTGAATGTATTTAAAGCTAAGGTGGATACGAATATTCCATTTTGTAGGTAATGATTGAAGAGGTATGGGCCCAATTCAACTGTTTTTACGACCTTAACAGACCGTTGGCCCAATTCGACCGTCGTTTTTACGACCTTAACAGACCGTTGGCCCAATTCGACCGTCGTTTTTACGACCTTAACAGACCGTGGGCCCAATTCTACCGTCGTTTTTACGACCTTAACAGACCGTTGGCCCAATTCGACCGTCGTTTTTACGACCTTAACAGATCGTGGGCCCAATTCTACCGTCGTTTTTACGACCTTAACAGACCGTTGGTCCAATTCAACCGTTGTTTTTACGACCTTAACAGACCGTTGGCCCAATTCGACCGACGTTTTTACGACCTTAAGAGACCGTTGGCCCAATTCGACCGCCGTTTTTACGACCTTAACAGACCGTGGGCCCAATTCTACCGTCGTTTTTACAACCTTAACAGACCGTGGGCACAATTAGACCGTCGTTTTTACGACCTTAACAGACTACGGGCCCAATTTGACCGTCGTTTTTACAACCTTAACTGACTGTGGGCCCAATTCGACCGTCGTTTTTACAACCTTAACTGACCGTGGGCCCGATTCGACCGTCATTTTTACGACCTTAACAGACTACGGGCCCAATTTGACCGTCGTTTTTACAACCTTAACTGACCGTGGGCCCAATTCGACCGTCGTTTTTACAACCTTAACTGACTGTGGGCCCAATTCGATCGTCGTTTTTACAACCTTAACTGACTGTGGGCCCAATTCGACCGTCGTTTTTACAACCTTAACTGACTGTGGGCCCAATTCGATCGTCGTTTTTACAACCTTAACAGACCATGGGCCTAATTTGAGATAACCGGTCTAGGCGGAGCATCTCTCTCAACACCCGCTGAATAGTATTTATAATGTTAAGGCTACAAGAATTATTGGTTATCTAAATATGTTAATAAGTAAATTGTTTGTCATGTTATATTTGTAACATCGGTTTATAAAATATCAATAAATACCTTAATTGCCGATGACGCTTTTTAAGGATCAATTGACCTTTTAATTAGTAATAAAGACTACACTCGTTAATATAGACTCCTTATACTCATTCACTACCCATGTATCGATAGTAGGCTATTGGTGGCTCTATAATATAAAAAAAAATTGGGTATGCGTCGGACCACACGGTGGAAGTTATACTTCTTTGGCCATTCTCATACACCCACTCACGCACACAAACAGACAGGATATATAAATGAAATATAAGACATTTTCAATATTATTCAATATATTTATCTTCAATATATTGTACGTGACTTCATTATTATATTATACACCTATATTATCATTATCAGTAATTTCTTCGATTAAATTTCTTCGATTAACAATCGATTAATCGACATTAACATTAAAAATTTGTTCTTACTTTTCAGCGTGACGCGGTTTCTCGACCAACATCCCATCCCAAAGTGTCTAACGGGCGCAAAGAAGTATAACTTCAAAAAGTAACAGTTTCTCTATGTATTGATTTATATAACAACGTTTTGGGTAAGAACTTAACAATATTCACGAGTATGCAAAAATAGTTTTTAGTACTATGCAAACTGATGCTACAGTAACCACACTTTTCACATAATCATATAACAACAAGTTTTTTTTAATTTCCATAATTAATTGTAATAAATACAGAACATTTTGTTTTATTAGGACTGTGATTAAATTGAACGCTTACTCATAAATTCCTTTTTAATTTGTTTTAGGGCTTTGATAATAATCATATATATTCCTTTTCGTTATTCTCTGAAAAAGTTTTCTTAAACATAGCTATTATACATAAACATAGACTGTTATACTTTATAGTAACATCCTACATTAGCAGGACACTCTAGAGTAGGGATAGCAACGATATATCGATATATTAGTATCGATATTTTATTTCGATAATATCGGCTATATCGATATTTTGGTCCGATATATCATTTCAATAAATATTGACGTTATTTTCTCTACCTAAAATCATCACGATTGAAAAAAACACATTTAAATTGCCTCTTAATTTAATTTAATTTAATTTTTTTTTAATTTATTCATAAGACGCCGATCGTCAAGATATGGGCGAATATGGATTTCGAATGAGTGTGATGAGTGTAGATGAGCGAATGTAGTCATTGTTACAAACTAAGGCCGACTATTCCTTAGAAAGTGTCATTAATTAATAGCCCAATGACAAATGAACAGCCGGTGAGTATCAGCTGATCCTTCTCAAAATGTATTGACTTTGATTGGGATCGAACTGAGAACCTTCAGCACAAAACATGCATTGAAATAATAAAGTAACTTTAATAAGTTTTTTTACGTTTAACGCACTTAAATGTAGTTTATTGTAGACCAGAGGGTGGAACGGGTAAACGAAACTGTGTGCGAGATGGCAACGTTGACTCTAAGATGCCTAGCCAGTCGCCTTACAAACCATTGGTACACTACTCTTTTATAATTAACATAATAATGAAAGGTATAATTATTCTTATTTTGAATTTTTTTTCATTCAACCCCACGGATCACTACTTGTTCCGTGTAGATAAAAATATCCATTTTAACATTCAGTAGCAATTCTAAATAGTGACAGCTAAACATGAATGTATTTTTGGACATGACATAAGAGTTAGTGCATAATTTAAAACAGATAAATCATATATTTCTTTCGATATTATCGAATTATCGGTATGTTGATTTGTTGAAAATATTTGCCATCCCCTATTCTAGAGCATTCTGAAGTGTCAGAGTTCGCATGTTGTCTACAGAGCTTAGATCAAACTAAAACAAATAATACGTGGTTTGTATTCTACGTAAAGGTTTAGGGTCCTTATTTCCTCTGAGAAATCGCTATTATATATTGGTGTGATCAGCTTACAAATGCAATATCATAATATAGGTATCTTACATAAATCAAGCTACTTTGGTAAAGGTCAACCCAGCAGATAAAAGTCTTGTTACCATCCAGAGTACTGTGGTCAGGGCGGACAAGCGGACAACGAGCCAGTGCGACCTTCTTGTCCGGAAATGTTTAGTACATGACCATTTCATAGACTAAGAGTCAGTCGTTATAGTTAGTAACATAGGCAAATTGATTTACGTTCATTGTCTTCTTTTGCATCCAAAGTCAGCCTTATTATGAAAACAATATTCGTTTACTTTTCTTACAACCATTACTTTTTAAATACATGTTTCATACACATGTATCACTAGAACAGAGACTACTGACGAAGAAAAACTATAAACACTCGAGTTTGAAACATCACTGTAAAGAAGTTAATTACTCTAGAAAAATATAAATGACATTAAAAAGTGTCTTGTTTATTCCTGCCCTTTAGAATGTTAAAAGAACAAATTAAACTTTTAACAGTTTTTTTAAATCGAGGGTAGAATAAATAAAGAGCTTGATTTCTAGCGTTATTTTACAGATACGTCGACTTTAAAAATATCTACTCCGAACGTTCGTTTGTTGAAATAATGATATTGTGATGTACAAAACGAAGTTTTATTTGATTTCGTAGGCCCGCTAAATTAGTAGAAAAATATGTTTTACGTTTTTCATGTTTCTTAATTAATCAAAATTCATTAACTCTAGCATAAGTTAGTAAAATAGTTTGTAAAAGACCTATTAACGTTTCAATATAATCTAACAAAGGGTTTTTATTGTAGATATTTTTAAAGTCGACGTTTCGGTAAAAAACCGTTAAAAATCACGCTCTTTCTTTATTCTACCCGAGATTTAAAAAAACTTTTAAAGAAATAATGTCCTTTTACGCTAAAAAGCGCAGGAATAAACAAGGAACTTTTAAATATAATTTGTATTTTTCTAGTGTATTTAGTTTCTTTACGGTGATGTTTCAAACTCGAGTATTTAAAGTTGTTTTTCTTCGACAGCAAAAGTTTTAGAAAAGGCTGAACGAAATAAATGTAAATTAATTTTGCAGGCGAGTATGTCTTCATTGTCAACAGTTTTGTGTTTAGTTTAGTTTTACTACTGTGAGAGATGTTCCTTAAATGACTCTCCTACAGGTAGGCCATCTCGGCTACGGCGTCGTAAAACGGGAGAGAGGAACGATGTAGTAGAGGAAGATGTTCAGGACCTTTCAGCACATATGGCCGGTTGTTCCACACTTCTGGAAGCATAATACATAGTCGGTGTAAGATCATAAACTAAAATCGAGGATTAAAGTTCAACTCTTTTGTATAATGAATATGAATGTTAACAGAGTTTAATCTTTTTTTACATACTGCAGCATAAAACTTTGCTCAAAGAATAGCAGCAGTTTTTTTTCTCCATTAGGTGATAAAAGAGTACTTGAATCCATATCTATAGGAAAATTAAATAATAATGAATTCAATAAAACCGTCTCTTTAACTATAAGCAAATAAGAAATATTTCGCATATTGTTTACTTTAGTTCTTTTTCACTATAACATGATTAACAATACAACGAAAATATTCATCTTTGGTGAGCATAAATACTGTAGTATAAAAAAAAAAAAAAAAACATACAAAAACTTTAAAAAAATCTAACAAAACCCCAATTGATGAGTTTTCAACAGTTCTGTATAGTATTATTAGAATAATTATAGTTAAAAAGCGTTTTCCTGTTGCAATGAAAATTGGCATATAAACAAAAAACGTTTACAATTATTTTTCTTATTTGTCATCGGACTAAAATCATAAATTATTTAGATACACTTCAATAACATTTTTCAATATGATGATAGTGATTCCTTATTTTACACAATACTGTGCCAGATTGCTTTTTTATAACTATTTTTTTATAATTTTATTACTATTATATTTGTTTACGGTCAGAAAGCTCAGCCCTCGATAGTTGCCAGAGCCAATAACGGGAGCTGACCAGCCAGATCTCGTTTTCCAGCCTATAAAACTGGCGTCATTAAATAAAAAGCCACGTCATATATAAAGCAGTTTGTCGCTCAGTTTTGGACAGTCTAAGATATTTATCAACGCGAGGATCTAGAGTGGTTCCCTGACAGCCTTTGTCAGATGTCTGTGTCTTGCTTTTATGTCAGTACAAGATCTCTATCGTTCTCTCCTTGCCCTTAAATTTACGGTTTCCATTTCAACAAGGCTGTTTCTTTTGACACCAGAGCGCGTGGCGATACTTAAAAACCTCATTTTCGCCTCCGATGGGCATATATCATTATCAATCGCAAACAGTTTACCACGAGCTTTGTATTATTTAGATTTTTTTAATTGACTTATTTACTGTTCCTTAGAGCGAGGACAATATTGTCAGCAGAAACATAAATATTGGCAGGGTTATGAAAGAACTACTTTGCTTTAACCGGACTGTATCAAGATATTACTTTACATTTTCTCACCATTCAAGGAATTTTTTACAATTAGAATTTTTACTCAATTAGTCCTTTAAAGCCTGATCTTGTGGAGACATGTTCTACTTCTGACAACAGAGCAGAAAGAAACAAAGGTCGCATTTTATAGCTTGCTGAATGTATGTGGAGGTAGTGTGTAGAGTAATTATTTATCATGTTTGCCATACGATGGCAGGGCTAGAACATTGTCAGTCTCCCCCCCCCCCCAATCGTCAAGGATACACTTAGTAATTATTACTATACAATGTGGAAGAAAAGTGTCGGAACAGGTTTTTAAGTTTCCTGAATTTAATGCTTTAAAAATTTCTGAACGATCGCAGATAAAGAAATACAACTAGGTACATCAATATTGAACCTATTAATCTACTTTTTGAAGTAACTTCAATTTTTCTATCATATCAGGGGGATGACCCGTAAGGAGTCAGAAGAAAATCTTAAATGAGAGCATAGGTCTCGACCTATTAAAGAGAGCATAGTACAACAAATTAAAGGCCTTTAGCAGTAGAACATAAACCCACAATTCTGATCTCAAAAAGTTCGCTCTTTAAAAAATTTGATGTACTATGTGACCTATACTCTTATTTAAGATTTTCTTCTGACTCCTTACGGGACATCTACCTGATATGATAGAAAACGGTAGTTGAATCAAAAAGTAGATTAATAGGTGCATTAATGATGTTCCTAGTTGTATTGCTTTATCTGTAATCGTTATAAAATTAATAATGTCTTCCGGAACTTTTCTCGTATATGTATAAAGACGTACATTAGTTACAGTTTAATTATAAAGATCACTGAGTCGTTCACTGCGACTATGAACGATCTCTGGTTCCGACATACAGTACTAGTAAATACCCTTGCCTGACAAGTCTTACAATATTATGTACACTTTAACTTTACTCTATTACTACATACGCCCATCGATATACACAATCTACTTAAATATATGTCGATGCAAACACCTGGACAAATTAAGTTCCCACAAGTAATATCTGGTACAGTGAATGAATTTAAATTCTATGACTAAAAAATTGTTTGCATTTTTCATTGAAAAATGGTAGTTAACATTTTCTAAGACGCCGATCGTACAGATATTGGTGAATATGAAGGGTGAATGAGTGTGATGAGCGTAGATGAACGAGTGTAGTTATTGTTACTGTTTAAGTTCGACTTAGCTCAGAAAGGGATATTTATTAATAGCCCAATAGTCAGGGCAATTATGGGATCTACGTTTTACGTGGAATCCGAATCATGTAGTGTTGGTCTGATTTTCAGCTAACTGACAAGTCTGACATTCAGTTATCTTCCCTTCTCAACCTCTGAACCATGACTACCATCCAACATGGACATCCTAGAGTAAAACTTAACAATTTAGCAGTTATTTGTTAAAGCACCAAGTAATATTATCCTGTATTGGAGGTGATAAGTTATTTAAAAACCAACCAAAGTCCATGAGGCCCAGCAGATTTCGACAAATGCATCGTAGAATCCAAATGGAACGAGTGAGTCCCGGAAATGAAGTCGGGGAGAGATCTGCCGAGTCTGACGAAGTGGAAAGATAAGCGGCTAGAAGTGACGAGGAGTCATGCAGAGGTCTTATCAGTAGATACCCTCCTGCTCACTCAGCTATTTTACGAGAATTTTGGCAAGGGAGGTGTTATGTAGGGCGCCATGTACTTTAGATAGATTGATCCGCCTTCAGTTATCTACTCACGTTACTGTTTTATTAATATCGGTTAAACTATTTTATGATTAAGTAGGTTAATATCAGCTAAATTTTCCTAAAGGAAATATTCTGTTAGGAGATACTGTAATACGTAGACTATAAATAATATAGTTGAATTTCTCAATTATATTTTATTTTCTTTCTGATGCAAGCCAGCCTAAACCAAACCAATTTAACGTAATTCAACCTAACTTAACCTATCCCAACCCAACCTAACCTAGCTAAACCAAACCAAACCAAATCCAACCCAAACTAACCTAACTTAACCCATCCCAACACAACCAAACCTAACCTAACCCAACCCAATCTAACTTATCCTAACCTAACCTAACCTAGCTAAACCAAACCAAACCAAATCCAACCCAAACTAACCTAACTTAACCCATCCCAACACAACCAAACCTAACCTAACCCAACCCAATCTAACCTATCCCAACCCAACCTAACCTAGCTAAACCAAACCAAACCAAATCCAACCCAAACTAACCTAACTTAACCCATCCCAACACAACCAAACCTAACCTAACCCAACCCAATCTAACTTATCCTAACCTAACCTAACCTAGCTAAACCAAACCAAACCAAATCCAACCCAAACTAACCTAACTTAACCCATCCCAACACAACCAAACCTAACCAAACCCAACCCAAACTAACCTAACTTAACCCATCCCAACACAACCAAACCTAACCAAACCCAACCCAATCTAACTTATCCTAACCTAACTTAACCCATCCCAACCCAACCCAACCCAACCTAGCTAAACCAAACAAAACCAAATCCAACCCAAACTAACCTAACTTAACCCATCCCAACCCAACACAACCAAACCCAACCCAACCTAGCTAAACCAAACCAAACCAAATCCAACCCAAACTAACCTAACTTAACCCATCCCAACCCAACACAACCAAACCCAACCCAACCTAGCTAAACCAAACCAAACCAAATCCAACCCAAACTAACCTCACTTAACCCATCCCAACACAACCAAACCTAACCTAACCCAACTCAATCTAATTTATCCTAACCTAACTTAACCCATCCCAACCCAACACAACCAAACCCAACCCAACCTAGCTAAACCAAACCAAACTAAATCCAACCAAACTAACCTAACTTAACCCATCCCAACCCAACACAACCAAACCTAACCTAACCCAACCCAATCTAACTTATCCTAACCTAACCAACCCAACCCAACCTAACCCAACTCAATCCAACCCAACCTAACTTATCCTAACCTAACCAACCCAACCCAACCCAACCTAACTTATCCTAACCTAACCAATCCAACCCAACCTAACATGTCCTAACTTAGTGCTTCGTAAATATCAATTTGAAAAGGTCCTTCAAACATTTCTTTCACGTCATTTTTACGTTGTGTGATAGGATAATATATTTATCAAATTATGAAAATAAAAAAATGCGAACAATTTTTTCGAAATATAACAAAGACATCTTATTCTGAACAAAAATCATGATTATAACGATGATGATGAAAGTATTTTTTAATAATTAATAATATATTTTACTAAGAATTCATCAAAGGCTTCCCAAAAAGCCTATGTTTGTAATATGTCCAAAAATGTAATTTTTCAACAGAAGTCCAAAATAAACCTTTCTGGTTTTAGACACGTTCTTTTTTTCAATATTTTTTTTTCTTTTTTCAGTACTTAAAATGTATTTACATAAACTCAATAACCAAGAAATAAATAACAAATTGTTGTTAAAATATAAAAGGTAATTTATTCTATTAAACAATGTTTTATAATAGTATAGATGGATTTAGACAACAATATTACTAGCCTACATACAATACATTTGTTATATAATATATAATTTTTTATCTTTCAGTGAAATACTCGATTTACTCTTTATATGTTTCACTTGACACTAGTATGTAGACGAGTGTGTTGTTGGTGATGTTACTACTACAGAACTTTATTTTAATGTTTCCTGTCAAATGTCTAATTAAAACACTTTACGCAGCAAATCACTATAATATTCTATCTAGTGTGTTTAGAGGACACATTCCTAACAGCATCTTTGGTAGATCTGAAAATATTTATTATAGCACTTAAAAGCACTCTTTTAAAATGTTTGAGAGCTTTCATACTTCCCGATGTCTGTCGACCAGGAAAATGTGCAATATAAGCTGAAAGAAGTGAACCGTTTCCCTTAAAACACGATTACAACATTATTACAATAAATATTAATTAATTAAGGCCAGTAGAAATAAATTTCATTAGACGAATTGACCTTCTGAAATGAAGCTAAAATATCCTTGTTTGTAATGAAGAACTGAAATGCTATAAAGAATATCTCACAGCACCTAGTTAATCTTCAACTAGTACGGTAATTATAAATGTGTCGCTGATATCTTTTTCGTACAACCATGGAATCGACCATGACACAATAAGATATAGGGTGCCGACGATTAGTCTTCGTCACCTGCCGTAATTATCAGGGGGAAGTTGAAGACCAGAGGGCGAGCAAGAGTGGGCGGTGGTCATGGGAACCAGAACCGGAAGAGCCGAGTGATAAACCATGGCGAATCTACGGAAATAAAACAAGGCCTGGGTCTAATGAATGATCGAGGAGTTAATGAAAACTTCCTGGGGGTCAGGTAGACCTAGCGTGACTTGAGGGTGGGTTTACAAGAGATTTGTATTTGGCGACCGGACGTTAGGTGAGTCTGGACCATTAGCAACACGAAGGCCTTTGTTCCGTCCCCTCCCCCTCGTGTGACTTCCAGGGGATGACGTGACTGTGACAATAGTTGGGTGACACTGTCAGCAAGGGTTGGTGTGGTGAACCGCAGCGAGTGGTCGTCCTGTCATTATTTATTTAACATTTGTCAGACTTTTTCATATTCTGTAAAATTTATACTAATACCATCTGTTTGTAATGGTACAGTATAAATATATATACTCAATTATAAATTACTTTTTAAGACACAAGTCTCAAGGAAAATAAAATAATACAAAATGTAATCTATTATTGGGTCGGACAGTAAGCGATCTGCCTGTTTATTTTACGCATCTAGGGGTTTCAGCAGCAGAGGGTAATCGATCCACCGCTGCTTCATGAGCGTAATTAACTTCCACCTTCAAGCGTTCCATAACAGTTTTTAGTTGAAAAATATAACTGCAATAAACTGGAATGTTTGTTTAATTCCTATTTATTGTTTAGAATATTATTCTTTGTGCTATTGTTATTATTAGTTGTTATTTTAGTTCCAAATAATGATTTAATTTGATCGTTATAAGCTTTATTCGTTTGTGTTAATAAAACCAACCAATGGCCACTTCTGCTAATGACGTAGTATTGATATTTTATTTTTCACAAGGGCATTACATAATAACCATATGATATTTAATGTCTGCGAAATACCAAGACATAGTATTTGTAAGAGAACACATCCAAACGACAATGGTCCACTCATACTAGTAACCGGAAGTTTTCGATCTACCATACAAATAAATTTATTTTGTTTTAGCTAGTCCATTCGATCCAAGAATAGATTTGGTTGATCTTACTGATCGTATGAATTCTTCAGATGAGAAAGCTCAACATAAGCATATCGTTCTTATTTTTTTAGTTCCTAAATGATTTGATCTATAAACCTTAATATTATTTAAAACTTACTAAAATTCCCAGTGTTCAAAATGTGTATGTTTGAGTTTGGATAGCAAAGCACAAAATAAAGCCACTTTTGGAGTTAGATGAGACACTGCTTCATATAAAGCCACTTCTGGAGTTACATGAGACACTGCTTCATATAAAACCACTTCTGGAGTTACATGAGACACTGCTTCATATAAAGCCACTTCTGGAGTTACATGAGACACTGCTTCATATAAAGCCACTTCTGGAGTTACATGAGACACTGCTTCATATAAAGCCACTTCTTGAGTTACATGAGACACTGCTTCATATAAAGCCACTTCTGGAGTTACATGAGACACTGCTTCATATAAAGGCACTTCTGGAGTTACATGAGACACTGCTTCATATAAAGCCACTTCTGGAGTTACATGAGACACTGCTTCATATAAAGCCACTTCTGGAGTTACATGAGACACTGCTTCATATAAAGCCACTTCTTGAGTTACATGAGACACTGCTTCATATAAAGCCACTTCTGGAGTTACATGAGACACTGCTTCATATAAAGCCACTTCTTGAGTTACATGAGACACTGCTTCATATAAAGTGACTCACGTTTTCTGGTAAAACCAAGTGACAAAACACCAGAAACATCACTTCTTACAAAGCGTATCATTTTATCGCAATTAACTGTCAACAATGAAAACAGCATTGTTTTAAAATACCACTCGAGTTCCATTAAAGTTATCACGCATGTCGTTACATAAGCCCGATAAAGACGTCCTCACAATGGGCACCATTTGATGAGTGTTGGTGTAATCCATCACAGGTAGATAAGGACATCTTTTGTTACCGACTTATCAAAACCCAATCAGGTCTCTCGGACATCATTAAATCTGTCTTGTTGATTAATGAGATCCTTTGAGATCCTTGTAATTATTGTGCCTGATACGGCATTAATAGCGAGCTACTGGGCACCACTGACTCCCTCTTCTTCTTCCTCTCTCCTTCCAACGGCTCCGGAGTTTGTTTATCCACATCAAGACTGGACCTGACTCACTTCAATTATGAATTAATTGTGATTAGAGGTTCGCCCTCTTCTGTCTCTCTCTCTCTACCTACTCAGTTTTTGTCTCCCCCCCACAATTATGAAGTTGCACCGTCATATCTCCACGTGAGCTACACAAAAGAACACAATCACCCGTTCATTCTGTGGTTATTATCAATCAACTGCTTTAACCGTCGCAATTTTATGTGAATGTAAATTGCGGTGTTTCCCAAATAGTTTCGTGATAAGCTGTTGGCATTACTGTGCCACACTATCTGTGTGTGGTGAACGGTAAGTTACTGTCCCACTGACCGGGTCAAGGTGGCACAACTCACGTCTAACTGCGCTCTTGGTTGCAGTTTTGATATTGCTACATAAAGAACACATACAATGCATTGTGTTTATGCATTATAACTCTTTGTGTTATGACCGGCCTTACTGTAAAGTGTGGGAGTTTACCATACTCGGTGGTAAACATGCTTTACGCATTAGTTTGTAAACAAATAAAATGTTGCAAGACAAGTCCTCATTTCTTGCAAAACGTAAACGGCTTTGCAAAACCTCCTAACTTGACTGGATCATCTTCATTTTAACGTGTACAGTAAATAGTGAATGTTTGAGTGAATATGTTAAAACAACAAATACAAAAGATTCTAAACTTTATCAACTTCTAAAACAAAAACTAAATATAAGTTGGTGAGAATTTGTTTCTTTTTTTGGGACGGGGGCTATTGAAGATTGGAACATGAATCAGTGATTAGTTTTAAAACGTTTGATACTATAGCTATAGCTATCTTCAATTTTGATCACCTTGCACACTTGTCAGACATGACTGATTGCAAGAACAACTAACGGATACGACAGTTTATCATAGGTAACAAAGGACAGTGCTAGGAATGGCAACGATATATCGAAAATATCGATAAATATGTTTCTATATAATATTTTAGTATCGATATTTTCTTTTGATAATATCGGCGATATCGATATTTTAGTCCAATATATCATTAAATATTGACGATATTCTCCCTCCTCAAAACCATTACAGTACTATTCGGAAAAAGACACATTTAAATTATGTGTACAGAATATGCATTGAAATAGTAACTTTATTTAGTTTTTTACGTGAGCTAACGCACTAAAATGTAATTTATTGTAGACTAGTGGGTGGAAGTTTAGTGTTTATAAGAAGCTTAAAGGCATATGATACGTTAAAAACAATAGTAAAAATTCTATTACATTATTCTTTTACAATTGATATAATAATTAAGAGTACAAATATTCTTATTTTGATTTTTTTTTCATTCACCCCACAGACCACAACTTGTTCCGTGTAGATAAATGTATTTCATTTTTACTTTCAGTAGGCTATTGTACATAGTGACAGCAAAACATGAGTGTATTTCTGTGCATAGCATAAGAGTTAATGCATAATTTTAAAAGATAAATCATTCACAATTCGATATATCGGTCACACGATATTACGATAATTTTCTTTCGATATTATCGTTATAACGATATTTTGTTTGCAATATATCGATGGTTCGATATGCTACAAATATTTGCCATCCCTAGACAGTGCTGGCCGGTTTAGAACTATGATCCAACACAGAAGATGTATATAAAAGCTGGTCTTATGTAATTTGAAGGACATGTCCTACTTTTTACAATATGACTTTCTGTTCGTTTAACATTTGAGAAATACGAAAAACGTATGTTTTCACATTGATAACATAATGCATTATCATAACTGTTAAAATTAACTAATTATGTTAACTTCTTTAGTTCTTCAAGTCTCCTGTGTGTAGGCCTACTTTATAAATAATATAAAGTAGCTATATATTATATAGCTAACCATAATATAATCATAGCTATATATTATGATTTTTGTAATTAGCTTCCTTATTTGTCAAATTGCCTCCAATTTCTGAAACTGCAAGATGTATTTTACCACGTTTGCAATAGTTGTTGCTTGCCGTAAAATAGAATTTTAGCTGTCAACAAAGTAGGTTTCTATCTTTTTTTATGAAATCCTATCCTGTTTTACAAAGTATACTTAAATATGCAAAGCTTTAGGTTTTAGCATTCAGTATCGTTATCAATTTTTTTAGTTTAAAAGAAAAATGTGAAATATGAAATGAGTAAAACACTTAGTGAACATTTCATTGACCACCACCGCCCCCAAATGTCTAGTTGTTAATGTCAGGAGTAGTTAAACACTAAGTGAACATTTCATTGACCACCACCGCCCCCAAATGTCTAGTTGTTAATGTCAGGAGTAGTTAAACACTAAGTGAACATTTCATTGACCACCACCGCCACAAATGTCTAGTTGTTAATGTCAGGAGTAGTTAAACACTAAGTGAACATTTCATTGACCACCACCGCCCCCAAATGTCTAGTTGTTAATGTCAGGAGTAGTTAAACACTAAGTGAACATTTCATTGACCACCACCGCCCCCAAATGTCTAGTTGTTAATGTCAGGAGTAGTTAAACACTAAGTGAACATTTCATTGACCACCACCGCCCCCAAATGTCTAGTTGTTAATGTCAGGAGTAGTTAAACACTAAGTGAACATTTCATTGACCACCACCGCCCCCAAATGTCTAGTTGTTAATGTCAGGAGTAGTTAAACACTAAGTGAACATTTCATTGACCACCACCGCCCCCAAATGTCTAGTTGTTAATGTCAGGAGTAGTTAAACACTAAGTGAACATTTCATTGACCACCACCGCCCCCAAATGTCTAGTTGTTAATGTCAGGAGTAGTTAAACACTAAGTGAACATTTCATTGACCACCACCGCCCCCAAATGTCTAGTTGTTAATGTCAGGAGTAGTTAAACACTAAGTGAACATTTCATTGACCACCACCGCCCCCAAATGTCTAGTTGTTAATGTCAGGAGTAGTTAAACACTAAGTGAACATTTCATTGACCACCACCGCCCCCAAATGTCTAGTTGTTAATGTCAGGAGTAGTTAAACACTAAGTGAACATTTCATTGACCACCACCGCCCCCAAATGTCTAGTTGTTAATGTCAGGAGTAGTTAAACACTAAGTGAACATTTCATTGACCACCACCGCCCCCAAATGTCTAGTTGTTAATGTCAGGAGTAGTTAAACACTAAGTGAACATTTCATTGACCACCACCGCCCCCAAATGTCTAGTTGTTAATGTCAGGAGTAGTTAAACACTAAGTGAACATTTCATTGACCACCACCGCCCCCAAATGTCTAGTTGTTAATGTCAGGAGTAGTTAAACACTAAGTGAACATTTCATTGACCACCACCGCCCCCAAATGTCTAGTTGTTAATGTCAGGAGTAGTTAAACACTAAGTGAACATTTCATTGACCACCACCGCCCCCAAATGTCTAGTTGTTAATGTCAGGAGTAGTTAAACACTAAGTGAACATTTCATTGACCACCACCGCCCCCAAATGTCTAGTTGTTAATGTCAGGAGTAGTTAAACACTAAGTGAACATTTCATTGACCACCACCGCCCCCAAATGTCTAGTTGTTAATGTCAGGAGTAGTTAAACACTAAGTGAACATTTCATTGACCACCACCGCCCCCAAATGTCTAGTTGTTAATGTCAGGAGTAGTTAAACACTAAGTGAACATTTCATTGCGCACCACCGCCCCCAAATGTCTAGTTGTTAATGTCAGGAGTAGTTAAACACTAAGTGAACATTTCATTGCGCACCACCGCCCCCAAATGTCTAGTTGTTAATGTCAGGAGTAGTTAAACACTAAGTGAACATTTCATTGACCACCACCGCCCCCAAATGTCTAGTTGTTAATGTCAGGAGTAGTTAAACACTAAGTGAACATTTCATTGACCACCACCGCCCCCAAATGTCTAGTTGTTAATGTCAGGAGTAGTTAAACACTAAGTGAACATTTCATTGACCACCACCGCCCCCAAATGTCTAGTTGTTAATGTCAGGAGTAGTTAAACACTAAGTGAACATTTCATTGACCACCACCGCCCCCAAATGTCTAGTTGTTAATGTCAGGAGTAGTTAAACACTAAGTGAACATTTCATTGACCACCACCGCCCCCAAATGTCTAGTTGTTAATGTCAGGAGTAGTTAAACACTAAGTGAACATTTCATTGACCACCACCGCCCCCAAATGTCTAGTTGTTAATGTCAGGAGTAGTTAAACACTAAGTGAACATTTCATTGACCACCACCGCCCCCAAATGTCTAGTTGTTAATGTCAGGAGTAGTTAAACACTAAGTGAACATTTCATTGACCACCACCGCCCCCAAATGTCTAGTTGTTAATGTCAGGAGTAGTTAAACACTAAGTGAACATTTCATTGACCACCACCGCCCCCAAATGTCTAGTTGTTAATGTCAGGAGTAGTTAAACACTAAGTGAACATTTCATTGACCACCACCGCCCCCAAATGTCTAGTTGTTAATGTCAGGAGTAGTTAAACACTAAGTGAACATTTCATTGACCACCACCGCCCCCAAATGTCTAGTTGTTAATGTCAGGAGTAGTTAAACACTAAGTGAACATTTCATTGACCACCACCGCCCCCAAATGTCTAGTTGTTAATGTCAGGAGTAGTTAAACACTAAGTGAACATTTCATTGACCACCACCGCCCCCAAATGTCTAGTTGTTAATGTCAGGAGTAGTTAAACACTAAGTGAACATTTCATTGACCACCACCGCCCCCAAATGTCTAGTTGTTAATGTCAGGAGTAGTTAAACACTAAGTGAACATTTCATTGACCACCACCGCCCCCAAATGTCTAGTTGTTAATATCAGGAGTAGTTAAACACTAAGTGAACATTTCATTGACCACCACCGCCCCCAAATGTCTAGTTGTTAATGTCAGGAGTAGTTAAACACTAAGTGAACATTTCATTGACCACCACCGCCCCCAAATGTCTAGTTGTTAATGTCAGGAGTAGTTAAACACTAAGTGAACATTTCATTGACCACCACCGCCCCCAAATGTCTAGTTGTTAATGTCAGGAGTAGTTAAACACTAAGTGAACATTTCATTGACCACCACCGCCCCCAAATGTCTAGTTGTTAATGTCAGGAGTAGTTAAACACTAAGTGAACATTTCATTGACCACCAGCGCCCCCAAATGTCTAGTTGTTAATGTCAGGAGTAGTTAAACACTAAGTGAACATTTCATTGACCACCACCGCCCCCAAATGTCTAGTTGTTAATGTCAGGAGTAGTAAAACACTAAGTGAACATTTCATTGACCACCAGCGCCCCCAAATGTCTAGTTGTTAATGTCAGGAGTAGTTAAACACTTAGTGAACATTTCATTGACCACCACCGCCCCCAAATGTCTAGTTGTTAATGTCAGGAGTAGTTAAACACTAAGTGAACATTTCATTGACCACCACCGCCCCCAAATGTCTAGTTGTTAATGTCAGGAGTAGTTAAACACTAAGTGAACATTTCATTGACCACCAGCGCCCCCAAATGTCTAGTTGTTAATGTCAGGAGTAGTTAAACACTAAGTGAACATTTCATTGACCACCACCGCCCCCAAATGTCTAGTTGTTAATGTCAGGAGTAGTTAAACACTAAGTGAACATTTCATTGACCACCACCGCCCCCAAATGTCTAGTTGTTAATGTCAGGAGTAGTTAAACACTAAGTGAACATTTCATTGACCACCACCGCCCCCAAATGTCTAGTTGTTAATGTCAGGAGTAGTTAAACACTAAGTGAACATTTCATTGACCACCACCGCCCCCAAATGTCTAGTTGTTAATGTCAGGAGTAGTTAAACACTAAGTGAACATTTCATTGACCACCACCGCCCCCAAATGTCTAGTTGTTAATGTCAGGAGTAGTTAAACACTAAGTGAACATTTCATTGACCACCACCGCCCCCAAATGTCTAGTTGTTAATATCAGGAGTAGTTAAACACTAAGTGAACATTTCATTGACCACCACCGCCCCCAAATGTCTAGTTGTTAATGTCAGGAGTAGTTAAACACTAAGTGAACATTTCATTGACCACCAGCGCCCCCAAATGTCTAGTTGTTAATGTCAGGAGTAGTTAAACACTAAGTGAACATTTCATTGACCACCACCGCCCCCAAATGTCTAGTTGTTAATATCAGGAGTAGTTAAACACTAAGTGAACATTTCATTGACCACCACCGCCCCCAAATGTCTAGTTGTTAATGTCAGGAGTAGTTAAACACTAAGTGAACATTTCATTGACCACCACCGCCCCCAAATGTCTAGTTGTTAATATCAGGAGTAGTTAAACACTAAGTGAACATTTCATTGACCACCACCGCCCCCAAATGTCTAGTTGTTAATGTCAGGAGTAGTTAAACACTAAGTGAACATTTCATTGACCACCACCGCCCCCAAATGTCTAGTTGTTAATGTCAGGAGTAGTTAAACACTAAGTGAACATTTCATTGCGCACCACCGCCACAAATGTCTAGTTGTTAATGTCAGGAGTAGTTAAACACTAAGTGAACATTTCATTGACCACCACCGCCCCCAAATGTCTAGTTGTTAATGTCAGGAGTAGTTAAACACTAAGTGAACATTTCATTGACCACCACCGCCCCCAAATGTCTAGTTGTTAATGTCAGGAGTAGTAAAACACTAAGTGAACATTTCATTGACCACCACCGCCCCCAAATGTCTAGTTGTTAATGTCAGGAGTAGTAAAACACTAAGTGAACATTTCATTGACCACCACCGCCCCCAAATGTCTAGTTGTTAATGTCAGGAGTAGTAAAACACTAAGTGAACATTTCATTGACCACCACCGCCCCCAAATGTCTAGTTGTTAATGTCAGGAGTAGTTAAAAAGACACATTTTCTTTAAACGAAATAAAATTATCTAAGTCGATGGTTCAAGTCCAAGACATGTTAGTGCCAAAATTTTAAGTGATTAGTTTGTCGAAAATAACTTAAAATTTGTGTCACTAAAGATTTCCTGTTTTGTTTTGTTTTTTTAAGTGCATTAAAAATATGAATAATATTCCAATTTTTTGAATCTTCAACCTCGATTCAATTATGAATGAGAAGTTTTAATTTTCAACCTTGTCAGGAATAGTACGTTAGACAGACATGAATGACTGAGATATAGTTTTTGTTTTATTCTTAAAATTCACTCAAAATGATAAAAAAGCCTAAATTCTGTTCCAAATCTTAAACATTTTGCTTGAATAAAAAACTCACTGATTCGACTTTATAAAACCACCCTTGATAGAATACAAGGGATGCAATATTGGCAGATAAACACATGTAACAATATGTCTCCGGGGAGGACAAGGGTCAGCGAGCAATATCTACCCCCTCCCCGCATCTTTAGTTAAAGACGTAATTCCGGCGACCATTCGTCAAAGATCCGGCCGAGGAGGACCACATTTATCTGTCCAAGGGATGCGTGTATATATGTTACTCTGACGGATGGTCCCTGGCGGCCGATTCCTCTCCCATGGACAACCCGGAAATGCAATAAATATTTTATTCGAGTACATTTGGGCTCATGTTTAATACATGTGGGGTGAGGGACAAATCGTTCCACCAGTGAACTTGTGTAAACAAACACTTAGTAGATGTTATTACTTACTTGACCGCCCTTCCGTGAACCATTACGGTATATCTGATTGTCGCCCTTGGCCCACTGCCGAATTTACATCCAAAACTGTTTAATTTTCGAGTAATCTCGGCCCTCATCTGGCGGTGGTAAAGGGCGTTTTGTCAGCTCTTTATTTCAATTTTCATTGTGAATAATTTTCGGCAGTTTAGTCATTTGCATGTCCGTTGTTGCCGTCACGCTGGGTTGATTGTCAATTAATCATCGAATTTCGTTTGTTCCTGTACTGACGTGAAGTATGTGCTTCTTCAAAAAGATTTTTTTACAAACGTTTCAAAAATAGTTGTTTCTTATTTAATTTAGTAATACTATTTTTTAACCTAAGGAACTTGACACACTAAAGTTATGTTTTTAAAAGCTTTAATTGGCCCTGTTATGAGTTCAGAGTTATCTTGTACAATAACAAATATGGTACATTTGATATTTCTGATAATAAGGCTCCGTGTGAGCACATGTACGAATATATATATATATATATATATATATATATATATATATATATATAATTTTTATGAATTAATATAATAACTAAGTACTCTCTTAAACATTTTAATTTAAATTATATCACAACATGTTTCGACTTTATAGTCATTTTCAAGTGTATAAATAAAATAAAGAATATAATGATTTATTTAATTAATTCATAAAAAGTAGCCCCAGTTCATAATATGTTATTAATATATATAATTGTATACTAAATATTCAATATATATAAAATATAAGTTGTAAAATGGTGTTATATATTGTTATAGTTTCGCCTTGTAAAAACTCTATTATAAAGTATTTTACTGTCTTCTTATACATCGATGTTGTTTTAACTCTCGATGAATGAAAAATTTTGATAATTTATTAGTCTACTTAAGATAACGTTCATCGACTAAAATATGTTCGTGAAATATTTATTAATACGGTAATATGTGAACAGTAAGGCTTGAAATATTTATAATTTCTATCAACAAAAATAGTTCTTGATATGTAACCCTAAAGAGTATCAAGTTTGTTAACGTCTTGTTTTCATCTGAAGTTGAAACCAAATTTAACCTTATTTTTAAAACTATTAGGCAGGAAGGAAAATAGTTGGTTTTTGAAAGGGTTAAATAAACAAAAAAGGGAACATTGTATTCGTCGAGATATTGCCTATGAACAAATTTAATTTGAATGTTACATCTGTAGTACGCATGCACATGCGTAACGAGATTAATGAAACGATCGATATAGTGTCATAATTACCACTAATACAGTAGTTAGACACATATTTGATATAGACACCAGAATTTTGCAAGTGATGGGATAAATTTATCAAATAGATGAACAAAATATATCAGACAACAACTTGTCAGACCCTATCTTTATACTCAAAATCCAAAGGATAAACGTAATAATCATTATTACAGAAGATGTATAAATATGTACATTAGTTGAAATCTACTTATAACTACTAGTCGTCAGCTGCGGCCATAAGAAAGGAACCTATGTTTCTTTCTTCTCTGTGACTTGACTAAGGTCGAATTGCTAGTGAGAACGTGTTCTTTTAAAGATTCAGTCAAAGTGAATTATTTCATGAGTAAAACTTGAGCTTCACTGTGTTTATTTCACAATCGGTTTTTTACTCATATTTATTTTAAATCTATTATTTGTTAAAATGAAACCATACGATAAATTGCTTCTCTGAGGAAAAACGGACAAAGAAGCAATAACAATATGTTATAAGGGTGAGAACATAATCTCCATAATGTGCGAAACAAAAAATCACTGGGTCCCGACACCAGCCGTCTGATTGCTAAGCACCTACTTGCGGTCTGAAGATCTCGTCTTCATTTCCACTTGAAAGGGTGCTAATTTAATATCACCCCGTTCGATTGTGTTCGGTTGGGGATATTCAAACCCCGCGTAGTATAATAATGGAGGGAACATATTGACACTTGGTTGACGCAGCGTCACTCTCTTGTTTTTGTCGTGACGTTTAAACGAATTATATAAAATTAATTTCAATTTGGCTGACTGAAAAAAAATCGTTTTGGAAGTCAATATGAAGTTTGGGAGTTTTACAATAGTTGATTATGATATTTGCAGTTGATTTTAATTCTTATGAATGTGTTTGTTAGAAGTTCAACGAACTGTAATTGATTTAAAAAAACGTGACAGTATTACTGGTCTTTTCGGTACGAGCCCCAAAAGGTACGACAATCTCAATGACAGTACTCAGCAAACACGCACGACGGTTCAAATGGCGAACACAGAGAAGAAGGAAACAGAGGTGACATCCAATAGTGCGCTGAATGTGTGTCGAGTAGTTATTTCTCCAGCATGCCATGCGATGAAAGGGCCAACACCTTGCCAGTTCCTCCCTTATTTCCCGAATACTCAAGGATAAATGTAGTAATTATTACTTAAAATTCATAAAGATATACATAACTTTGTAATCTGAGTACAACACGGAGATAAAGAAACAGAGGTGACATCCAATTAGAATGTGTGTCGAGTAGTTATTTCTCCAGTAGACAAGCGATGAAAGGGCCAACACCTTGCCAGTTCCTCCCTTATTTCCCGAATACTCAAGGATAAATGTAGTAATTATTACTTAAAATTCATAAAGATATACATAACTTTGTAATCTGAGTACAACACGGAGATAAAGAAACAGAGGTAACTCTCTTATAAACTTTCTTATAACTTCTTATAGGGTGGCAGGCGTTCATAACTATAACTATAGTCTTATAATTATAAGAAGTTATAAGAAAGTTTATAAGAAAGTTACCTCTGTTTCTTTATCTCCTTGTCTAAGGATATAGTTTTAACTTTACTAGCTATAATTTGTTTGATATATTTTACCCTATATACTAGTGGTTAGAAAGTACATAGAATTATTTAAGTATATAGTATAAAATCTATTTCGATTCCGTAAGATCGCCATGAATCGTTACATGTAAATTAATTTAAATTTTATCATCTTATCTTTGACTTGATTACATGACGTCACAACTCGTAATGATCTTACCAAACTGATGTTGATTTCGATGATGAAATTATTTAAGATTGCTAAGTGTTTTTATTTTCAATAATAATGTAACATTACAGTATGTTTCTTAGTTTTCATTTTGATAACAAAGTGTGAAGAAAATCATTAGCAATTTATATCAGGACTACTCAACAGTTAAGGTCCTTCATAATTGTGTAATCATGAATGTTCTTTATTAACAAAGGGATTTGTATTGAACATTTATCCATTGATATGTGATGCAGGGTAAGTAACTGGAAAATATCGTACTTTCATTATTTAAAGTAACATTGACAAATAAAATAGATTAGAGATTGTTAAATGAAACAATATACACTGTATGAAGTTGTTTGATCTTAGTCCAGTGCTTGTGGTTCGTGTCCTTTCGTTGAAATACTAGAATTACGTGTGTAAGTGGGCGGGTGGGTCAATATCACATACGTATTTTGTTTTAGCATTGAACGTGTTAAACAATTAAAACAACAATTTGAAAGCATAATAATTTAATGACAAGAATACACCATTTAAAAAGTTTTAATAAAAGTCGAAAGGTTGAAATCCACAGAAGTCACACCTCCGAACTTTTCCCACGTCTGCTGGCGTGCCTGGAGTAACGACCGCGATATTTCTGTGGCGAAGATGGTTGATAACATTTGTGTAGTTTTTACTATCTTCCGCCTGTATTTAGCGGCAAAAGTATCTTTAGGCAGTGAAATTGGATCTTACCTCTTCGCCACATAAAAGTTTACGAAAAATGCTTTCTGCGGTGAAATATTGCTAGACGAAACGTTTAAACTCGTCAAAAGTCAGGTTAGCGCTTCCATGAGACGAAATAAAGCCACTTTAAGGGCGAATAAAACGGACCTAATAATACGAACTTGCTTTAGTCCTGCAATTATATACAATAAATGGTTGTGTTTAAGTTGGATACTTTAATGGACCTCCTAAGCCATGAAAAGGAGCGGATCTAGAACTTGTATTTTGTAGTGTTTAAATTTGCCCTCATAATAAAACCGAATTTGAAGGAAGTTTACTAGATTTAGGTTTAGGGAAACTTCTGTTTAGAAAAACGGAATTGATAAAAAGTAAATTGGCCAATTAACTTCAGTGTATTTTGAAGACCTTCCCGCTCATCAACTTACGAAGGAAGTTAAGGACATTTGACCATATATAAAATACGGAATATGAGCCAGAGAAGTTATATTCTTATACCGATCTTCTCTCATGAGAGATTCCACAGTTGATAACTGATTTTCGTTAAATTTTAGAAGACACAGAATAGCATCAATTAATATAGTGTAACTAATTAAATTGACTCATAATCACTTAGACTAAAATTGTATTACATTTAGTTATTTATTTAATAAATTGTTAATTACATAGTAGAAACTCTTAACTAAATAATTTGGTATGCCTACTTTCAAAAATTACATTATTTTGAAAAATGTTCAAATTCAGATTTAGATTTTAATAGACGACAACATTTGTTACACATTTTGATATTGCAGGAAATAAATTATACTGACCGACGTATTTCGGTTTTAAGAGTAGAGTTAGTCGCCATATTGGATTCGAGCGTAGATGACGGGGAGAAAGGGCTACTTGGGGTTGTGGAGATTGTAGGCGATAGGTCCTGTGCTCGGTCTTCTTCATACCAATATGGCGTTTGCTCAGTCGTTGCTATCGGTGTGGACACTAATAAAGAAATCTTGGGTGTCCATGTTGGGTAGCCAGTGGCCGGATGTTGTGTAATTGTCAATTAGCTTAAAAATCAGACAAATACTACGTGGTTCGGATTCCACGTAAAACTACAGGTCTTTTAGTTGCCCTGGCTATTGGGCTATTAATAAATGGTCCTACTAAGTTTATTAATAGTAATCAATACCTCTGTATGTGTATGGGTGGGTCAATACCTCTGTACGTGTATGGGTGGGCGGGTGGGTCAATACCTCAGTACGTGTATGGGTGGGCGGGTGGGGCAATAACACTGTACGTGTATGGGTGGGCGGGTGAGATATACGAGGCACCTTCATGCTGTTATAAGACCCCATCATTACCACTGTACATGTATGGGTGGGCGGGTGGGTCATTACCACTGTACGTGTATGGGTGGGCGGGTGGGTCATTACCACTGTACGTGTATGGGTGGGCGGGTGTCAGTCTTTTGTTTATAACTGACTGAGGAACAGTCGAACTCAATCAGGAACCATACTACACAGGTCATCCACACACATGTAATCATGCATATTCTCCTAAAATGCTCATAAAGTTCGTCTCAAATCTAAGAATCTAAGATGTTCTCTAGAGGATCATTCCCTTTATATCCTCGTGATAGGCTTCCGTTTGTTTGAAGTAGGCAAGCTGTCCATATTTTCATAAGTATCATAAACTGAAACTATTTTATTTAATCACAAATAAAAACGTTGAAAGTTAAAATAGTTTTCACTGCAAACTTGTATGCTCTTTCAAACTATTATGTAAAAAGTAAACATAAAATCGTTAATTCACAGTGCTGTACCAAATTTAACGTTGCTCTTACGGGATATAAATCCAATAGTCGACTACCTCGTAGACGTTTCTAAAGAAAAACACGGTCCTCCAGGTACAGTATATAACTTTCGCCAGTCCCATAGTCATATCACCTACATACGCACGTCGTCGATGACTCTCCCTCCCCCTGTAAACACGGTCCTCCAGGTACAGTATATAACTTTCGCCAGTTCCATAGTCATATCACCCACATACGCACGTCGTCGATGACTCTCCCTCCCCCTGTAAACACGGTCCTCCAGGTACATTATATAACTTTCGCCAGTTCCATAGTCATATCACCCACATACGCACGTCGTCGATGACTCTCCCTCCCCCTGTAAACACGGTCCTCCAGGTACAGTATATAACTTTCGCCAGTTCCATAGTCATATCACCCACATACGCACGTCGTCGATGACTCTCCCTCCCCCTGTAAACACGGTCCTCCAGGTACAGTATATAACTTTCGCCAGTTCCATAGTCATATCACCCACATACGCACGTCGTCGATGACTCTCCCTCCCCCTGTAAACACGGTCCTCCAGGTACAGTATATAACTTTCGCCAGTCCCATAGTCATATCACCCACATACGCACGTCGTCGATGACTCTCCCTCCCCCTGTAAACCTAGTAGCTATCCACACCGTGTATTTTTAGCCGATCTTCACCGAGTTTTTAGCCAGCACAAAAAACAGTGAGTCACCCCCCACACAGGTGTTCAAGGGGAGGAGATCCCCACCTCCTATCACTGGCGGTTTTTTCTGCACTTAACGGCCCAGGAGTTCCGGGCCGGGTGATTAGCTGTCGAGCTTATTTTGATTCAAGTTTTGATCACTGATTACAGTATAGAAAGCTCATAATCATTTGTTTGCTTTTTGTCCCGCAGGTGCGGGGACAAAACGGGGTGTCCCCACAATGTTTCTAATGACTGGAAACCCCAACAATGAAGTGTTTTTCATTAAAGCACCGCGCTCTACTCGATCTCTTCTGTTTACATTACAGGTTCGATCCTCTTCTCTTATTGGTTGTTAGTGAAGGTATTGTCTCGAAAGACCACTTCAAATGGTAGACCTGACAGTTTCTATTCATTTACTCGCAGTCTCTTTCTGAGGAATGGATTTTCTGTAAAAAGGGTTTGCCTTAGTTATTGTTGTAATTGACGGTTGAATTGCGTAATTGACATGGATACTTGCAGTGTAATTGTGTATCAAGTGGGGTGGGGGGTTATAATTACCCAGTACATTCGACAATGGAACAACAAACAGGAGTGGTGTGTTGTACCTAAAGGTTAATTAATTTGGTATTCGCACGGACTTACTTTGATGTTACTATTGACGCTTTCGACAGATCTTTCATAGTATTTCTTGAATGAAGTTTACACATTACCGTCTAGGCCCACCCACTTACCTTCTACATGGATCTGAAAACTCACCCAATCAACCAAGTAAAAATATAATCTATATATATAAAAAGCAAAACCCTCACTGACTGACTCACTCATTCATCACTAATTCTCCAACTTCCCCTGTAGGTAAAGAACTGAAATGTTGTACACTGTGTCTTTAGGACAACTAAAGTATTTTCATCTTGATAAAGTACTCCTAAGGAGTAGAAATCATTCCTTAGAAATAGTTCCATAAGGATAACATTTGGTTGATAACAGCTGTTTTGTAAAGAAATAAACATGTTTATTATGTATGTTTGACATTGTACTAATGATCCCACACAAAAAAGCTGCTCTGTGATTAATGCATTTGTAACATTATACTATGAGTTTTATCCTAAGCTGTTGAACAAAAACGAATGAATTGAACAAGTTTGAAAAAGGCTAAGTAATATCCTAGGGTATTATTTATACTAATAAATAGATGCAACGCAAGTAATGTGTGTAAGATACTGTAAATAAATTTAATATTGTGATTTTACGTTAAACAGTTAATCTATTTATTTGCACACGCGTTTAGGGGTGGCCCCTACTTAATAATAAAGAAAAGAACATTGCTATGCAAAATTAAAGAAAACAATAAAATATGGTAAAGACATTATTAACGGGCCATAATTCTAGGCGTGTAGGAGAGGTAGTGCGAGCGAGATAGTGAATATCCGTCACCATACTTCTCTTACGTCTATTGTGTACAGTCTGTTCAAAATCTTAATTAGGTTGGCTGCTATGTTTATATGCAGTTTGCTTGATGGTGTTTGTGTTATTGACATTTTGTGATTTATAATAATTTTTATTTAATCATTTAACATACGTTTTTTTAAATTCATAACTAATTGAGTTAGTCTATATTAAAAGTAAACAATCATTAAATAATGAAAAAATATTTTTAAAAGAAAACAAAAAACAGCTGATTTTTCTATCCGAGAACACGGTAATTAGAAAATATGGTAGGTTTCATGACGAGACTGCGCAGTATACTGTGACGTCACATGGGTGAAATCTGCTGTTTTGATTATTCTATTAAATACTGGTAACTAAATCTACCAATCACGTGGAAGTATTTTCTAAGCATCGTGTTCGAGATGTTTATTTTTTACATGAATGTACAACTGTCGTTGGAGAGGGAAATCGTTGATGCGCATGCTCGAATCACACGCCCAGAACTATGGACTGGTATAATACTGTACCATTACAACGATCTAACACAAACAAAATCTGTATATTTTATATCACATAACATTGGCATCGTTATGGTGACCATATTGCCTACGCGTATTTCATCCTACAGTGATGTACATTGTACAATAGAGCCTGTTGTACTTTGATCAATTTTAAAAGACGTTAGTACGTCTAAATTATCCCAATAAGTATTTAATCTAATTTTGAATCGACAAGAAATTCAATTAAATGTTGCTACAAAAGTGGTTTTATATAATAGAACAAGTGATACAAAATGTTAAATAATGATAACGTATTTTGGATCAGCTCCGCATCCTCCGAATGTAAACAAAAGGAGGCACTTATAACCAGCAATACAATAAATAATTTGTATTAATTTTTTGTATAAATGAAATAAATTAGCCTAATTAAAATAAAATGCAATATTATTCACCTATATACAAAAACATAATTAAAAGTCTCACTTTAAAAACTTTAGGGAAAATGGAATAAAGGTCCGACAGTATTCATTGAATTTCGAAATCTCTATTTCATTTTTATTACAGTTAGATCTGCTGGCAAACTTCCCCACTCACCTGGGCATTCGTGTGACTGCTAGCTAGCTTAGGAAATTTTGAGAATTACTCGTAGTTTTATAACCTGCTCTGTGTATTGTTGAACATTTTCATATTTTGTATTCTTTTTTATTTCATATTGTGTTTTGTATTTAGTTTATAATTGTGATGTGTATGATAGTTTTTTAGAACACTATAATCATGTCATTTTATTACGTTTTATTAAATTATTATGAGTTAAAGAAAAAACTAGTCGTAAATATAGCTATATTCACAAGGTAAGTAACACCGGAAGACGACATGAGTTTTTATACCTGTCGGAAAGTTGTGCTTGTTTCTTTAAACACTTTAAGCGTGAGAAATCTCCAATCATTTATGTAGGGTTTCTTCAGTTCTATAAATATTAAGATAGTTGTTAATCTCCATTGGTCTTGCTTACAATATTGTTGATGATTAATGTTACTATTTATATTTTTCCGTTACTATTTATATTTTTCTAATCCACCTCTTGCTAGTTTATATAACCAGCCAGCAATGAGTCTACCCCGTTGATGATAACATTTAATTTGTATTTCTTCAGCAGTATTTCTTCTTGAATTTTTCCATACTCCATAGAAGGGTTTATGGAGTTTTACAACAGGTTATCTACAAAACAGTAGGAAAAATAAATAGTAGGAACGTACGGGAGTACTTAGGCCTACATATCTTTACATAACGGCTAATTATATATTAGCTTTCATTTAATTTTAATTCTTAAAATTTCTAGTATTCATCTAAAACTACTGTTTCCAGCACTGCCCAAGTCATTGGCAATCTAATAAAATTCTTATGTTTGATTCAGCACAAAAAACACTATAAATAATAATAATAATAATGAATACGATGTTATAAGTATTTCTAATTTGGTTGTACATACATATCCTAGTCCCGTTCCAGTTTACTGGGTCTGGGTGTTGACAAGCACTCTCCATCTTCTATCAGACCAGATTCTTTCTTCCTCAATCTGCTCCCATCTGTACCCTCTATTTCCGATCTCTTCCTTAACACCTTCTAACCATCTCTTTCTCGGTCTACCTCTAGCTCTCCGTCCCTCTTCTTTACTTTCCATCATTTTCCTTGGCAGTCTGTTTGGATCCATTCTTTTGATGTGCCCATACCACCGTAAAATATTCTGACCTATTTTTTCGCTTATACTTCTGACTCCTAGTTCCTCTCTTATATCTTCATTTATATAATTTGGTTGTAAAAGGAGAAATTGAATAACCAAATTAGTAAAATGTAATAAGTAAAATTGAGTCGGTTTTACTTACTTTTACTACTGTAGTGGATGTTTTTTTTCAATTTTCTGCGTGGCTTGTTGAAGAAGACAATACATGATTTGCCGGATAATTAAATTATCAGTTTTTCATAACAATGAAAGTTTATTCACATCAAAGAATTTTTAAATACATTTTACAAATAAAATTATTATCACCATTAAACTATCGTTTTTGTAAAATACACACCGATAATGGACTTAAGAACCTAAAATTCAATACACAAAATATATTTTAAGTAATTAATGTTTTAGTTAATAGTATTATTGTATTTAATAGATGTTTGATATTCAATATAATTATTTGTAAAATTTAAAATAATTAAAAAAATAAACTAATGAAATTTCAAAATTAAATAAAAATATTATCAATATTTATAAAACTCAATATGGGCGAGCCGGAAGCCGAGCGGTCTAAGGTCTTTGAGCTTGGGTCAGAGATAGCGCAGGTTCGAATCCGGCCTAGACTGGAAGATTTATCAGTAATATTCACCTTTTACTGTACAGGTTCGGCCCCTTACTATGTGTGAATAAGTGCCTAACACAGATCAACAGTCTTTGAGGAATGGGCAGAGTGAGGTTAAGAAGGAGATCGGCTTCTCCTAAAAAAATGTATACACAGATAGTCAATGAAATCGTCAGGTAGCCCAGAGAAAATTCTGTTCCCGGGTTACCTTCAGGAAAATAAGTTCAGGAAGCTAATATCAGCTGGCAATTAAAAACATTAATTACATAGAACAGGGGCTTTGTCGATTTGTTGGGATAATTTTTCTTCCTAGTAGATAAGAAACAAGAATATGATAGTTTTTTTAGCGATAAAGCCAGAAAGAATAACAAAAATTGCGAAAACCAGAAATGTATTTTTTCAGTCAATTTAGCGATATGGGTACTCAACTTGTGCGGAATTCTGCCCTGATCAAAATATGGCAAACTTTTTACATTGAGCTAATAATCGCCAGAAATACACCGATTTTAGTAGGTTACGTTCTGTTAGGATAGGGCAAGGTTGGCCATTGAAAGGTTAGGTTATGTTAGGTTTGGTTAGAATATGTTAAGTTTCTTTAGGTTATGTTTTTTGGTTTTCAGCAAAAAAATCGACAAAGCCCCTGTTCTATATAATTACCAACAAAACTATACATATAAAATAAACAGTGATAACTTCTAATAATAAAGAAAAATGTAGCTACAGACGAAAACTATTCAAAAATATTAACAACAAATACTTACTAAACAAATTTTTATCATTAGCATTTTTACTCACTACATTCCTAATGTAATCAATTAAAATATTATTTTCTTTCTGATAAATTCGTTGAATAATTTATTTTTTAAACCGAATCAAAAGTTTCCGGCAAAAAATTCCCGTGCCGTTTGAAGAGGATGTATTCAAACGAACCTGCAACTGTTTCTTTTATTCATGAGTGATCGGTCTCATTCGATTGCATTTTGACTGATGTGACCGCGGTGGGAACCGGGGATGCATACACATTACTCTATGGTGGTTGTTCCCACAGCTGATCTCCTTAGCAGTAACAGATGATCTGTCAAAACAGCTGACTGGCGTGAATTAATAAGCTATTCAATGATATGTTTGGACTCAGCTCTTGTCTTGTCACACTTTGGAACTGGTTGTATTAATCTACTTAATGGACTGTTCCTCTTTGGTTGAAAAGTTTAGAAACAAGAATAATAAATGACGGAAGGGTTTTAAAACTTAAAATATTCTTATATCTTGTAACAATTTTTAAAGACAAACTTCACATCAAATTATCTAAAAATAATATACTTTGTATATGTAACCATGTTTTCTTTTGACGTATGTTTTTTATTTTTAAATTTGTTTGTTTAAATGAATGCCAGTACTTCATATCTGGAGAGTAAGACAGTGATAAATCTGCTGGTAAATATTATATTAAGTAACAAATTACCACATATGTTTCTTTTATACATCCCATTTCATTTAGAGTGAAATTAATTGTAATTTAATACTAGCACATTTAAAAACAATAAACAAACTGATCTGTTATAAATTAAGGGAGGAAATTTTGAATTATTTGATTGTAAAACAATTTGATATTATATAGAAAAATTATTTTTTTCTATATAGAAACAAATTTTTCCTCCGTGTAGGCCTATATCGTATGGTGTTTAAGTGTATAGGGGAACATTAAAAGAGAACTTGTTAAAAGTTAAGTTCTAGAAGTTAACTCCCTAATTCGTTTTAAAGTAATAACATACGAAATTTGGTCGATTCTTTATAAACCTAAAATTCTGTACAGACTTTTAATTTTTTTACTTGACTTGTTTGTTTGACTGTATTTATTTTATTTTACAGATTTTTATTTTGGATTAGTAATCACTAAAAATATATACACAAAAATTATAATGCCTTTTTAGTTATTGAGGATTTTATATATATTTATTTAGTTCTTTTTTGTTGTAAATGGGAAAATTTGTTTAAGAAATAGTGTTTCAGATTTGTGAGAGTGTAATGATCAAGATAATTAGTTCTTAATGTTTTACTGTAATTTACCTTTTTGCTTCTTTCTCAAATTTTTTTCAAAACTGATGGTGTTTTTAATTTGAATATTTTGAAAATAATTTTAAAATAAATTACATTAAACTTTTTATTTATAAAAAGGTTAATATATAATATAAATACAGCGTTCTTCTCCAGAGAGTTTACTGCATTATACATTATACTGTTCTACAAAAAAACCTAATAAAATGTTAATTTTTACACAATTTATTTTTCAAAAATAATATTTGAATTACGATGTTTGACTTAGTACAATTTTATGAAAATAAAAAAAACTTTTTAACTTTAGTAAGCTGTTTTCAACCACAATTTCACATCTCGTCTCTCATACTTATTTTGGATTTATTCATTTACTTTATAACCTGTCAACAAACTGTAACGGAATTGGTTATAGACCAATTATTTCCCTTGTTTTCTCTTTTTTACTCATGACCGTTTCATTTTCAAGATATATGAATAATTTGCAAAAATAAACATCAGTGTTATGTAATTTTTTCAATAAAGTACTTTTCAAAACTTTTAAGGAGACACAAACTTTGATTTTAAAGAACTAGATTTACACTATTGATTGCTTGAATTTTCAAAAGGGAATACGAAACACAATCCTCCGTTACTAATTCATGTTTGGAATGGGCGAGCTCTTTTTAATGTGTTTTGCCTCAAAGCGAGCACTTAAAGAAAATCCGAAACAATAACTAAGCTGACATAATGCGAAAAGAATGCGGCAAAAACATCAAGGAACATTTAAGGACTTCAAAGGACGACAAACGGAACTAATTAGAAGTTTGCGCAGTTAATCCGAAAGCCAATGGCTCTAATTTAAAAACGTAATCAATGAAGAGACGGCGCCGAGGGCAGAATTCTTCTTTGTTTTAATACGCGGCCAAATCCTCAAGAACATCTTAAGCCTTATTGTTGGCGGTGCTAATAATTTCTAATTAGTGCTATTCCGGGGAGAAAGAATTGTTGCCATCAAGGGTGGGTGGACCTGACATCCCCTGCTGAGCGCAGGACACGGTTCGACGGCTTTTTTAATTACTCTACCCTTGCATGCAAATACCGCCTGTAATTAGGCTCCATAAGCCTGGCTATTGAAAGGGTGTCACCCCCTCAGCTTATCAAAGGATTTATTTCACCTCCTTTCCAAGCCGAGAGCAGCCAATCTGTTGCTCACACCATCCAGGGCTAATCACCGGGGACAAAGCACGTTGACACTCCTAGGGGGTGACTTCAGACAACGTGGACATTGTGGAAGCCGAGCTATGTGGTGTCAGGGTGAAATACTCGGCAACACTCACAGTGTCATGGCTAACTAACGTATAGGTTGATAATTGAAACGAGAATCTTGTTGATCATTGATCAAAATTCCTTTATATTATACAGGGTGTTTGATAAGTGTGGGGCAAAACTTCAGGGAATGATCAAATAGGTAAAATAAAAAAAAAGTTCCTGTGAAGATGTGTCTTATCTCGCTTTGGCGTACTTGTCCGTATGTGTGTTTCATAAAAAGACTTTATCTCCTAAACGGTATTATCTACAATTTTGAAACTTGACACGAATATTTAACTTCACACCACCTAAATATTCATACTCTAAATCATATAAAATAATATTATTACTCGATTCAAAATGGCGGCAATTTAAAAGTTCTAATGCTAAATTTCTGAAAACCAAAGCAAAAACAAAAAATTGTCACGATACCTAATATTTAGCGTAAAAAAAGGTAAATCTTCTGTTACCTTATTTGTTACAATCGGACAGTAAATAACAGAAAATGTAGTTTTTCTGATTGTGTGCAAAATGTTTTTGCAAATGTTTATACTTGTGTGTATTCACAAAACCACCAGTCAAATTTTGAACACAATCATAAAAATTACACTGTCTCAGTTATTTACTGTCCGATTGTAACAAATAAAGTACCAAAAGATTTGTCACTTTTTAAGCTAAATATTAGGCATCGTAAAAGTTTTTATTTTTGATTTGGTTTTTATGAAATTCAGCATTAAACTTTTTAAACGGCCTCCAATTAGAAACGGGCAAAAATATTATTTTATATTATTAGAGTATATTAGATGGTGTGAAGTTAAAAATTTCAAAACTATAGCTTATACTGATTAGGAGATATGGTTTTAATTTTAAACACACATACATACAGACAGACGTCAAAATAAGCGAGACAAGACATATCTTCATAGGAACTTTTTGTTTACTTTTACCTACTTAATAATTTTCTGAAGTTTTACCCCACACTTTTAAAACACCCTGTATAGATCAATTAGCTTAAAACCATAGTGTCATCTCCTATAAAACGTACATTTGTGATATGATTTGTCTTTGAGTTCCATTTATTCAGTATAATTTCCACGTAGCTTGAACTAAAGATTCATACAATAGAGATTGGTGATATTTTCTCATCGAATAACATTTGTCATCCGAGATGGCAAGTGGACATGAAACAGCAGGGATGTAGTTGTGCGTAAGACACCACTAGTGGAGGTAAACCAAAACACACCTGCCTAACACCTCTAACTCTAATACATGAAAATTAGCCATCCAGTAGAAATAGATATTCTAACAAATAGAAGAGAATACAAATAAAGAAAACTAAAATGATTGAACTTAGCTCTCAATATCATTTAAAAGGGGTTTTAGCTTGATTATTTTTACAAAACAATTTATTATTTTATTTTTTAGATCGTTTTATGTTTATCCACAGATTTATTTCGTGAACACCCTCAAATTACAATAGGAACAACCATAATTATGTACAAATTGTATCATTGTACACAGATAACGTACGTGGCTTATGAATAATATTTCTATTTGCTGCAGTTAAGTATTAAAGAGCAACCTTTCTATCAAGTTAACAATATTTACAGCAAAACACGTAACTTTTATGAACCGTTAAATTGTCCATTATTTTATAAGAACAGATTTAAAAAAATCTTTTTTGTATCTTACTAGTTGGTTGCTAATTTTTAGAGTAAAGTTCGTTCTGTTAAATCATTTAAACTCACCGTGCTAAAAGATTCGAATTTGATAAATTTTGATTCAAACCACTTTTTTCTGACAGCAACCCTCACATTTCCTCTCTAAGTAGTCTATTTTATCCACTGAACCCAAACTCCTAAGAAAGACTTCAGAATGCTCTATCAATGTAGTCAATATAGTCTATAGTCATTGTTGTCTCTGTTACAACAATGTAGCGTGGCCAAACATCACAACTGTCACAAACCAAGATTTGTATTGTTTGCCCAGGCTAAACATCTGTTCACAATGTTATATGTCTTTAAACAGTTTTCACTCATCCATAACTTTCCAAAATGTTTTGTATCTACTACAGAACGGACCCCCTTCATTCTTATAACTGGGACTGGTCTTTAGTTTGCTTTAAGCAATTATTATTATTACAATCAGAAAATCGTCATTCATTAAACTGACAGAATAAAATTTGATTTTTGTTTTCTCTGCAAGACTCCGGAACTTGTACGTGAATTATAGATCTTTATATAAACGAGTGTTTCTATTGAAAGCAGTCTTGTTACCATCTAAACTATTTCTGACAGCGGTCCGACTTATATTATGCCGAGGTCCGTTATAAGCAGAGGTTTCAAATGTGTTGTGAATCCGAACCACTTTGTGAATTATTGTTCTATGGATCTTTATGGATCCTGAAGATTTCACTTAGATGATAATGTTGATGGTGACCTTTGAGTGTTTTTCAATCAACATAACAATGCTATTTCAGTATTCAATCACATCAGTGGTTTCTATGTGACTGCAGTTCGTCATTATGTGATTGGCTGGTTATACGTGTTAGTAGGACCACAGAGAAAAAATAATCAGAGCTCGCTTTCTTATGCCTCAGCGAAGGCCTCATTGGCCGTTATGTAGAGATTACAACTAATGGACATCTATAAAAATATGTAGCAATAATTACTGTTTGTCCTTGTGGATTTGCGGATAGTAAGGGAGGTACTGACAAGGTGTTGTTAATATTGTTAATATAAATAATGAATTAAAGAATATAGGTAACGATTGTTTGCTCTGTGTACTATTTATTGTGTTCACTTATTAACAAATGTATTGGCACAATTTAGCGAATACTGACAAAATGTGGATCGATGAAAAATACAACCAGAAACAATGTTGTAAAAAGAGTTGATAGAGTGACTGATAATAATACTGAAATGAGAGAAGTGTTGTATACGGAAACTCATACGCGATAACTACGTAACATCCCTTTGTATTTATGTGTATGTGTTTATGTTTGTGGGAAGACATTTATAGTTCTTCAAGGAGTACATTTATAGTACATTCTGAGGAGTCTACTACATGCTCCGACCTAAATTCGTGAAAGTTAAAATCTTCATCACGTCGAGAAATATCATCAAATTACCACTTCAAGAACAGTATTATGTTACATAGTTTGTCATCGTAGTAGTTCAGTGGCTAACCGAACTCCGGAAGCACCTTGCCTGACATTTGGTACTTCACTTGTTGAATACAGTTCACGCACACGCCGACGAGCGAGGTGAACTGGTAAGTGAAGTTTTGGTTGAAAAAAAAAAACAATGAATATCTGTTTTAAATACGTTTCTTGTAAACAGAAAATCAAGATAGTCGTGTCGACCAATGCCATTTTAACGTCAGTTAAAAAACATATTTTTCTATTCCAACTGTACGGTTCGTTTTTATCATTATAATGCGTTATAGTGAATGCTAAACAACTAGGCTCATTCTATTCTACCATAAGTCTTCACAAATTTAACTATACAATACCCTACTTATTTTTTTATTAAACAGCTTTTGTGGCAACTAGAATAGGTCACCGCATATGAAATGACACTTCAATAGTTACAATTACAATAATATTAGTATTACTAGAGTTCAGTCTGTGGTATTACGGACCGAATCGTTTTTTTTTTTACCAGATAATTTTCCGATATCATTCTTATAATTCCAATGTACAGTAGTAACATATTAAGTAGTGGACCATATTATTTCTATTTATTGTTTTTTTTTAACGTTAAAACAAAAACCGCTAATGATTCTATTGAGATATTTAAATTGATTAATATCCTAATTATTTAAATTATTGAACATTTAAAGACGTTTTTGAGACGTTTAATTCGGAGGGAGGTCCGGCTTGAAAACTTAGGGCAGGTAGTCTGACGAAGAGTGGTCGAGAGGGTAATTCAGGTGTCATGATTTAATTGGGAGGGCTTGTATGTGGGATGGAACAAGGATACCAGCCCATTGTTTTTGTGGGCTATGTGCTTCAAAATATTTTATGAATAGTACAAAACTCAAAAGCATATAAAAAGTTCCTACACACAACATATGAAAATATGTATTTAATTATTGTATCATAAAGCACTGGTGAAATGTTTCTTGGTATATCTCCTTGTCAAAAAAGACTGGTTGAAGAAGAACAGGTGAACCAGCCCAAAGTGAATACCAAACCCCAAAGAGTTTGGTTGTGTTTGGCCGGATACACTAACCACAACAGACCATTTACTTGCATGACACCAAATACATCGGGCTAAGTAGGCTTGTAAAATGACACTAGTATGTCTACGAAAGTATCTTGGCCTGTTTACTACACGCTGCCCCCACCTTACTTGGATTTATCACTAGCGCTTATTTTACGATACTTACTTGATCATTGAGGAAAACTGCCTGGACATTCTGAGAGTGCGAAACCTCCAACTCGAACTCCCCTGGTCTCGTAAAGGCCCACATACATGGAAATAAATCACGTCCAACAACGTGGCGTAGGTAGGGGGTTGTAAAAAGTGGCGTATCAAAACTAGAAAGGTCAACGAGCTTTAGTATTTATGGTGCTATATCCTTACATGAGTTTTGCCAGTAAATAGAACAGCGATGACAAGGATGGGTTGGAAGAAGGGAGGATCAGATTCAACTTGGACAGGGTAATGCACCTTGAATGCATTTATCCTACCATGAACAGTTTTATCACGAAAGGTAGGAACTTGATCTTGAGATTGCCATGAGTGTAGATTGGAGTAGGGTAGATTAGGAACTGAAAAAGGATAATTTAGCGATGCAAAAGAAGAACTTAATGTATTTAGTAAAACTTGATAAATGCGTTATATTTCAAGGTTAGTCTTCTTTGCATAAAAATTTTGAATACTTAAAGTTTCTTAAGAAGTTTTGGCAGAACAACCAGGGTTAAGGGGAGTTTAATAGTGGAGTAAGATGTAATATCTTCATTCAATTATGAACAAGCAAACGTATTTATACCTTTGATTATTTTGAACTGTTACAATAAAAAAATAATTATGATTATAACACATTATTAAACAAGAATATATTCAGGCAACGTTTATTTTGATTGGAAAGTTGGTCATAGGGTAAGACTATAAAGAACCGTAACTTGGTCTACTTAAAGGAAGAGAACTCATTACGAAAGAATGTAAACCAAAAGATCTACTATTTGAGCCATGCATCACGTACAGTGGTATTGACCCTTCCACCCACCCATACACACATAGTGATATTAACACGCTCGCCCACCCATACACATACAGTGTTATTGATCCTCCTGCCCACCCATACACATATAATGGTATTGACCTTCCCACCCACCCATACACATACAGTGATATTAACCCGCTCGCCCACCCATACACATATAATGGTATTGACCCTCCCGCCCACCCATACACATACAGTGGTATTGACCCTCCCGCCCACCCATACACATATAGTGGTATTGAACCGCTCGCCCACCCATACACATACAGTGTTATTGACCCTCCGCCCCACCCATTCTCATACAGTGTTATTGACCCTCCCGCCCACCCATACACATATAGTGGTATTGACCCTCCCGCCCACCCATACACATATAGTGTTATTGACCCTTCCGCCCACCCATACACACAGTGGTATTAACCCGCTCACCCATACATACACATACAGTGTTATTGACTCTCCCGCCCACTCATACACATACAGTGGTTTTCACACATACTTCCTTGGTGCTCACTGGCTAAGGATTCGAAGTCGGCACTGCTGTAACCCAGCTACTCGGGGACAAAGTGTTGAGGAGATTGTAGGCGATAGGCTCTATGATATGTCCTCTTAATACCCACACGACGTCCGCCCAGTGGTTGCCATCAATGTGGACACTACTAGAGAAGTCTGGGGTGTCCATATTGGTAGTCAAGGTTCAGATGATGTGTAAGGAGGAGAACAGAGTGTCAAGCTGTCAGTTATCTGAAAACAGACCAACACTACGTGGTTCGGATTCCACGTAAAGCTGTAGGTCCCTGCCCTGGCTATTGGGATATTAATAAAAAGCTCTTTCTGGGGAACATTCAACCTTAGTTAGTTACAATGACTACACCCGTTCATCTTCACTAATCACACTCATTTGCCCCTCATATTCGCTCATATCTTGCGATCGGCGTCTTACTGATGAATAATGAAAAATATCTATTGAGTACAAGCTCCAAGGCTCGAATTCCCAAAAGATCGGTTTGTAGTTGAAAAAGTTCACGCACAGGCCTGCAGACCTATGTGAACTGGCAATTAATCCTTAAAAAAAAAGATGTGTGGGGGGGAAACGTATTTATTAAAACATCGTTTACTGTACTTCGCATGGACCGATTAGGGCCGTACGAGAATAATACAAAAAACTTGTATTATTACCTTTTTACACCTCGAAATTCCAACTACCTGGTAAAGAGAAATAAAAAAGTCTCAAGAAAGCTGGCATAAAAGAAACAGAAATAATGGACAGGGACATTTTCATAAATAGAGTAAATAAGTGAGAGAACGTACCAGAGCAAGCAACACAAACACGATATCAATAGAAATGATCAGAGGAAAAAAAAGCTTTCTGGCATGCATGTCGACAAACAAAACACCAAACAGAATTGGTTCACTTTGTTTATCGTCTTCCATTTAAGGGGAATATCACACTAATAATACTGAGAAAACACTTGTATTTAATGACTGACATTGTGCAAGTAACTACTGCCACTGTAGGCAATACGGTAGATGATCGTCAGTATAGAACGAGTCGTCAATTCGGGCCGCTCGTGGACTATGAGCGCTCGTGGCATTGGTTCCATCCAATAACCCAGTGCCACGGCCATCACTCCTGCCGGGTGTCCGGTCTATCGTACTAAGATTAAATTGGTTTTTACCTGCCATAGCCATCGCCGTCACACGCCTGGCAAGGTGTATTATCTAATTTATTATTCTCGTTTCATGCAGCAGCCGTACAACAATCACTGACGCAGTCACTGACTCCGGATCGATCACTGACCTGTTTTGTCCGTCTGTGCCTGCATTCGTTCTGCCTTTGTAGACTCTTTTGATTGATGGTGTAATTAATTGTCAAGTGTCTTTTTACTTGTCGTACTTGATCGGTGTGAAAACAATGGGGTTCTATTTGTTTTTAATAGTCTGCGTCTGCGCTTTAAGTCAAAATGCATTGTTTGAGGTCAGTAATTACCAACAGGAAATAAGTGCTCATAGTGTTGAACTGGTTTATATTCTTTACCCGCTCTAGAGCTACTAAAAGACGTTACCTATTTTTGGATCACGACAACAATAATGATATAAAACACTCGGCAACTTAAACTAAAAAACTAACTCTTAACAACGTAACTTTCTTTATACTGTAATATTTAAAATTCGAACTTTAAACGTACTATTCATGACATCAAATATACGTGTTTGCACTGTACTTGGTTTATTTTTACTCTAAAACATATTGATCTCATTATTTGTACTACTGTAAACTACATTATTGCATCATTATACGAGTAGTAATATACAATGATGTATTCTTTATAAATAATCTTTTAAAAGTGTTTAAAAGAAGAAGATATTTAAATTATTTTTTTATAGCATCAATCCATTCAATAAAAGTCAGAATTTAAGAAACATGATACTTTTTTATACTATTTCTGTTTATTCAATTTTCTATGTATTTTTTTCGAAGTTACAAGCGTATTTATTTATTATTTTTGTTTCTTTATTTAAGTGAAATTTTAAAATTTCATATTTACCGTAAGAGTTGTATGTGAAGGTAGGCCCTAAAGTGGGTTGGTAGTTTAAGAAGCGGTTGTAATGTTGATGGAGAACATCTATTATTTAACTATACAAATAAACGTCAATCCCTCAATAAAGATCTGTTGATTTTTAAATGGAAGATTAAGACCCACGTTTGACGTTCATTATTTCTAATATTGAATATTTTTATTCCAATTAAATTAATTTCTATATTGAATTGTATTAAATTTATTTACTTTATAAATGTCAAACTAAACCTCTTCTAAGTGTTACAATCGACCGTAAACAATAAAAACAATAATAAGTATAAAATAATTAAAAATGAAGAATATGCATGAGGAAAAATGAAACATAATAATTAAGTATGAGATACTATACAAGTAAAAATGTAGAGGCTTGTAATGGCAGAGGATGAAAGTCTCGTTTTGGAGCTAATGGAAAATCATCCGTTCTTTCTAGCAGAAAATGCAATATGAAAATTCACTATGAGAAAGAAAAATAACAACTGGTTTTGATCAATCAGGTAATGCTGATTTCTTTTTTTTTTTTTTTTTCAGTAAAAGAAAATAATGCTGCCAATAACAACCCGAATATGTTACAGATAAATCAAACAATGTTAGTTCAATGCATAAACAACACACAAGTTTCCCGAAAATGTTTTAGACATTTAGACTACACAGTGTAACTTATTAATCTACTGTAAGAGTGTTTGGTGAAAGCGGTGGCCAAGTGGTCTCGGAGGTGTCATGACAATGAGTCTGAGTTAGATATCCCAAGTTCGACCTTGCCTGAACAAAAATAGTTGTATTCAACGTCTACTGAAGACCTACAGGTTTCTCCCCCTTACTCTGTTCCTGTACAGCTCTATATTCTATGGGGAATGGGCAGAGTAAGTTTACAGATAAGATCGGATTTTATTTAAAAAAAAGGTTATGTAAAAGTACTCAAATGTCAGTACCAATTCTCTGCAGCCGAACATTCAGCCCTCCCTCATGTGTGCAACGTAAATTCACCTCAGCCCTTGAATTTATCAGAAATGCATTGGCAATTGAAAAGTTATAAATTGAATGGCTGACCTCAAATTTAACAGGTCTTTGAGTATTACTTGTACAGTTTATACCCAACACTCTTGAGTCAGGCCAATGTAGATTGTCAACGAGCGAGCGTGATCGCCCAAACATGACTAGTAAGTAACGTGCGTGCGCCAATTACTACCAAAGAAGTCAGCTCTTACAATCGATCAAATGGTCCAAGTGACATTTGTGTAGATCCACTCGTGCTCACAGATGCTATTAGGTTTCTTCTCGTGCCCCTGAAACGGCTCGGTCATGTTCAAGGTCAGGCAAACGACTTGTGCAGCCATCGTCTAAATAATGTAATCTGAAATTAAAGGTTTTAAGTAGAAGAGGGCTGGAGTGATCATAAATTCTGGAGAATTACAGCTCCAACGCGAATCCATTCCCACAAATACCAAAGTTAAATTTTCTCAAATCAATCAAAGATATAGCTCCTGTAGACTCTTTAAAGCCTTTTTAATTAGGTAATTTTAACAGTTTAAATTTGTAATCCTTACATAAAGGCTTAATGATGATTGATTTTTGTTTTTCTAATATGCTAGTGTTTTCATTGAGCAATTTTATCAGAAAATACGTAAAAAATCTACTCATACATTTAATGTGTTCTAGGGAAGAGCAGATCCAAGATGGCCGATTACTTCATCCTCCTTACAGGGATTTAACATAAAAATAATACAATCGGTTTAATTAAATATCTGAGCAAGTAAAATAAATGCGAGAAATCTTGGAAAAATTTATATAATTTAGGATTGTGTTCTCAGAATTTCTTAAACCCACAACACTAAGGTCACAGTTTTAATGAAAATATTGACAGCTGACGAACCACCAGCTCAAAGTATCTAAGGTCACTGCTGTTTTGAAGCCAAATTAAGATTTAGAGAATTATTAGCTAATTCCCCTGTTGTAAGCTGCTGAGAACCTAATCAACTACGACAGAATTTTACCTATTCGTAATGCTAACATTTCAACGAACCAAGCTTAAGACTTCAGCCGTAGACTTAATTGTTAACTGGGAAATCTTTCTAAACAATGGATTTGAAAGGAAAAGGAAAACAGCTATAGAATTTATTGATCTCACCTCAGCTTGTGTATGTGTATCAGGAAGAGGTCTCAAAGTGAAGTTTTAATCAGAAAACTCTTTCAAGCAGCTAAAGGGCAATTTTCTCAGATTAACACCTTACTTTTTTACATGCAAAACTGCATTTAGAACATCTATTTTTATCTATATTAGCTCTACATCAACATTCAAATCTTCAACGACCAGTACTTACAATTACACATGAATTAATCGTACTTGAAGATTGTTTCAGAATCTGATAGTAAAATTAATAATACCAAACCTCCCAAGAACAGAGATACAGCAGTTTGTTTTATTTATTCATTTAAATACACACACACGCACGCACGCACGCACGCACGCACGCACGCACGCACGCACGCACGCACGCACGCACGCACGCACACGCGCACACGCAGACACACACACACACACACACACACACACACACACACACACACACACACACACACACACACACACACACACACACACACACACACACACACACACACACACACACACACACACACACACACACACACACACACACACACACACACACACACACACACACACACACACACACACACACACACACACACACACACACACACACACACACACACACACACACACACACACTGATTTTTTGGTTTTAAACGAAATATTATAGTTTGTCCAAACAGCTGTGCGCCCTGAAGGATTAGAGCGACCCTCGCTCCCCTACTCGCAGGCACACACACACGCGCGGCCCGGCCACCTGCCGCTAATGGTCCTTCTATGAATCACCAACTAGTCCTTGTACTACAAAATCAATTTTTTAAACTGTTAACTTTACTTAATATGTACTCTAATAACTGAATTCTAAATATTATTCCTCGCAAAATGAGTCCAAACACGGTACAATTGTGACAACTCTAAGAGGTTTTAGTGGGTTTATAAACCGTAAGATTTCCTTTCCTTACCCTCTGTTGTGTCTTTCATCTGTATGTAAATTTCCAGCTTCAGCTTCCTAATTAACTTCCGTATTGGCATAGTAAGTTACATTTTTATAAAAATTGTTTTTTGGCTTAACATTGGATGTCTGTGGAAATACGCTTGTAATAATTTTACTCTTAGTAAACGTTCCTTGTTACATTGACTTTGAATTTATTTATTTATTGTTTGGCATACGTTGAATTTTATGAAGACACATTTAAGAAACCTCCTTGGCTATGTTGCTGTGTAAATATGCTCGCGTTAGTTTAATAATATTATTTTCTTGATTTTACAGTTATTGTAAGTAACATAACGAATTACTAATTATTTTTATTTTGTTTTACTTCAGTTTACGTTATCTTGATTCTGATTTAGTTTATTGTTTTTGCACACGTCGGAAATGTAAGAAGACTCGTAAGAAGCCTTCTTAACGAGAAGGACGGTGATTACAGGATGGTTATGTAAATATGTTTGTGTTAGTTTTATGATTTAAAATATTATTTTATTGATTTTTAGTTCTTATACAGTAACGTTGAAAAATGAATTTGTAATAATTATTATTTTACTCTTGGTATTTGTTTGATGTTATATTATTTATGATTTAGTTTATTTTTTCATAATTTTGTAATCTACTGACCATAAAACCCCTTAGAGTTGTCACAATTGTAGCGTGTTTGGACTCATTTTGCGAGGAATAAAATTTAGAATTCAGTTATTAGAGTACAAATTAAGTAAAGTTAACAGTTTAAACAAATTGATTTTGTAGTACAACGACTAGTTGGTGATTCATAGAAGGACCATTAGCGGCAGGTGGCCGGGCCGCGCTTGTGTGTGTGCCTGCGAGTGGGGGAGCGAGGGTCGCTCTAATCCTTCAGGGCGCACGGCTGTTTGGACAAACTATAGTAACACCACTGTTACAAAAACAAGAAGTTGATATTTCTACATAGTATCAATATATTTTTTTTACTGTTGTCATCAACTTGTTTGTAAGCCTAACTCGGCCTTTTAATCGATACGTTCAATCGCTTTTATTTATGTTTAATCGATACAAATTTCAAGATCCTGCTTTTATTTTCGTTGATTTCAGGATTTCTGTGTTCGGATTAATGCTTACCATTAATTTCCCCAACACTTCTTCGATGCAATCACTAGTAAGATTAATTAAAAAAAAAAAACTGGATTTGTCTGTGGTGGAAATATAGTTAATTGCTACTAATAATAACCGTTAAAAGTTTTTAATGTACAAAATAACATTTATTTTCCTCAGTCTGTAAGAGCGTTCTTAATTTAAAAGTTAAAGATTTATACAGGAGTTGGTGACAAATAACTTAACACTAATTTATAAAGAAAATTATTTATAAAATGTTGAAATTAAAACAAACTTATTTAAGGATAATGCGTTCATTTTCAACTATAAGTTAAAGTAATATATTAATTTTATTGGAAAAGTTGGATTTCAACTTTTTAATTAGTCCAGAAACATTACAAAAGGAAACATTGTTGCTAAGCTTGCAACTGATTGGGAAATATTTTTGTTTGTGCAAAATTACCATAAAAGATTCCATTAACACACAAAGTAAATCTTCTTTTACATGGAAAATGATTCGTTAAATCATCCTGGCTGAGGAGTTAAAATCGGTTAAGCAGCAACAACAAATAAAATAAACAACTGATTGACCACCTTAAAGCTGCTGAAAAGTCTCTAGATCAGTTGAACGTGATAGCACGCAAAGTGGAATCACTCTATAGTTGTAAAAAATCAATGACACCCCAAACAGATGATGAAATAAGAAGATACGCAACTGCAACAACATGTCATTGGACCTGCTTGTAACATAAACTATAACACGCGGTTGATCATATGGCTCTCTTCGACCATACGATCCTTTGCGCCTATTGTTTATTGAATACCACATACAATTGGATCATCTAGATGACGCATGAGTCAAAGAAGTGGCTTACAAAAGACGGCACGGACAGCTGATGCGAATCGCACCGCAGTTTTTGCCAACGACTTCTTCTGAGATGCAGATCGCAGACTGTCATGTTCCGGTAGCCCGTATGAGGACAGCCGTGACTGATGGTGCGCGAAATGACCAGACGGGCTTCCAAGGGTTTGGAGAACGCCGAAAGGCGTGCAGACTCAACCTACATAATTATTTACACAGTGTAAAATACCCGATATTTGTCAAATTATGTTTACTGACAGATATATTTCACACTTTATTTATGTATCTATAAATATAAAAGCCAAATACCATTGACTGGCTGATCAGAGTTTCTCAAAAATATACGAGACAATGGAACCTCCAAAAATATTCTTTATCTAGACGAGTACTAAGAAAATATTTTGAAACATTTTCTCTCAAAGAGCTAAAATAATATAATAAATGCTCCGATACCTGTCACTCGGATCATATTCGAGAGAGCTTGGGACGGTGCAATTTGGCATTGGAATGTTCGAACAGTGTGAATGTGCTATGTGAAGGAAAAGTAAAAAAATACGGCTAGTTAAACGAATTTTAGGATGCTTATTTGAATACAAGCTTTCCTGTCTCGGCATTGTATTGCTAGTGCAGACCACTGTACGTGTATGGGTGGGCGAGTGGGTCAATACCACTGTACGAGTATGGGTGGGCGGGTGGGTCAATACCATTGTACGTGTATGGGTGGGCGGGTGGTCAATACCACTGTACTTGTATGGGTGGGTTGTGTAAGCAGCAAAGCTAGAATTGTGAGCTAACCACAGACGACAAGGAACACTGAAACTAAGTCATGGAATACAAAAACAATCAACGTACGTATAGTTACTGCACTTTCAAATCAATTATGAATAGCAAAAACACAACAACAATGAAGATACAATGTAAGAGAACATTGAGTAGTACCCGTCATCAACTCGTGTAGTCCATAACGGGGATTTTGGGACTTTGGGTAGAAATTTGATATTTGTAACATTTTTCCATCTTCGTGAAAACTGTATTCTTCATACTGGGTTATGATATCGTAATACAAATTATTTTCGTGATGTTCGTGAAATAAAATACCATTTGACTGGGAATCAGTATAAACGCAGAAATATCATAAAATTTTCCATGTTTAAGTGGGATTATAAGATCTTTTTTTGTGTCACTCGTTTGAAACACATTATCTTCAAATCTTCCTTCCTTTGAAGTGATGTTTGAACATCAGAAAGAAGGTAGTACTGAGTTGAGTATATCAGCCGTTATTTTATTGTATTAAGTTTTGTTAGTTAATTTGTTTTATGTTTCTCTATTGGAAGGCATACATTCCTGATAGGTTTAAGTTCTTTTCATTTTGAGATTGCGGGCCTAATCAATTATACTGTATATTTACGATTTACAAAGTACCAACTGATCAATAAATTATCCACCCCCGCAAATTCACGTCGACACTGTCAACTGGTTTCAGGGGTTGCCAGTGACTAAGGCTTCAGATTGTTAATGTTCCAAGGTTCGAACCCCAAATTGAGCTGATGGTCAGTACTTCACTGAGTGAATATACGGTTCATGCATGAATCATTTTTAATTGTATAACTTGATTAATTTTTTATCTGACATGTCCAGTAATGTGTTTGTGTTCCAATGTTTCTTATTGCTTACATTTTTAGGGAATTCCTTATGGTTCCCTATTTACATGCTTAATATGGAACCGGTAATAGGTTCAAAATTGTGGGAGATCCTGTTTAAAAAATACACTTTTTCTCATAAAATGTGGATTCCAGAAACTTTTCAGAGTACAATGTTAATAACTGGATTATGTTGACTTCTTTATACTGTATATAGTTACTTACTATACAATCACACAATAGACACTGATAACAAATATATTTCAATATCTTTATAATAATACTCTAATATTACTAATTCACTTCTGTCAAGGAGAGGATGTGAGATTGTGTGGTTCAAACTTAAGTATGTACCTAAGATTTATCTAAATACTTGCTTAAGGGATAATCCTAAAACAAGACTTCGAACGGTCCAGACTGTTTCAGAACATTCCACAACATTCCAAATGATAAACAACATTTTGGAATAACGTGTAACGCTCGCGTATACTCTGGAATGTTCTGGACTGTTCTATAACATTTTTTAGGGCTAAAATCCCAACTCATATTTTTAATGGCATGCTCTTCATGTAAAAACGGGCTCCTTCTTCATAGAAGCAAGAAGAAGTTTACTATACCATGTAACTCCCTTGACCCAACATTCATCTGACCCAACATTCATCTGACCCAACATTCATCTGACCCAACATTCATCTGACCCAACATTCATCTGACCCAACATTCATCAGATCCAACATTCATCTGACCCAACATTCATCTGACCCAACATTCATCTGACCCAACATTCATCTGACCCAACATTCATCTGACCCAACATTCATCTGACCCAACATTCATCTGACCCAACATTCATCTGACCCAACATTCATCTGACCCAACATTCATCTGACCCAACATTCATCTGATCCAACATTCATCTGACCCAACATTCATCAGATCCAACATTCATCTGACCCAACATTCATCTGACCCAACATTCATCTGACCCAACATTCATCTGACCCAACATTCATCTGACCCAACATTCATCTGACCCAACATTCATCTGGCCCAACATTCATCTGACAGCTTCATCAGCAACCGCTTTGTACAATTACTTATATATTAATTCTTTTCTTTTCGTACTTTTGTAATCTTGCCGTGCTGAAACTCCCTTCCGCCCAATCATAATGTATTTTTATCGGGCGTTCAAGTGCAGAGCGCATTGTGGTCTGTATTCATTGAAACACGCACGATGAATGATCAAACATTGAATGTAGTCTACAACTACGACCACTCAAACAGCGATGATTGACCATCGATGTTTAATTCATCGACCAGTCGGGAACAGCGAGCCGCAACCAGAGTCGCATACCAACTACACGCGGCTGGTTGGGGCGAACAGTACTCAAAGGAGAGTTGACCTTCACTGGCCGACATGTCTGGAATACAGAGCAGCGATTGATTTATTCTTGCGAAATATCCCCCTCATTGAAGAACTGTTTCTGGAAACGTGATTTTTTTCAATCTAATCAGTAATAAAATCCTGCCGTCATATTAAATCTTACGACCGACAAAAGAAACAAAAATGTATCTTCACTTGTCATTATATATTTGGTGGAATAAATCTTCTCAAATAAAAGTCATTACGTTGTGACAGGTATAAATATACCTGACCTGGGTCTCTCTTTAGAAAAGCGCTGCCCCTCTTTAAATAGTTTTAATGGAGTAGATGTAAATTTTGAAAAAGTTAACTGCATATATGTTAAATTAGTTTATGTTAGGTCATGGTAGGTTAGGTTAGGTTGTGATAGGTTAGGTTAAGTTAGGTCATGGTAGGTTAGGTTATGCCTGGACAAGTTATGTTAGGTTACTTTACGTATGGTTGGATTATGTAGGGTAATCCAATTCAACAATGACCCTGATTTAATTTATTAGGAGCGCCGCAAACGGCAGACTACCGCAAGTGGACGAACCGCAAATAGTATGAAACCAAAATACGTTATATGCCGAATGTGGAGGGGGTGTCGAAGATGTAGGCCCCCCACAAGGAATCCTCAACTTATCAAGCTTACTCTTAATGTTCATCATAGACTGATATATTATGTCTATATATCTGTAAGTCTATACATGAGTAAAGCACACTCGATTGAAAGTAATCAATACCTGTGTATAAGTTATCAATACCTTTTCTAAACAAACCCTCTCACCTAAAGCTGCTGACATAACTAACGTACATTACGGTACTTCTATACTAACTAAACTATGTTAACATAACAACACTTACCTGAAGTGTTTCAGTACTTTATTTGTGTATTTTCGTTTAAGACGGATTCCTTGAAATCTCATAAGTACCTCAGACGAGTCAGGTAATGTTTGAAGGCGGTAGAAAATAGTTTTGAAATATTGAGACATAGATCAAAAGCTTTATAATTCTTGTAAACCAGACGAATATACTCTTTATAATATTGAAAAAAGAAAAAATAGCAAACATCTCTAAAGTGAATTCTTAATGATTCCTATTTGTCTCTTTAATCAAAACAAACTGGATAAAACGAAAAAAGGTCGATAAATGTTTACCTTTTTCGTCCTGAAGTCATCCACTGATTAGTGTCGTTTGGCTATTTAATCCCATGTATGGGTTTATAAAACCATGGGTCATAATTAAATGATGCAAATTAACAGGCTAAATCTCATGCATGTTGAAAGTCAAGGCAAGTGTTGAATTTGTACATTGAAACATCAATGTATTGTAAATGTACATTAAATTAATACTCTAACTTGCAAATCAGGAATGTGGCCATAATTTAAATATTACACATAGTGTATGAGCGGGATGATCGGTCAATATCACTATATCTTTAAGGTATTAGTGATTTACGACATATTTCTTTTGCAATTTCACAGGGGTCCATTCTTGGACCCATTCTTTTTCTCTCTTACATCTCAAACCACTTCTCCACAATCACCTTACTATTTTTGCAGATGACACATTATTTGGATCTTAATAATTGTATCAGTATGTTAATCATTGGCTGATGGTTATCCTACAGGAGTTTAGGACTGCACTACCTCATTACTAAACCATAATTACCCGTCCTAAGGGAGAGATTGGATTTATGTGTCTTAGCTATTGACACTCAGCCATATGCTAATTTGTTCTTATGATAGTTTCACTGGCTGTCACCGACCTCTATAGGATGATATGAACATCTCGTGATAGAAGATGGTCGTTTTCCAATAAATAATAATAATAATAATAATTCTTTTATTGCAAACAAACATTTAACATAAATGTATCACAATCGTCAGGTGGTAAATAAATATATAAATATAGACAAATAAAACATATAGACAAATAAAACATTCATTCACATCAAGGTCGCAATCAAACATACAAAGATATTTCATACATTCTTAGTCTAATGGTGATTAGTCACTCAGATACAGTCCACAATCTCAGTTTTGAACTTTATTACAATTAATTTTTAATTTTTTTTTAATTTGCCCAGCGGCCAGTCATAAACTCATCAACTGAATAAAATGATTTTGACAACAAAAATCGTTTCAAACGAGTTTTAAATATAAATCACACAATCTGTTGTAAAGAACGTCCTACGCCACTTTTTGCAACCAACAAAGTTGAGACGAGAGTTAAGGGGGGACGACGACTGCATACTAGATATATAAAATCGAGTTCAATGTCGACAGGAATGTTACTATTTAGATTTCGTTTCAAATGGTTTTAAAGACCATCCAAGCCCTACAATGTCAAGACAGTTTTTTTCAGTGACTACAAATCTAACCATAAATCATCTCGTGGAATCCCTCCTGAGGAATGAAATTTCACTTTAAGATTGTCATTTAACTGGCTGAAAGTAAAGGCATTTTAATACGCTAGGTTGACACTAAGATGAAACGTTCACGATGGAATGCCTCTCGATTCCATGCACTCTCACAATAATAGCATATTTCAATATCACATCTCGAGAATGTGCATAATAAAAACGTACTGCATTTACGTTACTCCTTGGCGGCTTTGCAAAATTCTCTCACGACTCACTCACTTATAGTAGTGGGACGATTAGCACACAGAGTAAGTTCTCGGTAATAGAGTAAATAAGTAGTTCTCTGCCATTAACCACTTACTGGCGGTAAATTTCATGAAATGGCGACCGGTTGAAATATCCGGTGTGCTTTAAGAGATGTGAATGTTTTAGCGATTGGTTTGATGGGTTGAAGCAGTATTCCATTTGCAATAAATCTCGGCGTAAGAATTCTCACCCAAGTATTTTGTGGTTTTATAGCGGCTAAGTGCTGCGAATGCAGTTTCTCTTATCTGGCGATTGTTTTATAGGAATTCCTCCCAGTCGCACTAGTTTCCAATCTGAGCTGTTCACATTGATGTGATGCGACTTAGTTGTTCAAACATATGTGACGACTTGTGTCTACCTTCTCACTTAACATTTTAGTTTACTTTAAGACTAATTTTGGTAATGTATATGTTCTTTATTCAATGTATTTGTTTACAAGGCAAATAGTTAATATAAAGAACAATAATAGTTGGCCAGCAAAGTTACTTTGAAACTAAACAAGACGAATAATAGTATGTCAATACAAGAGAAATATTAGTGAGAAAACAAAGTGATCTCTAGAAATATCTAAAATATTAATGACACTTAAGGTTGCGAACACAACAAATAGGTCGCGGTAGATGGGTGGGTCGCGGTCGCGGTCGACATCCACGTAAATCAAACACATTGTATCTATGAGGTAGAACACAAGTAAGTCACGGTGGAGGTCTACCGCGATGCCCTACTGGTTGTTTACGTACATCGATGCCTACCTTGCGGTCTAGCAGGATGCTTCGCTATGATTTGTCGTTTAAACCTCCTCCCCGTATCATGTCACTTCATCCTGCCCGCGAGACACACTAGAACTACCCGAAAATAGTACTGTCAGTTCAGTTCAAGGAGAAACTTGTCAAGGAAATAATAGAACGTTTCAGGTGTCATCCTCATATAGGAATGAAATTTCAGAGTAATTTTTTAGTTTGGTAAAAAGGTGATGCTATTCACCTAAACTTGTTTATTTCGCGCACGGAAAATCACCTATTATACAGGTTACCAATCATCCACCACTTAGTCACCGCAGAAATTTTGTCGCTATCTTCACTCGAGTCACACAAAATTGTAATCAAAACTATAAGCCACTTAGAAGATGAAAGACATCAAACTCCGGCAGTCCTAGCTTTACTAAGCAACGCAGGTGACTTCCTCACTATGCGCTGTTGACATGGCTTAACTAGTGGCCTACACCTCCACCGCGACCCACTTGTTGTGTTCGCACCGTAACAAACGAAGAATATATAGCGGGAAAGCTACAAATGTTATCTTATCTAAAATAACAGTATCAACATAATGAAGCATATAAAATTACCAACAGCAAAAGAAAACAATCTATAAAACAGGTTATAAACAGGGTGTCCAAAAAGTCCCGAAGAGGTTAAACATTTTTGAAATTTTTAAGATAGAGCCGACACAATTGGTACCAAGTTACTGGACATAAAAATATATTTTAACACATAACCAGTAATTAGTAAAACATCATGCCGCAAATTATACCTCAATATGCTTATTCTAAACAAAATGGCGGAACTCAGAAGTTTCAATACTGATCTATTGTTCATGTACAAGAATGGCTTAAATTTATGGTAACCATATCAGATGAAGCCACAAAACTTCACACATGATTACTGTACACAAACACCTACTTAAGATGTATTCTGTGCCCAGGTATCTTTCTATGGAACGGTTCACGAAGGGTCAGTAGAAAATGTTTTAATGTAAGCATAAGTTGATATGATTTTAAAGGACTGGCCAATCGAAGAAAAATATCGCAAACTGCACTTCAAAAGCTTTATCCGTTACAAAATGGTGGGGGTTCAAAGATTTTTAAGCACCACCTTTTTGTAACGGATAGCATATAATAAATAAGAACAATAATATATAACGAACGGAAGAAGGAATAAATTGTAAGTACGTACAGCGTGTGAAATAAAAATAAAAAGTAAGGCCCAGTGTTTCTAAGTACTGCTCCCAGATTATTAGAAAATTTGAACACAAACAAATATACAAAACGAGGTACTGTACTCGAGAGAATATTTTTGTATCACTTGTAGCAGAGCAAACCCTACTTTTATTCGTTGTTAGTACATTTTGGACTAAACAGACTCAACTTTCGTCTTGTTTCAAAGTGAGTAAAATTATTTATGTTGTAAGACACCGTTTAGACTGCCAAGGTCCATTATTCTAAACTAGAATAACTTACTTGAAAATTTTTTTATTATTCCATTGGTAACACCACTTTTGTATACCGTAGGCCTACTGTACTTAAAAAGTTAATGTAAGTATCTGGTCAAGTGGACATCGATTTCTTACAACTAACATAGCCTACTAGGGGACACCCCTGCATGCTTCGCGTACCAACCCCGACACCTTAGTGTCTGTCTGTGTGTATGTTCAGTTCGCTGGAGACCAAACGGGTAGACAAATTTTTATGAAATTTGGTATGTACTTGTATTTAGCCAATATCTCTAGATCGTTTTTTTCACTTTTTGAAATTTTGTTTTTTTATTTTGATGGGCAAAAACATATAAAAATGGAATTTTCTCAAAACAATATCTAAGGATTTTGATTAAAGATTTTAAAATGTTTTTGTAAAGCCAGCATGTATCTAACTAGATTAGTTTTTTAGTTATGGGAAAAAAACATATTTGGGAATCAAACTGGTATTGTCAACGTTTTGATTTTTTAGTGTTTAATATGGGGAAAATTTGAGCCAATTCTTTGGAACCATTTTTTTATAATAGGTATCGGAAAAACTTAAATTCTGGTGTTTCATAATACGTATAAGAATGAAATAAGCATAGGAATGATCTACAATTCGTCAATTAACTTTTTAGATTTGTTTGTAATTGGATAAGTCTGAGATGATTTACTGAATCCGTCTGTTATACGGACAAAAGCGTTAAATGTAACTGTTCAAAATTATAACAACCCATTTATGTGTCTATCGGGGTGTCACGGACCTGTCGTAGCGCGTATGAATATGTCATCATGTTCACAAATAATGATTCTATGTAATAACCAATGCAGTGGCTGTATAAGGGAAAAAATATTTGCCAGAAACGCCTAAAGTTGTATGCCTGGATAAATAACACCAAAATAGGTGATGAAAGTTTCTGTCAAATTAAAAAACCCCAGTTGAGCACAGTTTGTGATTTCACGTAAACAATCAAATAAATTATTGTTCAAAGATAAACACGTTTGTTTTAACAGCAGATGCACTGTCAATCAAAATATTAAATTAATTCCGTTGCTGTGACCAAACCGTGAATTGTAATCACTCCAAGTCTCCTTCCCTGTTCACCCCTCTCAGCCACCTGGAGGGAAGCGCATGCATGATTAATTACTGGTTTACACTCAATCAGGTGATAATGGTGTCGCGAAACAAAAACTATTTTTTACCCAACAATTGAATCAATCTTCTGTTTGTTTTTCCATCTATCTAGTAGATTAGGAATGATTAATGTTAAAGAAAAAAATAAATAATCCTTTTTATTTTTTGTCGGTCACCACCATTATGATTGTGTAATGGTTCTATTGGAAAGCGCAGCGTCTGTTATTGTCAGACTTACGGTTAAGCGTCTTTCTAATTTCGCAATGGCGTTGTATTTTTCTTGCTTAATGATGGTGTTAATGATGGCATGAGACCCTAGTGTTTACATATGACTAACGGCCGATTAAGATCTGCTAGAATGGGAGTGGTTAAAATGTAGGATCAATCCTTGTTTAATGAACTCAATTAGACGTTTAAACACAATAATAATAATGAATTAGAACAATTCATGAACTGTTGGTCGTGGGTTCAAATTGCAGTGGTCCATGAAAATAAAATTTTAATAAATCGTCCACTTTATAGAAGTTTATATATGGAGTTCCTCAAGGGTCTATTCTTGGGCAATTTTGTTTATTTAAAAACATATTCCGGCATTACTGAATACCATCAAACATGTTAGATGTTAACTGCACATACTGATAATTCAAACTGCATTGTCTTTGAAATACTGAAGAGGAACTGAATGAACAATCCAACTTCGTAATTTAAAAAGTCCAACAATGTTCTTAAAAAACAATTTATTCATATAAGAAAACCTTGTATATCTGCCTCTCAACAGTGAACAACTAAAAATATCTAATTATATTAATTTTTTATCTAGAATTTCATAAATTTTGCCACCACTATTATTACATTGGATTTAAACTAAAAAATACAGCTGATTTCTCTTTTGAAATTGTTCAAACGATTCTTTCTCTAATTAACAACATTAACGTACTTTAAATGCAATAAATAATGTATTGCAGTGTATTATTTAATTGTGAAAGAAAAGGTTTTACTACAAGCTATTTATTCGTTGATCTGTCAATGAAAAATTAATTGACAGGCAATATTTATCTTTGTTCGTACTCTGAACTAACTGACGCGTTTTTGTTTTTATAGGATATTAGAATATGATCCATTGACGACTCAGCAGGTCTTTCTCTAAATACGTTATTGACGAATCTTCAAATTTCCTAAGTTGGTTGCACGATGATATAGGAGGTCATCAAAGTTTACACCAATATTAACTTTGATATCATTTTGTCACTATACGCCTTCAGGCACGTAGTAGTCATGTAGAAGTTTATCCTCGAACACGCCCCCCCCCCGGACACCTTTAGATACAGTCATGGGTCACGTGGTGGGTGATGGTGAGTCAGGTAAAAATGAGTCATGTAGCCTTCCAGCGCTATCACCTGACTGGCTCCCAACTATCACAAACTATGACACAGGAAGATGTATGTATTTATGAGGAAATTGGGGATTAAGTGACGAAATTAAAAGAAATATTGAACAGAGAAAGTGAAAACACTTTTAAACTAAAATATTGAAGTTTGTTAAAAATATCTCGTAAATTGAAATTATTTTGGTCCTTTTTCAACTTAAACGTCGAATTACATGTCATACAACTGCTTAGGATAATAAACTTCTCATACTTTAAATTTAAAATTTAATAATATTTAAGAAATAAAATTATGTAAGAATTGTAAAGCTGTCTTTAAAGTACAATTTGTTGTAATTATTTTAAAATGTGTAAACACTTAAAAATGTAAGGATCACGAAGAGACTCAACATTTTTATTATTACAAAAGAAGACTGTCCGTACATGAAGTGTTAGGATTAGCGCCACACATGTATCACTGGATGACATGACAAAGCTATAAGTATTCTTGGCTAACCCGTCTGTTTCCAACCCCTTTAAATACACGCTTTACCAATGGGGGTTACTGAGTTATCCCACCTGTTTTTAGTTTTTATTTTTTTAATACAGAAGGAAAATATAGATAAAAAGATATTTTAAATTTGTTTTATTTGTATAAACCAATACACTATTCAATGATAATACTATATCTATGAAGAAACAAAAAATATTTAAATGCTAGAGAAACTGTAGCTTCATGAAATTTACAGCTGAGTTTCTGTAAATTTCATGAAGAAAGAGACTAAAATGTTAATTTTAGTCTCTTTTTTTCCTCACATTAAAGGCACTTTACCACCGTCTCCTTACTGAAATGTTCAATACATACAGGTTTTTTTGCAAAAAAAAACAAAAAAAAAACACATTAGTCTAGTTTTCCTATCCATTTTTCTAATACAAAAATAAGGTGTAACCAATCTATCCCACGTTCAGAACTTGCTTATAACTGACTCAATTCTTCCTCCCTTCCATATAAATTTATTTTATACCAAAATAGGTTTTTACGAACAAATACTAGAAGTTTTCTTATAATATAAAACCTCAATATTACAAAAACCAGGATTTTTTTAGGGTCTGGGGTAACTCAATTACCCCCTTGGCTCACTAACAGACGGGGTAAGGCCAACCTCAAAATCAATACTTTTAAAATCAAATATATTCTTGCATTCTGTTTCCTGAATGCTGCATTCGTCAGTTCAGAATAGCCACACCACATTGACAACTACTTTTTCCTTATATTTCTCAGGGAAAGAACATTTTATTTTCGTTCTCTTTAAAATAATTGAATTTAACTAAACAAAATTCTTGTCGTTGCTTTATTTATTTTTGATGTGACATTTAGACCTCAACCAAGTACTGTCCAATAGAATTTTTAAATATTAATCTTGCGTTTTTACTTAGCCTTATATAAAATGTGTTTTATATTATTTTATTTAATCACAATAATAACTGAAAGACATATACATGATTTGAATTTATTTATCTTAATTTCTTGCTATGACATTTAAAATTTATAATCTAAGGAGTGTTCCAAGTAGGATAAAAAAGAATGAGAATACCGATTGTAGTCTAGATATTGTAGGCTAAATATAAATTATAATAGTAGTAATTTTGTCAAACATTAATAAAATTTGAGATATGGAAAATTTTGTCAATGGATGGGGTTTTTTAGTTATAAAAAGATTTATTTATTTATTAAAAACCTAATAAACAAAAATCGTTATGTTTATTTTGAATTACATTGTTGTTATTAATAAATGAACACCACAATTATAGGATATTATGATTCTTTCAGTATAAGATACAAAAAAGTATTACGATATTTTACAGATAGTGAAATATTATTTGTCGTTTAATGGATTGTTCATCGTTGTTAATTTGTTGGAGTTTTAGAACGCTTTTACTATAAAAAAACCCTTTTCTTATTTCTATTAAAACTTAAAATGTTTAAGTGAATTATATTGTGTTTTTCTTTTATTTATACCAGTTTTAATTGAAACGAGGAATAAGGTAGAAAGTAACACCCGAAGATCGCTTTTTTCTAACTGTCACAATGTTGTTTGTGTGTTTTTCTTTTACACTTGAAGCGTTGTAAATCTTAAGCAATTTAACAATCATATTTCAATATTATTACAAAACTACTTCAGTTATTCTTAAATACATTATTATAATCAACTGTACTTCAACATGCAATCACTATACGAGCTCGTCTAGGCTGTGACAGCACCTGTATACATAAATCAATGTGGCCGTGGCCGGGCGCCCACTGCCACCTCAATACCGTCGTCGCTACTGGCCTGGCCACAGATGTACGCTACATGCTGATGGACTGGACACAGATGGAGACACCAATAATTAATATACGGCTTTGCAATTGTAATCCGAGTCGATTACAAATTCAAATGATCCCAATACGCCAGTTTTGTTTTTCCCCCGGATTTGCATATTATGTTACACTGATTGATAACGTTGTGTAACTTTCATTAAAATATGGACGCTAACTTGGGGATGATGTTGTAATTAATTGATTGGACGTTGCTACCGAAACCGCCCTTTGTGAAAATTGTACTTCGGAAAAACACCATTGATTGTCTAAATGGAAGTAATTCTATAAAACCTTCTTCGCAACTTTTTTGAAGAATTTTATGATTTGACAGTTATTATTTTGGAATGCTTAAGTTGTTGATTTTTAATTGTTGACTATTGTTGTTATTGTTGAATTTGTAAGAACGTTTTGTTTTTTAATTATTCAATTATTGTTTTGTTTTCTTGTATAAGTTTATTACAGTGCATATATTGATCAAATACCACAAAATATATTTTTATAAGAACGGAATTGAAAGAGTTTATAGTGGACTTTTCTTGTTTCATTTTCCAACCATAGAATAGTAACTATTACTGTGTGTAATAGGACCCTTCCTCGAAAATAAGCATGCTCTATTAAGAATGTAATCTTTTCTGTAATTGTTTTAAAGAAAACTTATTGCTTGATATGAAGATAATAATAATAAAAAACTGTCCATTTACTGTAATCGTAAGAGCTATTAAAATACAGATATATATGAAACTCAAAAAATTAAATGCTTCTAATTGAGTCTTTCTTAAAGTGCAGGAATAATTTAATTAAAGTCCTTCAGTTCAAGGAATATGCTTGATTTGAAGATGAATTCAAAAATATTTCCAATTAAAAAAACATTTAGGAATATCAGAATTTCTAGGTCAGTAATAGTGTAAGATTTTTTAAAATTCAAAATATTTAAAAAAAAATAAAGTCCAAAAATGTAATGAGAAAAGGTGAGAGGTACATAAGAAGATAATATGCGTATTTTGAGTGGGTGGGAGGAATGGTAGAAGTCGTTTTCCTAAACTGGATGGTAAGGATCACGGTTAGTAGACAAGTGGGTTCTATGGAGACAAAAAGTGGTTGATGGTACACATTGATAGTATCAATCAATAAACAGCAACTGGTAGTTAAATCAGATAAGCCTATTTTTTTTTTACTGTAATAAACTGAACCAATCTCAAGCCACTGTCATAGTTAATAACGTAAATTAAAATTACTTCAAAGGGATAAAACATGGTAAACATAAATACAGTTATTTTAATTGACATACTTATTTCAACTGAAGATGAAGTAAATATTATTTCTAAAAATAGTCTGCGTAATTTTGAATTAGTTATCTTTATGTTATTATCGTTCCAAACAGGTGTAAACAAGAGACATCATCTCAACCCTCTTTAATAGGTTTTGTTGGACCTCTTAGGATTTGAACTTGTGATTTTTCTTTGTGGAAGCTTAAAGTGCAACTCTATTAACTAACAAGATTTATTATCTATCCTAATTTATACTATCGTGTGAGAACTTTACGTTGTAATGTAGTATCAGGGGGATAGTGCTGTAATTCAGGTACTTAGAGGCTAAGTGTTTGCGCGACATGAGTTGTGCGTGCACAGAGAGAACAGAGGTTGCATTAAACTACTCTGAATTTGTATCGAGTTAGTTTGTCGACTACTATAGTCAGTTCTCCAGTTCGCTACGGGGATGGCAGGACCATCACTTTATCAGACCCTCCTTTATTCCCCTCAAATCTTAAAAGATAAATGTATAATTTATTACTAAAGATGTTTATAAGCTGTAATATATTTATTACCGCCACAGAGGCGTCAGCTGCGGACATAAGAAAGGACCTCTGTTTATTTTTTTCACTGTGGGGTGTAGTTCCTCGTGTTAATAGTCCACTAGATTGTCATCAAGGGGTTTCATGGGTATGTATAGTTTAAGTCACCCTTTACTTATGAAACATCTTATATTCACCTTAATATAAGCATCTATGTTTTTGCTTTAAATCTATTACATGATTGGGGGGGGGAGGAGGGGTAAAATGATTTAATATTTTGAAAAATTGTGTTTGAAAAACTGTGAAATCGTCTTTACACGTAACCATATGTTATTACAACTTCAATGTTAAATTCCATGATTTTTATTTATAGAATCGAGATAGAAACAATGCAGTGTGATATTGTTGTCATTGGAGCTAGGAAGTCGATTGTTGAACACCTGTTGGCACCACGCAGTGTTAACTTCTTCCCACACAAGCACAGTTTGTTTACTATCAACCTTACGACGAGGAAACCGGTAGCCCAGCAGGTCTCCCGGTGTGGGCAGGTCCAATCAGAAGACAGAAATAGCCAATGGAAAGTTGCCCCTGGGCGCCCTAACGGTTCGGTTCCGTCCAGTCTGGACGGGAGCGATTGTGGCGCCCAAGGGGCTTGCGGAGGATTGGGCGATTGGGTGAAACCGCTTCAAGTGAGATGTTAACGGCAATGTGTAAAAGCTGGTAGATAAACTCTGTTTGAAGCTGACAATTTAAGGCTAATTTGTTAAATTATTGGGAAAGAAAAAAATACATATGGACATCAAGGCGAATCAAAACGACTGAACAAAGATCTGTTAAACTACATTTGTAAATTACACAGTGTACTGCCTATAAATAAAGAGAAATCCTATCACAGAGGTAATAAACGCTGATATATTTTTATATTTAGCTTAATTTTGACTGATTTTGTTATTTGCGCCGGTGAGTGTTTGAACGTAAGTTTACGCTGTTTTTGTCTATGTTTTTCAAACATATTTTTTAGGTTTATGTATTTTTTTATTGCTAAAAGAGCACTTAGTTTGCATTTTTAGTAAAATGACTGGAATTATTATTTACATATGAATAAGAAATAAAATTTCTAAAACAGAAAAAACACGGAATCTCTTTTCAAATCTTCTTTTTCTTTTTGCAAATATTCTTGTTTCCTTCTGACTATTTTGTTTCCTAGTTCGACTATATTTTATGAATTTCAAGTGTCAAAAAACACTGAGTTTTTATGGATGTATATAAACACGGTTAACAAAAGATAAGGTAAACGATTTTGCATAAACACTATATGTGTTGTTACGCTGTCAAGAACAACACATATAGTGTTTATGCAATATTATTTACTTTATCTTTTGTTAACCATGTTTATATACATCCATAAAATCTCAGGTGTTTTTCAAACTTGAATTTCATAAAATATAGTTAAACTAGGAAGCAAAATAGTCCCTTAATATTCACAATTTAAGGAAAAAAGAGTTTTTGCAGAAAGAAAAAGAAGATAACAAGTAACTATCACACAAAACCACCTTTCATAGGAGAACTGTAACCACTATACTACACTCAATATTTTAACGGTTCAGACTTAAACTTAATTTTAAAAAATGCGTTAACCCTTTATAGGGCAGTGGGATAATAATTTCCCACCATGTTTTCCTACAAAACATTATTTATAACTTGAAATTACCACTGGGATGAATATTTCCCACTTACTAAATGAACACACAGAATGTTTATGCAGTTCTCTATGATGGTTTTAGAGGTGTTTTTTTTACCCCAGCTGTTCTGTGAGAGTAAATGTCAAAAAGTGGGAAATTATTATCCCACTGGTTCTTTTACTACTCTGCATTTGTTTGTTTACTAGTTCCTGGAAGAAAACATTTATTTTTGAATTGGACAGATCATCTTTGGAAATATTTTAATGAAAATATCAAAATCTACATATATTTTAGTTCCTAAAAATCCATAAATGAGATCATTTTATCAATGCATAGGGCTAACCTATTACATAATAGTTTTATGTTATTTCAAGGTTGTGTTTGACACAAAATTTTATTTATTTTTGGATGCTTTATTTTTATGGACTACAGTTCTAAATTTGTACAATTCCATACATTATAAGGTCTAAATTATTAATATAAGTCCAATATCTTGATAAGTTATTGCGCAAAGATAATTTTGGTGATATTTGAAAGTTCGACATAGGCTAGCCTAGGCCTCGGTGACTGAAGGGCCTTTTAGCATTTGAAAAAAAATTCCACAATATCCCCATTTTATTATTAAAATATTTCAACTAAATTTCAAATAACCATATTTCAATGTACCAACACAAACCTTAGAGTTCCACACTAATCATTTGCATAAATGAACACTGGGATAACTATTTCCCACTTTATGTCAACGTTTAGTGACCACTGGGATAATAATTTCCCACCCCATAAATATATCAAGTCAAATAATTCAAAGCATGCCAATGTAATTTTATTATATATAAACATGCCCTAAATCAAATTCTTTAATAAAAAATTTAAAAAAATTAGTCCCACGTTTATGCCCTATAAAGGGTTAAAATTAGGTAAAAATTAATTTCACTACAAAAACAACTTCATTTATTTTATCAAATTGCGTCGTTTGGAAGTCTAACAATCACAATTTAGCCTACGTTTGGTAAACGAAAACAATAAATTTCATAATGCTAAAACTTATTGTTACACACTTTTTTTATGAGAAAGTGTGTTCTTCTTGACATTGTTTTCAATTTAACAGGAATTGTAATTTTGTTATTTAAAATTAAAAACTTGAGTCTGAACTCCGAAAGAACGTTCTGACTTGTGCCTCTTCTTGAGTCACTCGAAATCTATTGCTGATCCTGTACGTCACCGGTGAACTGTTTTTGGGAAATTTTCAGGAAAATGACACCAATACCATCCTTCCCAACAAAAACGTGTAGTTTTTATTTGTACTAACGATTATATAACTTTTTAAGCTCATACATAGTTGTTTTGTTACTATAATTGTCCATTGTATATTTATTGTACCTTATAAGAATATAACATTTAAAACGCTTGTTTATACATATATTTTTTTAGTAACTAAAGCTTTATTGTATTTTTAAAAATTATTTTTACTTATAACAAAACGAAAATATTGAAATTAACTTCAGCTTAAGTTGTTATACATACAATGAAGAGTATTTGAATGCTATATTACATTTAATGTAACTCATAAACCTTCTTTCATGACGTTCAAATTCTTTTATTATACATGCGCGTGTTACCTTGACATTTTTCATTTGACGGATCCGGTTTTTTGACACATCATTTATCTATCAAAATAGAATACCTCTTTATATAAATTCGTATTGTTATAATTTTCATTGAAATATAATAAATATATTTTATATCAATAATTTCAAAGTAAATATATAAAAAATGGGTACTTTAGTTACAATTCATGCAAAAAAGATTTTGAGACAAGTGGACCAATCCATGTTTTCTGACCTTATTTTATTCTTTTAGTTAACAATGTAAAAGTTTGTTTTCTAAAGTAATATTTTATATTACGTTTAATTAGTACTAGTTGAAATGATATGTTTGTTTGCAGTTGGCAGTAGTGTCTGTTGGCAAAGACACCAACTACATGACGTGTGTGTAACCTTGGGGTCGCCTACCGCCTCACGTCGTGTGTAGAACAACCAACGGTATTACACATCACTGTGTATACACTGACGATATGATCGGAGGTGATGTGTTTGTTTGTAGTTGGCAGTAGTGTTTGTTGGCAAAGACACCAACTACATGACGTGTGTGTAACCTTGGGGTCGCCTACCGCCTCACGTCGTGAGTAGAAACAACCAACGGTATTTCACATCACTGTGTATACACTGATGGTATGAGCGGAGGTCATATGATTGTTTGTAGTTGGCAGTAGTGTTTGTTGGCAAAGACACCAACTACAAGACGTGTGTGTAACCTTGGGGTCGCCTACCGCCTCACGTCGTGAGTAGAAACAACCAACGGTATTACACATCACTTTGTATACACTGACGATATGATCGGAGGTGATGTGTTTGTTTGTAGTTGGCAGTAGTATATGTTGGCAAAGACACCAACTACATGACGTGTGTAACCGCCTCACGTCGTGAGTAGAAACAACCAACGGTATTTCACATCACTGTAACACGAAATGTACTTTACCAAATTTTTCATCATACTGGACGTCTTCAGAGCCAGTTGCTTTTGAGTTTGCATAGGTAGTCACCATATTGAATTGTTATAGCATAACAGCAATATGCAACGTGGTACAAATATTTCACGTAATGCTATTTTTATAAATTATAATTTTTATTATTTTTAATTTTTTTGAAAATGCGTATAAATAGTGGATCAACTTTTTAAATGTTTGATCGTTCATTTCTGGTTTTATAAAAATAATAAACTAACAAACTAAAACACACTTTTATAAATTCATTACAAATTAATATTTTTTTAAATAAAAAATTGGAACCACTACTTAAGTGTACACTCTTTCAAAAGATATGAACACATTGATCCAACATATTGATAAGTCACTGTGCTGTACCACATTTTACATTAGTCTCATGGGATGTAAATCCAATACAAATTAACAAATACATAAGTACAATACATGTATTATAATTTTTTTAAAAGTCCAAGATCTAATCTAGCTTTTGTGAACTCACGAAAATATTCTGATTTTTCTGTGATCAAATACAAAAACCAAATTCTATTCTTAGTGGAACTGTGTTATTATAATCAAGCTGATACCGTTTCTATACTAACCGCTATACTGGGAATAATTACAATACAGTTTCGATATACTGGCAAAATGCTACCATTATTTAAACGTTGCTTCAATATGCATAGATTATACAAGTGCACGTTATTAAGTAACTACAGGCATATTGTACTTCTACTGTAAATCTCAAAGTACAATAAATTTTCGTCGTTTGACAGTTTGGCTGAAGTTTTTAATTTGACTGTATAATGTTTTACTGTCAGCTGCAAATTTTATTATCGAATCAAAACCACCGGTGTGGAAGGTATTAAGCACCTGTGATAAAGGAAACACAAGCCACCATGAAAAGAACACCTGGATTATGTTTTCCACCATGGATGAGTTTTATAAAAGGTCGAAGGTAAAAACTGTATGAAGGATGATAGGGGAATGATAGAGCCGAAGGGAGCTTCAGGGGCAGTGGAGAGCACGAGACTGTGCCATTGATTGACATGAGCCCAAGGGTGGTTGACCGGGAGAGGTATAGTGAAGCGTCCCTGTTCAGGACAGTTCCGGGATAGGGGAGCGTCCCTCGGGAATGTTTCCATCGAGGAGTTTTTTAAGTCACTTCCAAAGGATAATGTAACTATGAATAGTTAAAATTGTGGAAGTGTAGTTTTGTTGTCGGGTTCACAGCTGTTTTAAGTAAATTTTAAAAATATAAAATAGAACGATTGCTGTAAACATAGTTATAAAACGATTTTTGTGTTATAATAAAGAGTTCGAGATATCGAAAGTGTTACATTATTATTGATACACCTAGTATGTGATGGTACAAAATATTCCTCTAGAGGAGGCACAATAAACAGATGCGGGAAAAGTAACGTGCTACACTTAGCACATGTTTTTTGGGGTGAGAAACAAGTGTATTGAGTTTAAACGCAGTAGACTAATATATCAATTAAAAAGCCTAAATTAGCTGTCGTTGGAAACTATATGACTGGTACAGCTAAAAAACAAGATTATTTCACGTGTTTCTCCAAATTGATTAGTTAATCAATATTTGCTTGTAATTAAAATGATAACAAAAGACAGGTAATAGAAGCAATGATACCTGTATTCTAATAATAAACTATTCCTTTAAAAACTTAAAAATGTACATGCAATTTAAAAATAGTATGTAATAAAGTTCTCCAAAACATTAATAATGTCTACTTAAAAAGGAAACCCGTTCTTTATATTTACTCAAGAAAAAATTGCGTTTTTGTCGATGACATACAAAGGAAATTTTGTTTGCAAGATGATATTCATTGAAATGTGTTTTAATTTTAGCTTTATTTAAGTGTCCAAAATAAAAACACAGTAAAATCTTGTTTATCGGAAACTCGTTTATCTGACATCCCAGCCTAATCCAAAATCAATTTCGCAAAAAATACTCATTTCAACAATTTACATTTAAAATTCCATAATTTACGTGTTTAGTCGGAACGTTATCTGTCAGGATTGGTTACGGACCCATCAATTTCGGATAAAAGAAATTCGACTGCATAAGCTTGAGAAGTCTTTTACGACTCTTGGTCAGTTAAAATTAAGAAGAAAGGGAGAGGGAAAATTAAAGAGATATGTATCATAGAGTCGTAACAACTTCCGCCGGTGTTCACGAGTCGGTTGGGGGCACAGATTGGAAGGAGGAAGGGAGAAATAAACGTTCATGAATCCATGGGGTTCAGAGATATTATTTATGGACAATTAATTTGTTTTTGCGATTATGGAACAATTATCATTAGCTCAGATGAAATTAGGGATTAATCAGACCTGTGATTAAATTTCAAACAAAAATTAGATGCAAATTAAAATTTAACGAGGAATCCAAACCACTTGGTGCGTGTCATTATATTTTATTTACCACGTTGATATTTGAAGTTCAACTTTTTCTTCAGATTAGATCAATTGTTAATCACTCAATTGGAATGAAAATCCTTCTGTAACATATGTACTTCAAAGTTAAAAACAGAATATGATTACATCGAGATTAGCTCAATTCACGTTATTTTAATAATAGCTCTAAATTAATCTCATAGGTCAATATGTTAATCAAATTCTCGTAAATAAACTGTTTTTAAATATATTTTTATTGCATGTCATAAAATACACGTAAGTAAGCAACGTGTAAATTTCAATAGTGCGCGCGCGCGCGCGCGCGCGTGTGTGTGTGTGTGTGTGTGTGTGTGTGTGTGTGTGTGTGTTGTGCGCGTGGTGCGTGCGTGCGTGTGTGTGTGTGTATGTAGTAAAGCTAGCTCCTAAGAATATTCAGTATATATATAAAACTCTATATAACTCATATAAACTAATAAAGAATTTCAAACAACATTATATATTATAAATAACTCGACGTAAGTAAATTTATATTGTCAGACCATTTTTGAAATTCAACCTGTTGGCAATTTTGTGGTGTTTTTGTTTGTTTGTTTGGTCCACGATTTTAATAAAATTATTCGACTAATTGTTATGAAATTCAGTAAGTAGGTGTCTCAATAAAAAGGCATCTACACGTACATTTTTTAAACTTACTTACGACTTTTTTAAATTATATAATTTATTTAAATTAATTCTAACGCCGCGTGCTTTCGTGATTAGACAATACTCTCCTTACAATTATGGTGTGCTGTTATTGCCTATTTGTGGATCACGGTGCGAAGTTAATTGGATCACGTGTTATACAGTTGATAATGTTTGGTAACCTAGACATACATATTCTTCTTAATGCAGTCTATCTTGAGTATGAGAGGGGCCTTTACAGTTCTAACTTCACCCCTTTCATAAAGGCATTTTTCACTTCATTGTCTTGACTATTTTGGAAAGCCATGAAAGATATTGACACATTTCAATTAGGTAGGCTGCCAGTAAAAATCCATAAAAATGAAATATATACATTTATTCACCAAATAAAAATATAATTTTAATATTTGGGACCGAATCGAATTCCAATTCCCTTCCCAGCCAAATATCATAAAAACTACATTAAAATACCTGGGCTACGGAAAAGAGGTGAAATGCACAATGTTTATGGTAGATTGTGTTCCCTCAATACATAATCTAGACGTAAACAGACGGACGAGTTATCAGTGATTACGATATGTGGTCTTGCGCAATAAATAAAGAAAACAGCAAAAAACAAAAATATTGTGTACACTCTCTGTGTAGAGAAATTTCCTAAACCGCCAAGTCAGCTGATAGTCGAGAGTCATAGTAAACATGTAATTTTCCCGATATTGGACAAAAATATGTTTCTACTTCTTAAGTGTACGGTTCATGTTTTTCATTATTATACTAAGCTATAGTGGACCCTGTCCGAGTATTAAAGGTCCAATCTTGTGGTCCATACGTAGATATTATTTTTTAACATCATTAAGGATGAAATGTGAAGTTTTGAATATTTAACAGTAGAAAACTATTAAAATGATCAATGATTGTACACCAACTTTTGATCTGCTAGAACAGTCCTTCGCCTGTGAAATAACACTTCAAGTGTTGCGGTTCGACCATCATTACGAACAGAATTGTTGAAATAGGAACCCATGTTTTCGGCGTCTCGTGGGGTGAAACGTTCACCTTAACTTCTGCGCCAATATTCATCGTTACATCAGAAGTAACCCAATATGTATATATTCCTAACCTAAAACATAACATAGCCTTACCTAACAGAGTGGGATTGTAATCATGGCTGTTTCGTCTGTAATTCATTAAACGCAATCCAGGTACTATATTTCGCAGGAAAATATGCTTTTCTTGTATTTTCCACCACAACCCTCTTTGACTCTTGCTCTTTGAGCCCACAGGCTTTTTCGCAACGAAACATTTACCCTTTATTATATCTCATATGGAAACATTCCTAAAAGCAATTTGCCGATTTTGTTTATATCCACATTACAGTAAGTTTTTATACGAATAATACAAAATATATTGAAATCCAAATAGATAACCAAATAAATCCTATCCCTTGCACTATGCTACTTACCACCCTTATAAAAGTACTTTATGTATTGTGTTCAGTTTAGGAAAAACAAACCATAGAAAAAGGAAGTCACTCGTATTTCCGAGTCTAGCTCACAAAAGATCAGTGGACCGTGACGGTAAATGTGTACGGAACTCCTCCGTTCTCTCTTTCAGTTTTTCGGCGGTGAAATGTACTGAGTGCCTTTAGAGGGGGTGAATCATCCAACTTCGAGTGTGGTTTGACGTCTCGAGTGGTTCCGCACTTAAGCAACCCCATTGTTGCCGATCTTATCAATTGGTCCAAATATGCCTTCCCTGAGGTTGTCCGTAACTTTGAGATTTCTCCTTAGATATAAAACTGAACTTACGAGCTGGCACTTAACCGAATTATGAAAACAAGATAGTGCCAGTCGATAAAAACTAAATTACAGCTTTATTTATGAAACACTTTTACTATCTTGAACATATTCATTAGTCAACTCTGTGCTTAGTCGCTGACCTTGCCTCATGCAGGCATCCATTACTTATATGTATTTATTCTTAGACTATGGTTTAATTTACCTGAATATATTTTCTAGTAAAATTACATGAGCGTATCTACTATCTAGAAACTGATCGATATTGTTTAATTCACATTTTAATCATTTACTTAATTATGTATTCAATTAAGCATCAATTATTATACACTTTGTTCCCGTGTATAGTTAAAGTAATATCTACATAATCACATTGTTGTAATCATTTGTCATATGTCAAATGACTGTTAGATAACTTCGCATTATATTAACAAGAGCATATTACAACATACACTAAACATTATTTATGATTAAATGAGTGAATTACATAACCTCATGTTAATAATTCTAAGTAACAATATTTTTTTTTAACTGGCTTATCGTGTTTGTAGAATTTATACTAATTTAACATCATATTTTGGATTGGTTGTACATTATATTTTATGAATTGCTATTTCTTGAATTAACAAATATTTTTTTCATACACCCAATATTGGCTTAATAATTGATAAATGTAGCCCACTATTCGAATATAAAAAAATAAATAAATAAACTTTATAAATTAAATAAAAAGACGTTATAAAAAATTATTCGTCTAATATTTTATAAGCTGAAAACATACAAAAATGGAATTTTCTCAAAAACGGCTAACGAGTTTGATTACATTTTCATGTAAGATGTGAGTTACAATTTAAAATATTTTAGTAAAAACTGCATGTCTCTAGACTAGACTATTTTTTTAGTTATGGCAAAACAACATATTTGGGAATCAAACTGGTAATTTTAAAAATTTTATTATTTAGTGTTTAATATGGGGATAAGTTATTTATAACCATTTACTTTTCGATTCAAAATGTTAAAACCTTTTTATTACCTATAGACGAGTTGTGAAATTACTTATATATTTGCAATATTGTAAATTGAAAAGCTAAACAAATTGCGGATTTAGTACTATTACAGTTCTAGCTGGGCCACCCTGTTGTGTAAGGCCGCATTCTTAAATAAAGCACCAAAATACATAAACGATATTTATTACAAAACATGAAATAGACATACTTTATATAAAACATACTGTAGCCATATTGTACAATCAAGAGAGGGAGTGACGCCCAGGCCTGTCCCATAATGCCATGCAAGGCAAAACCTTCTAAATTAATAGTAGATCTACATAAATGATGATAAAGCATACAACAAACCCAACTACATCTAACCTAATCCAACCTAAATCACATAATCAACAAAACCTGACATATTTTTATCTTATCTGATTATAAGGAACCTCATAAACTCAGCGTAAAGGACTAGATTTAACATCCTTGCTGTTGGTGATTACGGTAGAGTGGAAGAAAATACTTCCATTCTAGAGAAGGAAAAATCAGACAAAAAATCACGAACTAGCCACAGTCATATAAATAGATTTTTTTTAAATCGTGTAGGGCGTGTGTTTTAGTATGGTAGTTAATTTTGTAAGTAAAAGTAATTTAGATTTGTATTTATTTTTATATTGTTAATTTTACTAGAGTATTTTAATGACCTACGTTAAGTAATTTCATGTTGTACTTTTATTAAAAGTACGTTAAACTTGTTTTGAAATCTTGTAAAAGATTTTCTGGATTGCAAAATTCCGTTCGGAGACGTTTTCCTTTTACTCACCAACAACGGAATAACACGTCCACAAACTTTCCTTATTACTAGATCTGCGACAGTGAATAAAACAACGAATTATATTACCTAATTGTTTTGAGACTGCAATGGTAGATACGTTTTCGAGTCTTATAATTTTAATAACAAAGCCATTTCTCTAGTCATCAAAATAACCATTTCAATCATCAGTGGAAATGGAAACAAAAGTTAACAAAGAAAGTCTCATTATTTAAATACTAACACACTATTAATATGTAAAACCTAAGGTTACACTTGGCGTGACGATGGCCAAGGTTTATGTTCAATTCTAGGAAGTCCTCTGACGGAATTTATCGGAACCTGAAGCTTGCATGTATCATGTATCGGAATATCTCCCAAGGGCAGCTGATGACAATAATGCCACCTATAGAAGGCAAAGGCATTGAGTTAATTACATGTGATGCTTTAGTGTTTTATGGACTGTAACAGTTTTTATGACGATCAGAAAAGTTCAAGGGCGTTGTCCGATCTAACTTGTCGTGTTTAAAATGTTTTTGAATTAATGTCTCAAGATCGTTTTCATATGAACTCAGTTATGTTCCTACAAAAATGTTACCAAACGACCGACACAAATATTTCAAGGTCGGTATCATACCTAACCCAGTCACATGCCTACAGGGTTGCTTTATTTTAGAAATACCTCAGGATCACCTCCAAAAATGTTTAGTGATATCTTTGATTTTAAATACACACAGATAGATCTCACATTCAATGTTAAATGTTGCGTATCAAATGGTCAGTTGTTTTGTGTGGTCTATTGTGAAGCGCTAGTATAGTTCAAAATAAAATTATGCAGACCAGCTGTAGCGACAGACATCTGTGACAAATCACAATTTACAAACATAAACTTCCCTTTAAATGAGATAAATATTATTAATATAAACAATAGTGATACTCTTTTGGGGAAAATAATTTGTCTTGGCATTTACGAAATCACTAACGATTTTAAATACGACCATATATATCGAATGGTTTTTTGTCAGCTACAGTTTACTTTTTTAAAAAAGCTGTGATATATGTTTGGATTAAGATCCAAAAGTCATGCAGTATATAATATAAAATAAAAGTGATTTTTCACAAAGCTAAATACAATCTATCGAGTCATTTACGACCTGCCTCACTTATTCTATTTATGCTGGTCAATCCCTTTGTAAAAGAACGCAGGGGACACTCTGTAATTATGTGATCCATTGTTTTGATAGACTCCCCGCCCTTTTATATGTTTATTATTAAAGAAACCGACGCTCTGAGATTTTCACAATTAATGGAATAAAAGAGCTATTAAATGCTGTCCATCAACAAAAAGTCAAAGGTCATCGTCAGACCTCCCGTAGTTTCTCATCTCCAAAATTTTACTGACATTTCCTAATTAAAGAAGGGTTTAGTAAAAATATTTAAAGTTCTTTCAGATTAATTTAGTCGGTAGCAATCAAAGGTGTAGGAAATGACTCATAGTGAACTACCCAATAAATTAACTTTCGATCGTCAGAATATGAGCAAATTAGGTTGTAAATTATTGTGAGAGTTATAAACCTAACTTTTCCTTAACAAGTTTATCCAATTAACAGTATGATTACAAATGAACAGCGGATAGCAATCATCATTTCAAGGGGTTTTTTAATATGATTGACGAAGAACTAGATACATCGTGTTCGTGAATTTGCACTTAAATATCTTGTAATCAATTTTGAAAATCAATAACTCTGAGTATAAATAAATAGACTAGCTTTTGTTATGGCTCAGAATATAGGCTCACGCCAACGAGAAATGAATACGTCCAAACGAATTAAACTGAGAAGCAAGTTTGGTTTTTTTCTTCTGACCATGTAATTGAATATGACACTAAGTGGTGATACCCCAGGCCACCGCAGCACGGGTATGTTGTGGTTAGAAGGAAGGTCCAAGTCTTCGCCCTCTGCATTTCTTATATTACTACGCTGAGACTGGAAGAGTAGTAACAAAACTTAGGTGTAGCATTTCATACTAACTTGTCGTACTAACATTTCATACAGTTCCCACTTTTACCATTTCCTTTACACACTCCGAGTTCGGCCTGGCCCATACATAACAATCGTTGACTTTGGAAACAAGAAGACTGTCCACTCATATGAGTCCCGTGAAGCCGGTTTTCTTGTTATGACCTAACCTAGGAGAAATTAATTCATGTTCTGAATTCACAGGTAGCGCCACCAGTCTCCCCCCCTCTCTCTCTCTCTCTCTCTCTCTCTCTCTCTCTCTCTCTCTCTATTTTAGACACAAGTGTGGTACCGTTGGACAGTTGTGACTAGTCCTTTTCCTTATGATTGATTAAAATTTTCGCTGAATTGTACCTATGCCATTCATAATGATCATATAGGTATATATCGTTAGTAAAAATAAAATGAGAAAAATTACTTTCTCAGGAAAATACATAAGGATTAAAAACAAACAATAACATGGGCTTGTTGGATGGCATTGTTAAATATAATAAAGAGCTCACTTCAGACTTCAAATTAATTAATTATCAACAATGCTTGAACAGCCGATTATAAAGGCATGAAACAAATGCACCCGCCCGTTTGGGAAGACCTGTTTAGTGCTCACAGCCACCTGTTCTTATTGTGTTGGAGAATTAACATGTCCAGACATGTAAAAGGCCTTTCAAGCTCCGTTAATGATGTTACACCCGCCAGCAGACGCGATGTATTTAAATGTGGACACTGTAGCGGCAAAAAATAACAAAAGTGGACACCGGCCGAACGAACATACGTGTCAAACACAGACGGAGCGTGTAACACCTTAATGAACTGAGTTGGCAGCATTGTTTCCACAGTTATGGCCGACTGTTGTTTTATCCCTCCGTAATTAGGAGGTTATGCCAGTTGGCAAATGATTTGGTGTTTAGAGTTAGTGTTAAAAGAGAGCTGATAAAAGTAAGTTTCCACCGAAATAGTGAGGTTATGTCAATTTGTATATGACTTATCAAAAAGAAAAACGGATAAACATGTAAAGAGTGAGTTTCCCGCCACAACAGAGAGGTTATGTCGGTTTGCATCTGACTTACTGTACCACGATGAGGATAACGGCGAGACATGTGACTAGTGAGTTTCCTGCCATAATAGAGAGGTTACGGTATTTCGGTTTGCTTCTGATTCGCTGTACCACGATGAGGATAACGGTGACATGATACTAGTGCGTTTCCCACCATAATAGAGTGGTTATGTCGGTTTGCATCTGACTTACTGTACCACGATGAGGATAACGGTGACATGTGACTAGTGAGTTTCCCACCATAATAGAGTGGTTATGTCGGTTTGCATCTAACTTACTGTACCACGATGAGGATAACGGTGACATGTGACTAGTGAGTTTCTCGTCATAATAGAGTGGTTATGTCGGTTTGCATCTAACTTACTGTACCACGATGAGGATAACGGTGACATGTGACTAGTGAGTTTCTCGCCATAATAGAGTGGTTATGTCGGTTTGCATCTAACTTACTGTACCACGATGAGGATAACGGTGACATGTGACTAGTGAGTTTCTCGCCATAATAGAGTGGTTATGTCGGTTTGCATTTAACTTACAGTACCACGATGAGGATAACGGTGACATGTGACTAGTGAGTTTCTCGCCATAATAGAGTGGTTATGTCGGTTTGCATCTGATTTACTGTACCACGATGAGGATAACGGTGACATGTGACTAGTGAGATTCCGGCCATAATAGAGTGGTTATGTCGGTTTGCATCTGACTTACTGTACCACGATGAGGATAACGGTGACATGTGACTAGTGAGATTCTCGCGATAATAGAGTGGTTATGTCGGTTTGCATCTGATTTACTGTACCACGATGAGGATAACGGTGACATGTGACTAGTGAGATTCCGGCCATAATAGAGTGGTTATGTCGGTTTGCATCTGACTTACTGTACCACGATGAGGATAACGGTGACATGTGACTAGTGAGATTCCGGCCATAATAGAGTGGTTATGTCGGTTTGCATCTGACTTACTGTACCACGATGAGGATAACGGTGACATGTGACTAGTGAGTTTCCCGCCATAATAGAGAGGTTATGTCGGTTTGCTTCTGATTCAATGTACTACGATGAGAATGGTGGAAACAGACTTACGACTTCGCATGCACATTATAAATTGTTTTCACATATACTGTCGGAAACTTTCATTATTTCATTGCTCTTTCAAGGCTAATTTACAATCAATTGAATTTGCTGCTTTTACTTGTAGTATTGTGACCATTAGGTAACTTAGTAAAATTTATCTTAATATGTTATAATAATTTTATTTGATTAATTAATCTAACTTTCTTAAATTCGTATAGTTTCCTCGTATCAGATTTGAAAGCAATTTGTTCCCTTAAAGAATTCATCTTAATATATAAATTCTGATGTAAACTAAGTACTCACTCAAATCTACCTAACCACTCAACAGATTTCGACAAAATTTGGAGGGATTTTTCTTTTGTATCTGAGAGACCCACAATAGTAAGGCAATTCCATCCTAAGGGGTAGAATAAAGCCCTCAGCGTTTCATATTTTCCATAACAGTATCAATGGATTTATACAACTACAAAACTTGATAGAAAAGCTTGGCTAATTTGGTTTTCATTTTGAATTGTTTTAATGTCAATATTCCTAACTCTGACATGATTGCACTACTTTGCATCCCCCCTAGACTAGGATTTTCTAGACTATAAAAACTTGTTATCTAGGAGAACGGCAGCAGGATGAGCTTTTATTTTGATGTGATGGTTTAGATAGAACCACGTAAGGAAGGGTTTGCAAGCGTAGAGAACCACTCCATAGGGTAGCATGGGCTATTGGCTAGTTTATTATAAAACGTTAAAATACATTTATTTTAAATGGGCTAAATTTTATAGGGGTTATGTTTACAACAAAACCGGTTTTTAGTAAATACGGAATGTTTTAGAAGTCTATAAAATTAGTAGACCTAAATAAAATAACAAGCTTAACTGTATTATGGTAGGCATGGCCCAAACTTAGCGAGATAATTTATTAGGTCACTCTCTAAACTAGTTTTCAAAATACACAATTTATATTTTTAAATGCTACTGTACTGTAAGTAACTTGTTCTTCTAAAGTCGGGTCTCGGAAAACGTATACTAAAGTATTTTGAAACCGTAAAACAAATTGCTTTATGATTGTCGTAAATGTTATTTGGTAAAAACATAACTAAAAGTTTTAATTATATTTCAAACCAATACGGCAAGACAAAAATGTTTAATACGACATTAAAATGCGCAGAAATTCGGGTTTACTGGGCTATGAATATTATGATAATCTATTAATAGATGATACAATGAATAATTTCAGGTAAATTTGTATTGACCACTTGTGGACACCCCCATAAATAATGTGTGTAAAATTGACAGTCCTAATGGCTTGATTTTTAAAGACAATTCAAATTTTAAAGACTAGTACCCTTAATTATTTATACAATCAATGCTGACACAATGGAGCTTTGAAGGAATGGAACTTGGCGTAAAGTCCATGAGTATGATCAGCAAGCCACACAATAGATAGAAAACATGAATCCTGTCCTTCACAATAACAAATAAAGGGTCTTGGAATCATCAAGAGATAGATGGGAGACTATTGTTTTGAAGGCATACGATTCCCGATGTCTCCAGACATAAAGCTCAATTCCCTGAAAGTTCTGAGCCATTGGTTGTTATCGGTCAAATATTTTCACAATCACTAATAATCCTTCCCCATCCCCGTCGCCACAGATCAGCTGATGCTCGATAAACACAGAATGAAGTCTGAAGTCGTCATCGTTCCCCCCGCCCCTCCCAACCCTCCCGGATCGTAAACCTCAGAGCCCGTGCCAACCTCAGCGGGAGTTACGACGATCTACCCCCTTCCCCCGCCGTCTTACATCATCCCTCATATTGATGCTTAGATCTGGTGTTAAGTGTACACTTAATAGTAATTAATTTATAACGTCAAGTAACAAATTAATTTGAATTTTCTAGGTACGATACTGTAGTAACTTTGTATGTATTAAAGAAAATTATAAGTTAATACACACCCACCAGTAGTTTTATTTTTTTATTTTGGTAATAAATATTTTGTATTGTGGTTTGAAGAAAAAACAAAAATAATTTAGGGTACTTTTGAGATGAGTTTCCACTTAATATATATATATATATATATTGTATATAATGTATATATATATATATATATATATATATATATATATATATATATATATATATATATATATATATATATATTACGCTTAGAACATTGAAATTTCGACCTGTTTTATAAAGATAATTTTTGTATAGTAAGCGCGAATCTTGGAATTTTTATTTTGATAGCATAAATGTTCTGATAAATATTTTAAAACCTTACAATCTCAGAATTGGGTAGTCGCACAATCGTCCAACATGGCTTAAAAAGTAAGATACGAATTTGCGGTTTGGATATAATGATGATAATCTTTAATGTTATATCGCTTGATAAATCAACAGGTATCAATGTGCACTGAAATAAGCTCATACAGTAAACCTAGGATATCACTCGTTCAACGTTTGTGTAACTCACAGAAAACAGGTACAACTTGGTCTAGTAAAAGAAAGAGAGCTCATTGAACATTTTTGTAACTCACAGTCAACCTCTCAGTAACAGTAAACCAGCAGGGAGTGTAGTAAGTAAGCTGAACTGTGGAAAGTAATAAAGCAAGCCAGGGGAGTCAAGGAAAAACTTGAACAACCAAGATTATCAGAATAATTGAACTTAAAGGTCACCAAACAAGAGAAGAAGAAAGATTATACAAACAATATAAGTTCCTAACAATAGTAGCTTTGAAATTAAAAAAATTATAAGTAAAATGGAAACAGAAGAATGTAATGTCACTTACATTTTGTCATGAGAAAACGACGATTACAATTCAACGGGAATATCAAGAGAATGTAAACCACTAAATTAACGAAGTAAATTGTAGAATATTATAAATTCGAAGGAGGGCAAAAACAATTATTAAATTAATTAATGGAATAAAAAGATTGAAAAGCAGTAGCTTTAACACAAATTGAAATTTTGAACAGGAGCTCATTCAGGAAGATTTATGACAAGAAAACATGAACAACTTGGTCTGCTAAAATAAAGAGAGCTCATTTTGATAGGATTATACAATATAGGTCGACTCGACAAAAACCGTTTTAACTGTACTTTACGTGGACTGAGTGCACTATTGAATAAAACTATAGTCGGCACGAATTGTAGTAACTTATAGAGCCAATGTTATAAGAACACTCCAGATTGTTGTTTTAACTGTACTTTACGTGGTCCACTGAGTGCACTATTGAATAAAACTTAGTCGGCACGAATTGTAGTAACTTATAGAGCCAATGTTATAAGAACACTCCAGATTGTTGTTTTAACTGTACTTTACGTGGTCCACTGAGTGCACTATTGAATAAAACTATAGTCGGCACGAATTCTAGTAACTTATAGAGCCAATGTTATAAGAACACTCCAGATTGTTGTTTTAACTGTACTTTACGTGGTCCACTGAGTGCACTATTGAATAAAACTATAGTCGGCACGAATTCTAGTAACTTATAGAGCCAATATTATAAGAACACTCCAGATTGTTGTTTTAACTGTACTTTACGTGGTCCACTGAGTGCACTATTGAATAAAACTATAGTCGGCACGAATTCTAGTAACTTATAGAGCCAATATTATAAGAACACTCCAGATTGTTGTTTTAACTGTACTTTACGTGGTCCACTGAGTGCACTATTGAATAAAACTATAGTCGGCACGAATTGTAGTAACTTATAGAGCCAATGTTATAAGAACACTCCAGATTGTTGTTTTAACTGTACTTTACGTGGTCCACTGAGTGCACTATTGAATAAAACTATAGTCGGCACGAATTGTAGTAACTTATAGAGCCAATGTTATAAGAACACTCCAGATTGTTGTTTTAACTGTACTTTACGTGGTCCACTGAGTGCACTATTGAATAAAACTATAGTCGGCACGAATTGTAGTAACTTATAGAGCCAATGTTATAAGAACACTCCAGATTGTTGTTTTAACTGTACTTTACGTGGTCCACTGAGTGCACTATTGAATAAAACTATAGTCGGCACGAGTTGTAGTAACTTATAGAGCCAATGTTATAAGAACACTCCAGATTGTTGTTTTAACTGTACTTTACGTGGTCCACTGAGTGCACTATTGAATAAAACTATAGTCGGCACGAATTGTAGTAACTTATAGAGCCAATGTTATAAGAACACTCCAGATTGTTGTTTTAACTGTACTTTACGTGGTCCACTATGTGCACTATTGAATAAAACTATAGTCGGCACGAATTCTTGTAACTTATAGAGCCAATATTATAAGACCACTCCAGATTGTTGTTTTCCTTAAGAGTGTTCCGACTATATCGATTGCAGAAATCGACATCTTTAATCAGTGATTGATTGTCGACGTCACATCGGTACAGTTTAACATGCAATACGTATCATAGACACGACTTTGTACTTAGCTAATAAAATTATCACCGTCATCATCTCTCCTAAATGACAGTCGGCTTAACAACACATTTAAGTGCTTTACTGGAGGTTAATTTTTTGCTGACATCAATTTATATGAAGAAATATTCAATATGGTTATATTAGAGAGTTGTTATTTCTTTGCAATTTGAATATTCTCATTTACTAATTGAATCAACACTAAGCCAACATTAATCATAAAGAGAGCTATATAAACCATTATTTGCTTAAATATTGAGCTTTTTTCAACACTACAATATTTGTTCGATTATACCAATGAATACAGATCTATAAGAAGAGACAAGTGATAGGGGAACAGTTAAGACTTCCTATATCAGACGAAAAGAGGTTAGCACAGCTGTCAATACGCAGCGTTGGTTTGCTTTCTCTCTCATTCTAATGGCAATTTTCAATCCTCCCTCTCACTCTAAGCTGCCGCGCAACAAGCTCAACCTAGCGGTGGCCGCGCCAAGATAGCAAACTTAGGAAAAGTAGTCTCACTTTTTAACTTTAGCTTTTCGCTTTTTATAGATGTGTATTCATTGATTGTATCCTCACTTAGCTTATGGCTAGTGTCGTGGGGTTCCAGTGCGAACAGTCAATTCTTGAGATTGTTCAGGCTACGGAAAAAGGTAATACGAATAATCACAAAAGTCAACTTCAGAGACTCTTGCAGGCCAATTTTTAAAAATTTTAAAATAATAACGTTACCCTGCCTCAACATTCTTGAAACAACAAACTTTCTCATATCTAAATGTTCCTTAACTCAGGAGTGAGATATAACATAAGAAGCAGGGACAAGTACAGGATTGTGAGACACAGAGCAGTAAAGTTTGAGCACTTGCCGTCGGAAGCAGGTGTTCATCTCTACAACAGACTGCCCAAATTCAAGGAAAATCATCACAACTCTTAAAGCATTCAAAACTCGTCTAAAAGGCTTTTCAGCCTACCACGCATTTTATGATGTGGACGAGTTTTTGTCCAACAACTGGGAGACAGTATAGTTGGTAAGCTGACACCCACCGGTGCTGGAAGTGGGAATAATTGGAAGAGTGAATGTTTCCTACATTTGTATGTATGAATGAATTTTGTGGAGTGATTGATGACAATATTTTAGTTATTTTTAGAGTATTTTGACTTTTGCAATGCATTTATATGTACGATGCAATAAAAACTGATTTGATTTACTGTATTAGTGATTGAAATTATTATAATTTCTCATTTTTATTGCACATGTAATACACAGTCCGGATTCAATTCCCGTAGTGGTGGATGGAAAATCTCATATGATTCTCCCAAGTGTTTACCCAGCATCGTAAGGCAATTGGGAAACTACTATTTCAGTAGCGCATCCTAGTAGCGAACGCTGGAACTATACTCTATTTCATATTGAGAATGCAGTACGGTAAGCCCATAAGCAATGCTAATCAAATGGGAGTTTTGAGGTACAGCACTATATAAAAGCGTTGGCTTGCTTATAAAAAGTAATCATAAAATCAAATTTTCGCATGGAAATGGTTGGGAAAATATTTATTGCCTGTTATTAAAGTTATAAAACAAAATAAAATAAATTAATAATTTAAAAAATTACCATATGCTTTAAAAACGTATAGCCCTTGGAGATTCAGTTTTGAGAGGGAGGCCACAATTCAATTACACTGCATTTTAAGTGAATAAATATTGACTGAACATTTTGTGTGAACTTTATACATAAGTAGTGGATGCTTACTGTGTTAGTATGAATTGATTATATAGTAAAACTAATTTGTAATAATATATAATAGAAGCAAAAATTAGTTCATATATTTGAGAAAAGACATGGAAAAGTAGTCCTGTGAGGAAGTTTGTTATGTTTTGGTCAGGTAAGTTTCGTCAGCGGGAAAGTTGTAGATAAAAACTGGTACTTTACTTTTTATTTGAAACTTTTTTCACCAATATGCATAGTTTAGTCGGTAATAAGTGACAAAGAAACATGACTGTGCGGCGCGCGCAGTTGTCATCGTGTTGGTGAGTTGGCCTCACTCTGACCATCCACGATTCCATCGGTGCTAAAATATAAACCAGGGAGGAATATTATTTATTTTTATGTAAACCCTATTATGCTGAAAATATGTTGTTTAAATTTGAATTTATAATATTAGGCAATGAAAATTACAGGCATAAAGCCAGTTATTATTTTTCAGTTATTTTAACAGGACATCAAATCATTTACAATACAATAGACGTTTTATAGTGGATAAGTCACATTTATTTTTTAGTAACCCACCCGTTACAAAAGTGTAGTAAGTTGTTGATCTTAACTTATTGCTGTTTATTACTCTCTTTGAATATATTTATAAATACTATTTTTGTTGTTTAGTTAGTTCATTTAAGCATACAAGGAATTTGAAATCAGTTAAGTGTTATCAACATATCTCATTTGGAGGTGGTTTTTTTTTAATTTTGATAAAAATTTAACTGTATTTTTTGTTTTATATTTTATTTTTTGAGGTATTTTTGTTGGCGTGACAATCTGTCCACAATCTCCTTCCTTTCTTAATTCTTCAATCCTAGTTCTTTCACTAATTAACGTAGCCTCACTGTTTTTTTTTTTTTTTTTTTTTTTACATAAAAAGTGACATTTTTATCCGGGTAACACTTTTAGATATACTTATATACATTTAACACGGTTTTCCTCTCACCACTTTTAATTATTTTTCCTTTGTATTTTTTCCGTTGTTAGAGACTACACTGAATCACTAAAATTATAATTATTGAATTCACTCGATCACTTTTTCAAGATATTCAGAAAAACACAAGCAATAACCACAAACCTCCTCCCAACACTGAATGTACGCTTGTACTTCCTTCTTGGGGGATATTATTTATTCCATTCCATCAACAAATAAGACGAAAAGAGGAAAGGCCCAAACGAGTCACTCGCCCGCCTTGTCCTCAGTTGAGGTATTCATGTGTTAGGGATAATATAAGACACAAACTGAGCTGGTTTTTATTTGTTTGGAAGATTATATTTACTAAAACTAATTAATTATTTATTGTAACACAATTCATACATTTCTTGAATATTGTTTTAAAATACGTCTAATAGCGTAACATAAATTATTATATGCAAACGTAATTGTATTAAATATGTTAATTATTTTAACCTAAATGTAATTTAGGTACAAAACATGGGCTGTACAAATAAATAAACGTTCGTTTTTTGTCTTGGAATAGGCTAATTAAAACTTGATTCCATCAAGTAGACATTAATTTACAACATTATACTTGATAATTTATTTTTAATTTTACTATATATCTTTTTATCAATAACATTTTTCTTGTGAATGAATAAACATATACGAAAATATCTACAGACTTATAGTTAATAATTTGTTTGTTCTTTAAATAAATTGTTAACTAACGATGATTGATTTATACATTATTTAATGCCTAATTAAATTTTATGAGATGTTATTTATGTTTTTTTTAACAAAAATGAGAGACATATGTTTTTTAAACAAAAATATTGCAATATAATATCCGAGCAAAACCGTGAGTATGCTATCTGACAGTGGGCAGACAGGCTGTGCTCTATATTTTTGCACCAGCTAGTAGCGTTGTGTTTGTCCATAAGAGCCGTACTGCATTCTCAACGCGAAACAGAGTATTTTTTTATAACAGTGTTGGGACCACAAACCTTCAGTAAATCTCCGGCCAGCATGCTTGGACTGACTCATGGATTACTGTTCATCAATACGAGACGATCTAAAGCTCTATTTTGTTCTAAGAATATCTCGACGTATTGATTGTTTTACAACAAACAGTCTTCAGCTGTTATGGTCACTATGATAAGTAAACACTATAAAGACACTTAAGTATATTATATTCAATGAAGAATATTTATTTTTAAATGTAGCTTCAGTGCAAGATGTTAAAACAGTCTGTATAAATGTAAATGAATGTTAAAAAATATGTCATTAAAATCAAATTGCTTTATTGGAAGTAAAACAACTATGCTATTTAAATGTTTGTAAAATCTTAAATATATTTTTATGTGGTACAGCCGACAGCCCATGCTTCGCTACAGGGTGGTTCTCTACGCTTGCTTACCATCCCCTCCGTGGTTCTCTACAAAATCACATCAATATAAAAGCTCATCCTAATGCCGTTCTCTTAGGTAACACAGTTTTATAGTCGAGAAAACCTTACTATAAAACTGAGTTTACTCGAGAGGGGTGCAAAGTACTACAATCGTGTCAAGAAGGTTAGTAGAGCTGGCCTTTAACACAGTGAATAAGCCATGCTTTTGTGCCATGTTTATGATTTTTGTATCAGCTGTTTGGAATCAAATACTAAATTAAATTAATGCCAATGTTATGGGAAAAGGAACATTTGAGAAACTTCAATTAGCAATGGAATTCCGAGAAATCCTTTCTTAGTAGGTCTCTATAATACAAAAGCTATCTACCCTCTTAGTGTCATCAACATCTGTTGAGTAGTGGCTGAGAGTTAATGATGAGTGATTAGATCGTTTTTGGATTTATATATTTAGAGATCCACATTTAAAAATTAATTAATTTCAAACGTAAAATATCGTAATTGTGATTTAGAGAGAAATGTTATTCGCAATAACATAAAATTGACGTTGTTATTACTGTCATATTTTGTAAAATAAATAATTTAAATTCCCCATACCAGATAATGCTAATCGGCGCGTCACGAGAACTAAATATCCGGGCAAATGTTTACCTGAACAAAACCAGATTAAACAATGGACAACCCCCGGATGGGGCGCAAGGTACACGTGTCTCTTGTAATGCAATGTTCCGCACACAGCCCTGAGATACGTAAGGGTTCATTCAATTCGCAAAACAAATACATTAGTGGAACGGACGACCGGTCAATCCTAATACATTACAATGGATAATGACCCTTTCGACAAAAAGGGAAAAAACCTTTCTGGCCAGTAATTAGATTCGGCGGACTTGTGTACGTAAAACAATATGTATTCATGACGTACGCTCTCCCCCCCCCCAACATGACTTAATTGAGAGCCCTAATGGAAACATTATTGGGGGAGTAAATAACGCCGCGTTTTTTATCGGCAGACAAGTGCTGACGCACGGCCGGTCCGCAGGTGCGATGGAAGTAACCGCTTATTTTATGCGTTTTCTGCGTTTGTTTAGCGGGTTTTTGTGCCAGCCCTGTACTTGTGAGTGTGTCATATTGTTGCGAGTGTTTTTATGATTCACTGCCCCCCCCCCCCCCGATTCGCCTTCTCGATTCCGAATAATTTTCAATAAATCTGTCACAAACAACAGCTGTTCGGGGTTATATTTTACCGTTAAAAAACTGGAGATATTTATGTTTTCAGTAAAACATTATACGATGTATGTACAGTTGTTTAAAAATACGTTCTAGTCAATTTGTTAATTTATACTGTATTGAAGTGCATAAGCAATCCCCTCAATTTTGATCACATTAATATTTTTAATTTATAAAAGTGCAATAACTGTGTGAATAGTATACATAGTCGACAATAATTAGCAAATGATTTTAATAATCACTGTCATCACAGCCGACTTTAGTCAAATGATTGCAAAATTGTACTACGTCAAATATTTTACATTTGAAATAAAACTGATCCAAATTGTTTCTATTTTTTTATAGAAAAACAATTCATTATTCATTGTTTATTAAACTATCAATTATTGAGAATTGAAATTATATGTCATGGCCTTTCAAAAATAGGCTACCTTGATACCTGGTGGGGAATTGGACGAACTAGCGACCTACAGTCCATTCCAACAGCCGTGGCATCTGACGGATTAGGAGACACTTCACTCACGCACGCGCACTCACAAGCGCCCGGGTCTAACGGCCCCCTAGGATGTTCTACTTCATCCAAGTAATGAAAAATGTTAAAATCAAAATTATTCATTATTCATCTCTAGGATCGTAGAGATATGGGTGAATATGAGGAGTGAATGAGTGTGATGAGTGTAGATGAACAAGTGTAGTCATTGTTACTATCTGAGTTTGACTTAGCTCAGAAAGGACTATTTATTAATAGCCCAATAGCCAGGGCAACTATGTGACCTACAGCTTTACTTGGAATCCGGACCACATAGTGTTGGTCTGATTTTCAGCTAACTGACAAGTCTGACACTCAGTTCTCTTCCCTACACAACATCTGAACTTTGACTACCGTTCAACACGGACACTCCAGACTTCTCTATTAGTGTCTTCGTCGATGGCAACCATTGAGCAAACGCCGTGTCGGTATTAAGAGAACCGAGCATGGAACCTATCGCTTACAATCTCCCAAACACTTTTTCCACAAGTAGCTGAGTTACAGAACTGCGTCACCAGTGGCTCATATAACATTTAATAAAAAGTTATATTATTAAATTTAACAAATATTATCTCGTATAAAAATAATTCCTACTCTGAAGGATTAATCTACACTACTGTATATCTTATTGTAGACACATTTTAACGATGGTTCAAGGTCATGAAGTGGTAAGTTACACACGATTACAAACATTCTCACAGTTTTATGGACACATGATGAAATGTTCAACAGCTGATCTACTAAATGCGTGGCCTTGAACCTAGAACATTCAGTCGTAAATGTGTTTAACTTTTTTAATAAGTGTTTCACGACTAAACTGTTTACAAACTTAAACTCCAAGTTGATAAGGGGGTGTTTAGGACCCACAAGCAAGGACTTCTCTTGGGGGCTTTTCCCTCTACGAAAAACGCAACAAAGCAGAGTTAATATTTCAACGAGTCAGTTCGTAGTAATAATCTTATCGTAACACTTGAAATGTCATTTGACCTATTCTAGTGTACCTTAAATTGGTTTTTGTAAAAAGGGAGTATTTTTTACTTTTTTCGCGATTAAATGTGTGAATTTTAAACGTTATTCTTAAGAGCCTGCAGAACCTGTCGGCCATATTGATTTTAACACCATAAGAACACTGTTATTTGCAAATCCATATTGCTTCGTTATTTATTGACCAAAAGTTGTGTATGAGGTGTAATTTTAAACGTTATCATATTGCGCGTTGGGTTTTCATTTCATATTTCGAATACTTACACCTAGTTTTGAAAAATAGGTGAAAATAAAAGCTTAAAACGAAATATTTTTTATATTTTTTTCTATGAACCTAATTAGAAATTCGCAAAGCAATTTCGTTCTTGATCAAATGCAATTTGTTTGGAAAAATCCGTTTAAAAATAACTGTTTAATTTGGACACGCGTGAACGTATGTCCGGCTCGAATATAACATTGTTATTATGGGATTAAAACCAACATGGCCGACAGCCTCTGCAGATTCTTAATGATTTTACATAACAAAACTCATAATATGAACTAATGGTCCACTAGAAAGGACTTTTGATAATCATGAAGTCTTCACTGAAAGTCAGTACAATAATAAACACGAACCGTGCCCTTGAATTAGAACAACTTGTTTTGGCTTGCTGACAGTAAAACTGCATTATTACTACAAGGCTGCGTATGGCTAATGAATACACAAATATGTTTCTAGCACTACTCTACACACTAGCCAAATTATAAAAAAGTTTTTAATTGGCTTTCGCTTCTTAGATGTGTAGGGCTGTCGACTTTTCGCTTCTTAGATGTGTAGGGCTGTCGTGGCTTCGCAGTTTGGGAAACGGCCGCCTTAAAGAGTTGTTCATTATGTTGAGATATAATAAAATCTTCCTTTATACCTGTTAGGTTCGATTAAAATTAATTTCATCTCGTAATTTGTCAGTAAGATGATGGAGAGCCTGTGACGTCAGGTGCTTAGTGTCATTACTGCGAAGTGAGTAGTCAGCAATACAAGACATGTACGACTGTAGGAGTGTGAGAAGTGCTGGCTGGCGGCGGACTGGCGAACTACTGTTGAATTATTTATTAGCAGGACTCAGTCCTAGGCAACCGGTCCTCGGGAGGTTTATGACTCGAGTTTTTAGCATTCTAACTACAAAATATTTAGGGGGACCAATTAAATTAAGATATTTCACCATTAAACCTTTAAAATTGTTTAGGTTTGATTTTTTAAAGTTATTTGTTGGCTTTGTATTTATCATGATTGTAAATTTTCTTCTTTTTGTTTTTGTGCTATTTTGGGTGTTCGTTGGGTGTTCGTGTACTCTTTGAAACAAAGAGTATAAACAAATGTATTTTTAGATAATGAATTATGTTTTTAAATTCATCATTTAGGTTTGGTTTATCCGTACAAACAATTTTAGCTCTGTCAAGAAGAGAGTAGGCTACTCCATCTTTCACAGATTGACTGTGTTTGGGCTTATTAATGTTTAAGTATCTCTTAGTATGTATAAACCTTTGTATTTAAGATGGAACCTTCTCCTCACAGTCTCAACTCTTAGATTTATAGTGATATATATTTTTCAAGTGTATTTTTAAATTATCTAATTCCTTATCTCCACGACTCCATATACTAAACAACCAATCATTATTGTAATATCACGTATAATATTTAACTTTTTTTTACGATTGGTTAAATGGAAGTGTTAACAATCGTAATAACTGAACAATCAATTAACCATTGTATTTACGTATAAACTGTACAAAGCTGTATCTATGGTCGGTTATTATTCTTATTACCTGGAGAAATGTTACAATAAAAAATAATAAATAAGTATACAAATTGTTAAATTTATTCTGGTCGGTTTATTTTATTTTTACTAATCTTAAATAAAGGCATATACCTCTGTATACCTCAAGATAGAAGATTTAAGAAATGTAATCTTCTCCGGTCCGATCTAAATAAGAATGTGGCAGACCAAGCGGCTTAAAGAAAATCGATTGTAACGACATAAACCCATTGTTTACGAGTCAGTAAATAGGGATATGTGCCAGACAGATTTTCATTTTTATCGCATTAATCCATCTTTTGATTTGTTACTAAGTTCCAGTTTATTAGACATCGTTCTGATAGCTTATTTTACAACACAAGTGAACGTCAAATAACACAAATTTAGATAACTATGCACTTTCTTGCTGCTTCTGAAAATAAGATTTTTTTGTCGAAAAATGTGAAATATGAGTATATCTCTTTAGGAGATTGATTTCAACCGTGGGAAACTCATTTTATACAGAAAAAATAAAAAAAACTAGTTTTTATCTAATGTGAAAAAGCAAACTTAAAAATCGTTATCTTTAAAAACTTTTTTCATTTCACAAGTTTTTTATGCTGAACACGAATTTATAATTTGCTTTTCAATAAAATTATTTTGTCGGCCGAAAAATACGCTTTTTACTTACTTAACCAAATAAACTAACTTATACTAATTGTCCATTTTCACAAAAAAATTGTAATTTGCGTTGAATTGGGTGCCAGGCCTCCGGGATCGCCAGTAGGCCGTCCCTCCGACGGAAACACGTGAATCAGTTTTTTTTCTACTAATAGATGGAGTTTATAATGACCGGCCGCTAATCGCGATTCACCACGAAAGTTAGTTTTTTCGTTATATCTCTAGATTGTAGCATACTAAAATTATTTTCAAATTCGTATTCAGCGTAAAAACACATCAAATTTAAAAAAAAAATAAATATCATTAAAATAACGGAAATGTGTCAAAAATACTAAATGTTCGTTTTTTTAGAATTTTGGAGTAAAACCCGTGGTTTCGCATCTCTTGAAAATATAGCCAATTCTTGACCCAGTTTCCGGAAATTTTTTAGGTAAAAAAAAACTGCATGGTTACCCAAATTTATTAAAAAATAAGTACAAAATGTACAAATATTATGGTGACTGATTTCGGTAAACCACGTAAAGTAATCATAATGTAGTAATATGAAAAATAAGCTAAGAGGAGCAATCGTTTTTCTGACGTAAAATGTAAATCGAGTGGCAAAATACGTATCTTAAAAAATTTACGTTGTACAAAATACTTGCGTTAGGGAGCAATCATTAGGTTAACATTTGAAATATCGTTGGACAATTGAAACAGTTAATGATACTTTAGAGTAACTACCCCCAACTCGTCAAAGTAAAGAGTGATGATTAAATATCTTGTTCATCAATTATCAACCAACCCCTCCCCCACGCTGCTGTTGGGTAAAACTTAAACATGCAAAGACATTTGAGGGAGTAGAAGCGTGCCCATCTTGGAGTCACGAAACTCGACAATGTCAATCAACAACGACCGGGAAATATTGTTGTTTAAACAAAGTGTGGAGAGAATATTGACCATCTTCAGTTCAATTTGACAGTGTCAACAATGTTAAGGCCGACAACAAAGGAGCTGGTCAGCTGATGACACGCACCAAGGTTCTTCAACTACATGGGGAGTAAATAAAGGGTGGCCCTGTAAAACGTTTCCAACATTTAGGATTTCGTTCCGTGGGTCGGAATAAAAATAAATTCCTGTGAACATATGTGCTAAAACGCGTCTTTTTCCATCCGTATGTTTGTGTGTGTATGTTTTTTTTTTTAATGTATTTTTTATTTTATTATAAATCTTTAGTTACAAACTGATAGTGTTAATGCTCAAATACAATATACATTCAAATAATTAACATCATTTCTAAGTTAGAATATTTTACGATGGAAAAAATAAAACAAAGTGAATGTCACACAACATAAATTTATTACAATTTAAGTAAAAATGAATAATTTTATTTTCAGATATTTGAATTAAATATGTTACCTTCTTCAGATCAGACCGCTTCATAAATAATGTCCAATACATTGTAAGATATGTTTGCTGTGGATCGTTCTCATGTGTTGTTTATTAATAATAGCACGAGCTTTCAGTCGATTTTTTTGTATTAATACAATTTTAAATAGTTTGCCTTAAATATTTTATCTAAAAATCAATCAAGAAATGTGATGTTTTATACAACATTTACAATATACAAAACATATTAAATTTTATATTAAATCTAATGAGCCCTTTTTTGTGTGCCATGGAACAGTATTCAACCGTCTGTGGGATAGCCTCGCCTTCCTCTAATGTGTCTATGTGTGTTTCATTCCTTCTTCCCTGTCTTCTTTCTTGTTCGTCTGACTTGGTGCCAATTTCATTCCTTGGCCAGCTTTCTTCGTCTTCGTGTGTGGCTAAGTTCTAATGGGCCTTCGGACACAGGGTCCGAGAGGAGAGATGGATCATCACCTGCATTGCCTTCTACGTTGATGTCGCCTGGGGACGAAGCTGAGGACCTACAGACTGGTCCGTCCACTATTTAGGCCTTCTTGTGGCCCAGAGGGAGAAGCTTCATATACCCCTTTCCTCGCTGCGCTTTTGACTGTTTCTCGAGGCAGAAGACGTCTGCATGCAGGTGACCTCTTAATATTTTATTTCTGCTGACTCCCGTAGAGGACTTGAAGATAACTTTTCCTTGTGAGAATGGTGTTTTAACGAGTTGGTTTTGGGGATGTTGGGACATTGTTTTTGAGGGAGGGGGTGGTTTTAAGAGGGGTTTGTCTTGGTATGTATTTTATTTTAATTTGTTTATTTTTCTATTTTCATTTTTCAGACATCTTGTTGTTTTAGAGTTTTTTTGTTAACGGGGTTCTCAGGGATTTGTTATTAAATTTCTTTTCTCATTAAGAGCCGCCCTGCCTCGCCCGCAGGATTTGGTGGAATCATTTAACAAATCTTTGTTTTATTTTTTGTGTTGCTTTTCCGAATTGGCTAAACTCTGTATTTTTTTTTTTTTTTTTTTTACGTTCCCCAGGCCCCGTACTGTAAGATGCCAAAATCTAAATTGTAGTTTTGTTATTTTGTAGTTTATTTATTTGTGTTGTTTACATGTGTAGTATTTATTCACTTTTAGTGTTGTTCTGTGTGTTAGTGTTTTTATACGTTTATTATGTTAATATTTATGACTGTATTTCGTTAAATCAATTTAATTTACTTACTGTTATATTTTTGTCATATTTTATTTGTGCTAGGCCTGAAACTTTAGATGAACCCTAAAACGGTCAACAGGATATTTTTCTATTTTATGTTTGTTTGACTTAATTTATTCAAGTATTTAAATTTTCCTTTTAAGAAAACTACATTTTGGCTGTAACTTGAGTTTTTTTGTTCTGTGTTCTCCTGAATCCGGTGCCTTCGCACCCACCCTTGCTGGGCCCAGTTAGTTAATGATTTTACGAGGGTGCGTTGCAGTTGTCACAACCCATTCTTAGGTATGGAGTAAAAACGCATTTAACCATTGTAAAAGCATGCTGCTTCTGTTGGTGCCAAAGAGCTACAGTCACAATTGAAATAATTGCCGAAACTTCAGTCTGCAACTAGTTTTCTGAACTTGACCTCAGGTTTTCATTATAAGAACCTCGCTCTCCATTGGTTTCAATATTTTTCTCTATACAGAGTAGATTTCAAATAAGTTTCATTGTGACATATTTGGATTTAAAAACACCAAAAACATGTTGTTGCCATTAAAAAATATCTGATTTTATTAAATTATCGATTTTTCAAATGTTTTTAAAAAATGTTTACATTACTAAAGTTATTAAAAAATCAGCAATGCTATTAAATAGGATTGCTATTTAATTCGATATCTTTTTAACTTTAACATATATTTTGCAATGCTTGTGGTACATTGCTTTGTAATTTTAGAATGTGACAGTTAAGCAATCACGCAGTTAAAGTGGTCAAAAATATGAGTGTATTTACATCTGTTAAAACCGTGGCAAGTAATAATCTTTTTTTACAAATTCTGATGTGGTTTATCATTTAAAGGTTTTTGAGATTAAAAAATATATGCAGGGTGGAAAAAATATGAAAATAATCATGTGAAATCTTGTACATGATCATAGTTAAAAATAAAATACTTTTTGACGCCATAAGCGACATCTCATCTTTCCAGAGGGACGGCCCTCAAGGAGATGAATGAAAATCTTCAACGTAAGTCTAGGTCGAGTTTGGTATCAAATGAAAGGCCTTTTCAAGAGAAATTAATTGCCGTAAACCGGACTGCGAAAGTAGCGGTCCGGACCTTTCCAGAGTAGTGGCCATTTGAATTTCAAAGTAACTAATTTGAACAATAATATTTTAATATCCGCTTTTTAACGGTGTTAAGTAAATTATTCTGATAAAAATTATACTTTATGAAACACAATTATTACAACAAATAAATTATCAAATAATCTATGGAAAAATTAACGTTGTTGTGAAAGCGTTTCCATATTTTTCCACCCTATATATGCTCATCGCTTACGCTATTTAGCGTTCAAGTAATAAGGTACTTCAGGCCCTCCCACTCACCCCGCACGGATAATTATCACTGAGTCTTACACGTAGATGGGAGATATCTAGTATAGAGCTTCCGTTTACTTTGATTTATATACATTTTGATAGTATTGCGTGTATCGTATCTAGGTGCAAGTAAGTTCAAATTAAATTTACTTAAAACCATTCTGTGGAAATGTTTTTAATGGGAAATATTCGGATTTCCTTGTACATATTAAGTACTTACTATTATGATTGTCAATCCTGATGTGAGGCTTTGAAAGGCAGGGAATCTATTCCTAATTAGTTTTCTTAGGTTTTTTACAGAAGATTTTTTTTAATATTCAAATCTGGAACTTATCCATCTCTTGCTTTTAAAGGCTCCATTACAACGTACTGTCGTTGTCGCTCACTTTAGCTGTGGGTGCTTTTGTCTTTTCAGTAAAAGTGCCTGACGAACTAGTCCACTTCAGTATGCAAAACACTATTATTATTATTATTTTTATTATTATTATCTCGTCGACAAAACTCCAATTGTATGAAAAATCTCAAACTGCTCCCGTTCTTCCTCTCCCTATGATTGATTTAAAGCAGCGTTTAGGCCATCCACAATCAATATTTTCAATTTTATGACTTCTGAAGTTTTTTTAAAATGTTTTATCTACTCAATACAACTCTTTTCTGGCGTGTCCTTTTTTATGTAACTTTGAATTTCTCCGTCCTCTTCGATGTTATCTTCCTCGTCTGTCTCTCCAAAGGTTTTGATACTTGTCATTGACAATTTATTTGGTATTTGTATCTGTAAACATAATACTCCGTTATTACTATACTAAACTATTTATTCATAAAAATAATTACTGATTTAATAGAGAAAATATTGTTTCTCTATTAAATATCTTGATTATTCTATATTGATATAGAATAATATATCTATATATTATTCTATATCAAATATCTTGATATAGAAGTCCTACAAAACGTTTAGTTTGGTACAAAGTCTAGTTAATTCGACAAAGGCTTAATTTACTTTTCAGCAGGCCACTAAGGGAAATAAACTTACAAATAATGTAAACATTTTAAATTAACAATAGTTTTCTTTTTGTGATGTATTTATAATAAATATACTGGCCTGACGAACAATCTTCATTGTTCTAAGGATTGTAATTTCATCTTAATTGGTGTAATTGCTGTATAACAAATGTACCATAAACTTTCATCACTGGTGCAATATGGCTTAACTGAAATGAGCTCCGTAAGTGAAACTTACATTTATGTGATTTACAAGGCATTGAGGACGTTGTCTAAAACCCAAAGAAGATGCTGCTACCTAGTGGCTAAAACATAACTAGAACCATAGACTAAACGCACGCCTGTGCTGCCATTTAACGGTGAAATAAGCAGTTAAGCGACTGTTTTGCATACTATAAGCTCGGTTATGTGCTGGAGAGGGACCGCTGGAGAGAGAGGGAGACCGCTGGAGAAAAAGGGAGACCGCTGGAGAGAGAGAGAGAGAGAGAGAGAGAGAGAGAGAGAGAGAGAGAGAGAGAGAGAGAGAGAGAGAGAGAGAGAGAGAGAGAGGGAGACCGCTGGAGAGAGAGGGAGACCGCTGGAGAGAGAGGGGGACCGCTAGCGCTACTTGTGAAGATAGTACAGCAACTGATTTCAAATAACAGGAAAAACGACTTTACGGCCAATATGAGCGAACAGTCTTCATGTTTCTATATTCATTGATGTAACTTACACCAAAATGGTGGGGCACCGCCTAGACTGTCGCTGTCCCTAGTGCGCAAGCCAATGAAAAGTGGGTGTCCACTTGGACCCTTGATTTACAAGACTGATTCAGTGGCAATCCTAGTCAGCAGTCAGTCAGGCTCAGGCAGATAGGACAGTTCGTCAGTAAAGCAACACGTAAACGCATGTGAATCGGCCTAGTGCCTACGTCACACCAGCAGAGGGCGGAGCTTCACACTCAACTCTCGCTGAATAGAATATAGATTGATTATTATAGAGGTCATAAAGCTGGATATCTAAACACTAAACAAATTTATTTACATCACGTTTCTCAGTCTTTCAGAATGTTGGATCTCACCTGTAACCTTTCATATATGGTGCACGGAACTCTCCCACCACACTTCTCCATCATTCGATGATCTATCAACTATACAACATTGCTCTTCAAAATTACGTTTTTTCTAATATATTTCTTTGGGGTTTATATAAAAGGGGGTATAAGACGTGAGGGGCTTGTAGAGTTCGAAAAGATACTAACTACTCCGATTATCTCCTTTTTCAAGATATCCTAATAAAGTGTAGGACAACTTAAATCTAGGAACTCATCTCCTCGAAAATTTAATGTCAAACGAACCATGTAATTTAGAAGTATTGCTAGCGCCTGAGTATTGCTAGCGTCTTAGTATTGCTAGCGCCGTAGTATTTTCGTCGATGTTAACCATCGATCCTCCTTCGATCGATCTGTCGTCAAACCCATCACTCACTGTAATTGGTCAGCAAACTGAGCTGAAAGCTAAAACACTCAGCCGAGTTCCTCCCCCACAGGAAGAGGAAGAGAGTGACAGCCGAGGATGGCCAAATGATTCCGCCTTTCATATTGAAATAAAACGTTATCTTTCCATCGCCGTGCTGACACGCCTTCACGCCTTCTACACAATCACACACGCCTTTGGCCTTTTTGTATTCGTGTACCTTTTAATTTCCTTTGTTTACGCTTTTCATGACGTCGCCCCTGTCTGGGGGCGAGTGCTTGTCACTCCATAACCACTTGGGCGTTATGTTTCGCCCTTAGATACGTTTTTTATTCGGAGAATTTTTAATATTTGGCTTTCTAAAACTGCCTTATTATTAAGAATCTTCGTAATATACATAATCCAAAACCGCTGTACTTACTCATCACGAAATTTCCGGAACCAATGAACAGATTTTGATGAAATTTTGAGGGAAGTTACCTTTTATATCACAAAAAACCACTAAGATAGAATTTCTCGATATTTCATTCCTAAGGGGTAGAAACAGCAATTAAACGGTTCCTTTTCCATAAGAGTATTATTGGCATTTAATTTAAAGTAATAATTTATTTCAAACAGCTGATATAAAGACCAAAAACACGAAACAAAGGTATTGTTAACAAACTAATTAAAAATCTTTTCACTCACTAAAATACATTGACGAGGATCGTTCAATATACAAAGTCGTTATTTCTGCACAGAATATACGTACTTGAAAACTAGCCTCCTCGTACTGCTATATACAGCCGTGGCCTAATACGTTTCTGTTATTAATTGTACTATAACAGTACGCAAAACACTCGTCAGAGTGGTTATTTTAAACCATTCACTGTTAGATAGCAGCACAGACACACATCTACAGTAAGTGCATGGGTGTAGTCTGTATGTTTATTTAGCCAAGGGTTAATACGTTTCAAAAAGGACCACACATTTGTTACTGAGTTGGTAGCAAATTTTCCAAAACAAAACATAATATTTTTCAGATTCAAATGATATATTGTTGTTATAGTGTGCCTTAGAAATCGTTGTGAGGTAATAGGTAAGTTTAAAATATCAAAAAATGTTTTCCCAAAAAGTAGTATCCATTATATTTTACGTTGACCAATGACCCAGTCTTTCTTTCTTTATTGCTCTTCAAAATTACGTTTTTTCTAATATATGAATGAATAAATGATTTATTCCACCAAACAATATCTAGAAATATTACAAGGTTACACAGTACTTGGGAATTACCCGACCACTGATTCAAGTAGTGTGGCCGGTGATAACGAAAATACAATATTTTCGTACACAAATTTACAATATTTCTTTATATACAAATATTTCTTTGGGGTTTATATTAAAGGGGCAATATGATGTGAGGGGCTTGTAGAGTTCAAAAAGATACTAACTACTCCGATTATCTCCTTTTTCAAGATATCCTAATAAGTGTAGGACAACTTAAATCTAGGAACTCATCTCCTCGAAAATTTAATGTCAAACGATATTGCTATGCTCAACGTAAGCCTCCATAGATTTTTCAAGAGCTCTCTCACCCACCTTACAGATAAACTGATTTTAACTGGAATATTTCAGGGCTACGGCCATTCCCAGCCCTTCCAACTCATATAACGATTAAAATACAAGTTTACTGATTAAGAAACCCCTCTGTTTGTAGCTCTCCACACATTTTTAAGAGTCTGCAGAGGCTGTCGGCCATGTTAGTTTTAATCCCATAGGAAAAATGTTATTTGGGAATACATATTTTTTCGTTATTTATTAATCACACATTGTGTATGAGGTGTCATTTTAAACGTGATCATATTGCGCATTGGGTTTGCTTTTGATTTTTTAAACACAGGCCTAGTTTCGAAAAATAGGTAAAAATAAAAACTTCAAACTAAATGTTTTTAAATTGTTGTCTATAAAACCAATTAAAAATTCGCAAAGCAATTCCAACGCAAAATTTTATTCTTGATCAAATGCAATTTGTTTGTAGACAAATCCGTTTAAAAATAACCACCTAATTTGGATACGCGTGATGGTGTGTCCGGTTCGAAAATAACGCTGTTCTTATGGAATTAAAACCAACATAGTCGACAGACTCCGACAGCCTCCGCAGACTCTTAAATGTATAACGCAATAGCTTACATTTCTTTGGCCTTTCATAAGGAAAGATTGCATTGAAAGTGGTTTTTATCAAATGATTAAATTTCATCACGTGACCGTGTCTTCATAATTTACAACAGGAGACAAATGAGCCAATCAGGCGACAGGAGTCGCAGCCAACACCTCGACACCGTGTGGGTAGTCCAAGGTTGGCAAGCCTGAAGATTGGTCTACCTGATCGATTAAAGTGTCCTCGACGTAAAATTCTTGCTAGTGGACACCTGAAATAAAACATAAAATATCTTTTAGTGGTTCAGCACTAATACATTTTTTCTACAAAGTGTATCAGTATAAATGTTTGTGATTGGACAAACCATCTTTCTACGTGACGATTTTAAATACATCGCACCAAACAATCTTCGGTATGGCGGATTACAACTGAATTATCTATGGTAAAACTATCATTACGGTAGACAGCTGCTGCAATACAGTACCTTTTATCACTGATTTCATATATATATATATATATATATATATATATATATATATATATATATATATATATATATATATGTGTGTGTGTGTGTGTGTGTTTACCATCCAATGCTAAATTTTTGTCTTTAAAATTATCATCTGTTTTTTAACACTACCGTGGAGCGCTAGTGTAGCCCCATGTAAATGTAATGCAGTTTAAACCAGCAGTGGTGGCAGACCTCACTAACTAACCAAATTACTGACAAAAATCATTCCTATTACATGAGATACATACACAGAGTGGAAAAATATGGAAACGCTTTCACAATAACGTTATTTTTTCCATAGATAATTTGATAATTTATTTTTTTTAATAATTGCGTACCATAAAGTATAATAGCGGAGAAATAATACTGTTCAAATTAATTAAAGTACTTTTAAATTCAAATTACCACTACTCTGGAAAGGTTAGACCTTTCGAAGTCCGGTTTGCGGCAATTAATTTCTATTGAATAGACCTTTAATTTGATACCAAACTCGTTTTAGGATTACATTAAAGATTTTCGTTCAACTCCTCGCGGGCCGTCCTCCCTATGAAAAGATGAAATGTCGCTAATGGGGCCAAAAAGTATGTTCTTTGTAACCATGATGATGTACTAGATATCACCTTTTACCAATGAAGTCATACAACAGTTGTGAAAGCGTTTCCATATTTTTTACAACCCTGTATATGTTTAGTAACATTAAGGGTTCTTTACAAATAGACAAATAGATTTGTAAAATATTTTAGAACTACTAAAAATTGAATTTATAACATTTATTTACGATTTTTGGTAATTATTTGAAATTAAAATCTCATTTATTACAATGAACAATAATCAGTAATATTAGAGCACTGATATATTTTTCGTTTAGGAAATGATATTACATTTATATTTATAAGCACTTTATTGTTTTCTAAGGAAACTTTTCTCAAACTATGCTCTATGGAAATCAATATCGTCTTCTCTATTGTGGTTTGCTCAATAGAAAGTATGTAATATAGTACAATTATATAAACTGTGGCATTGCTACACAAAATAAATAAATAAAATTAGTTTTGTGAAGTGCCTACCTATTTATTTGGAAAATTTACCATCTGGAAACTCTTTGCCAATCAATAAAGTATTTGAAATTTTTTTCACGAGATTAAATCATGTTCAACTCTAATTAAAGGCCTGCATATTTTTACGCCTTTAAAAATACGCACACAACCGCTAATTAGCGATGTTTGTCCTGGATATATTATAATTATTAAATCTAATTAACACTGTTTGGAGTTTAATCTTTTATAATCGTTCCGACAGATGTGAAATGATACTAAAATCAATTTAAATCGTTTGAATTCATGAACTTGTTCATCTGTTTGTCACCTACCCAAACAATATCCTCTAAGCTGCTTGATGATCGGTTCATTACGTGTGATACATGCCATCTACGAAGTTTTGTTTTTAAACTTCGTTAAATTTACTTTATATGTCTAGTAAGTAGAATGTTGTATTAACAACCATTGGCGTCTGTGTTCTTGGGTATGTAAGATAATCGACATCAATAAAGTCGTGCGTATAAAAGTAGTCCTACCTGCTCCTCAAACTCCACTTGATGGAAGGTAGGACTTGGCAAATATTACATCGGTAGGACGGGTAGAAGATACCTACAAAGTCGTTTGTTCCAATATTTTTCAATACGGTAGTACTTAGTTTTTGTGATAGTATTGAGTAGTGAAACTATAAAGTAATTTGTTCGTAAGGTGAGTTCGAGAATATTTTATCGCGCGTGTGTGCGTACGTGTGTATGTGTGTGTGGAATACGTAAGAAGGAATTTGATCAATTAAGAAAATCTTTTAATTTAAGAACTATAAAGCTCTCTCTATGCTGGTGATTCGATACGGACGTTTGAACCGTACATACGCTAATGGAACAGTGAGTTAGACTCTTTTTTTCTTGTTTTAAGGATTTTTAAGTTTTTTTCTTTGCTTTGTGTTAAAATTAAAAGTTTTAATTTTACCTTATTTGCCAGCATAGCCGTTCATTGACTTAAGCAGTGAATACAAACTCTATTAGAAGAACACAGACATATAAAAAGTCAGTAAAAAATGTTGACCTAGATTTGCAGCTCGGGATGAACACCATTTGAGTGACACTTTCTTTCTATGTGTGTTGGAAGAAGAGAGAGGCCGGTGTTAGTGAGGGAATAAAAAGAGAGAGATGTCCAGCCCACTCGCTTACTCTGGTTGAAGAAAAAAGCACTACCGGCGCTGCCTAGTGTTTTTATGCCCAACTACAGATCTAAGTCGACGTTTTCTAAACTCCGTAAGGCGTGTTCTTCTTATACAGTTTATATTAGTTTCCCTATTGCTGAATTCCAAGGTTTGAATCTTAAAGTTGAGGGTCAGTACTTCACTCGTTAAGTAATAAAGTTTACACACAAGACCATTGTTCATCATCTGGCGAGTTCTTTTATTTTAAAAGAAAACACTGAACCATAATAGAACAAAGGCTTGTTCGTCTCAATATTTTTAGACTTAGCGGGGTTTCTAGTGTAGTAACACGTCGGACTAGTTCGGCAGGTATTTGGGGCTACGAGTGGCGTACGCCCTCCTACGCTCGCAGCTCGTGATTGCCGGACACCTGCAGGAAGCCGCGGACAATGGCCCTCACATTTCTAATTAACTGCTTTACAGCGCCACAATGGAATATTAATGTCGATAACTGCGACAGACAGTCACACGTCATCGACACGACGTTACTACAGCTGGAACGGTTAAGGCATGTAACTGCGTCAACCGGATAACTTTGCCTCTGAATGGTACGCGAACAAAATTTATAATAAAATAGTAAAAATATCCTTCACTTTACTCATAAACCACGTTACTTCTTCTTGTGTCCATAAAAATATTATAATGTGGAGTATCGAAAGAAAATTTTGTATGAATGCATTTCGCATGTTACGACATCATTAGACAGGCTTTTTTACAAATTATATACAAAAAGTGTATATAAAAGATGATCATAAGGAATATTAAAATTTCACATAGAACTATTTGAATTGCCGAATTACTTATTTCGTTTAAAAAATCGATTAAACTACTAATACAAATAAATAAACCAGAATGCTTTGACGGTGAAAAGAAAAGGCAGTGTTGAATCAAAAGGTTAAAATTGAACAAATTCAAAAAGGTGAAGAAATCTTACGAGAAAAGTATTAGGTCTGTTATTTACTGACTTAGAGTTCATAAGGAAAAAGAAAAATACACTTAAATACATCGCGAAATTAGAAAAACAAGACTAAAAGCCTATAGGCATATTAAGAAAATGGAACCCCCTAAGTGAATAAAACATTATACAGTTTTATGATGGTTGAAATAAGGCTAAAACAGACACTATTAAATGGATTTATAATAAAAAAGAAGACTTAAAAGCAACAGGTATAATCCTAACTGATTAAGGCAAACCTTATGATCTTTTGGTCTTGGGAAAAACAATCTGAACAACTTAGTCTAGTGATAAAAGAGAACTAATTTCGTAACAAAAAAATTGTTTAGGTACAAATAATAGCCATTTGATCAAAACAGCATTGACTGTAATTCACGTGATCCAATAAGTGAACAACAATAATAGATAAACAAGTAATCATTAAATGGCTCAACATTAAGTGGATATTGTCATATCACCATTAATACCTGTACATAGGGTGTTAGTAAACTCTCTTTAAATAAATTGTAGGTATGTTCCTTGGGTCAAGGCAAACAAAAACCACCTTACAACCGTTTGTCTAAAGTGTCTAGGTTTCTGTCTGTCGGTCTGTTTGTGATTTGTACAAATGTTTTTGTAACTCAAGGTCGATTTGAGTTAGAAACTTGTGCTTGATGTGTACCGTAGTAGGAAAATTGAATATTTAAAATTTCTTTGCTGTAACTAAAGCCGTTTTAAGATGGCTTCTATTTAATTTCTATTGAATGGGTAATGTCAAATTTAATGAAAACAGTTATGAATATGACAAATGTTGTCGGAAGATAAAAAAATTTAGAATTTGAAGACAAATTCAACGATACCTTGTTTAATAAACTCGATTGATAAATAGCTGAGTAATCAATTTTGTAAACATTAATAATTATGGTACAAAACATCATCATTCGATTTTATCAATCAAGGTTCCGTTGGATTTGTCTTTAAATTCTTCATTTTTTATTTTTCGACAACATTTGTTTTATTCATAACTGTTTCCATGATATTTGACATTACAACTTTTAAATAGAAGCCATCTTAAAACGGCTTTAGTTACAGCAAAGAAATTTTAAAGATTCATTTTTCCTACTACGGTATACATCAAGCCCAAATTTGAAGTTTCTAACTCAAATAGACCTTGATTTATAAAAACATTTGTAAAAAAACACACACAGACCGACAGACAGAAACCTAAACACTTTAGACAAATAGTTGTAAGGTAGTTTTTGTTTGTCTTGACCCAAGGAACATACCTACAATTTATTTAAATAGAGTTTATTGACACCCTATGTACTGTATATAGTCATGGTTTCTTATCAGCATAGTATTCAATTTACCATTCATATGGTTTTATTTTAATATAATTAACATATGTTTTATTTATGTTGTCTTTGTAACCAATCTTTTGTTGAGTATTGTAAAAATCTAACTTGTGATGTGTAGACATTTTCAATAAAACTTATTTCTGATTATAAGTGGTGTTTTCAATTAAAAATTTAACATTACAGTCAGCTACCATTTATTGATTTAAAAATATGTAAAAATTGTGATATATTTTAGGAAAAAAGTCCAAAAGTCATTGATATTAACAACAATAGAAATATCAAGTGATATCCTATCACAAAAATAAATCCAAATCCATAAAGCCATTTAAGACCTGCCTCACTGATTCTATTTAGGCTAGCCAATCCCTCCGTAAAACAGCGCAGGAGAAACTCTGTAACTATGTGATCCATTGTTTGGATAGACTCTCCGCAATCACATGACTGATCTAGTGTCAATACACATTTTGTAATTTCCAGTAGTCACATTTGCCCACTCCAGTTCGGAACCGTTTGAGGGGGGGGGGGGGATTGTTCACGTCCACAGCAAATATTTTAGTCAATAGTGGCAGACCAATGTGATTCGTATTAATTTTCTATCTATAGAAAGGTTGTACATGAAAATAGTAGTTTTCGGTTATAGTACAACTCCAAGCTGCTTTTCTGTAAAATGAATTCAAAATTATATTTGGCTATATGACACAATGCTGTTGTACATTATTAATTGTATGTCACCTAAGTACTGTAATATTAATTGCAATACCCACTGTCACCAGCGTGGTGGCTCAGTGGCTAAGGCTTCGGACTGCGGAGAGCAAGGTCCAAGGTTCGAATCCCCACTGAGCCGACGGCCGGTACTTCACGCGTTTAATAAAGTTCACGCACAGGCCTACAAGCCCATGTGAACTGGCAAGTGAAGTTAAAAAAAATTAAATTAAATCCAATACTATTTTGGTATAATTCACATAAATTTATTATAAGTTAGGAGTATGATAGAACACCATTAAAGGTGAAAACCCCCGTCTAGTAAAAACCCATGTTGAAAAGTACCTATTGTTAATTTCTGGTGATTCCTTTTTTATGTTTATTAAATAATGACGCTTTGAAAGGAAGTATAATTGTTGGTTCGAATAAAAAATCGTTGATAAAAACTTGCAACCAATCATTCGCACTTTAAATTCAATTCGTTTTTACGATTAGCTCTTATGCAAATTAACTAAATTCGTTTGATGATTAATTAAATTACACCACTACCACTACCATTTAATGCTATTTTTTTTTCTATCACGAAGTCGTATAAACCATCGAATTCCCTCAGAGTGGCTTAATTTATGGGTAAAGGTTTACTTTGGTGGCTTTGAGGGTTGAAGGTGTGGGGAGGAATCAAGGTAATGAAGGGCGCTTTAGTCAAACAAGCACTTAAGTGCCACTTTAGGGTGCAACCTCTATTAGGGGGTGTAAAATACCTTTCAAAGGGTGTGCAAGGTGGTTGGTTCTTCCAGCAAAGAAAATCAATTAGCTAGAAACATTACTTACCTCCCTGTGTCTTGTAAAATATATGGAAACTGTCAATAATATGTCTGCAGGGTGGGGTGGGTAGGTTGATTAGGAATTAAGAAATATTCTTCATATTGAAAAAAATCTAATTACCATCTAACGGTCATGGAACATTTATTGGCTTAGAGTACATTAAAATACATTTTTAAATCACCAAAATTAAATAATATGTAAAAACATTAATACAAAACAAAAGTCAACAAAAGAGTAACAATTATAGCAAAAATGTTCCAAAAATAATAACATTGAAAATATTAAATAACAGGCCACATGCTCAAATTATATGTAATTAAGATTATAGCTGATAAGTTTTTATTTATTTATTTTTTTTTTTTTATTAATAAATGGTAACTGACAACAAATCATACGCTGTAGGGCGTACATATTTACGGCACCTGATAAGCATTAGTCACAGATTTAATCGGATAATTGCTAAAGTTCAAGAAAAACTATTTTAACAGTCATTTCAAACGAGATTGAACATTTTAACTGTAAAAGGTAGGTTGTTTCACCTTATCAATTATTTAGTAAGTTTGCTCATTTTTGTAGGAAATCAATTAAGGCTATGTTAAAAACCATTCAGTTAAAAGTTAAACAAGTTAAAGGGTGTCTTGTTTTACCAGACGAAGTTAGGGCTAAGAAACCCTCTTTAACACTTAACCTGGGGACCAACGGCTTAACTTTACTTACGAACCACCTCCAGAGACCGGTCAGGTGGGGTGCGTGCAAGGACGGGATCTCCCAGCGGTCATCCATCCAAGGAACAACCACGCTCGATGTTACTTGACGCCGTTATCTTATTAGCCCTCCGGTCAAGGCCACTAGCAAATATATCGAATAGACAATAATTAGATTAGGATTCACATGATCATCACGAACAGTGAGTACTTAATTTATTTATGTAATGTAATAAAACAATATTTAAATCATGTATTGAGAAGAGAAAGTTATGTTAAGAAAGAGTGAAAAGTAAGATCGAACATTTAAAAACTTTAGTAGGCCTATAGTATAAAGGTATTAAATACAATAAATGGATATTTGAAGTAAGTTAAAATATTGAAAACAATAATGAATAAATACATCACTAAAATAAGTAAAAGCATTAAATATTGAAAATATAAAAACATTTAACACAGTCATATATTTAAAAATAAAATAATCTATATATTAATTAAATTGCGTAATAAAGAAAGTAGTGAAAGTGAATAAAATAAAAGTAGGCTACTCAATTTATAATATTAATAAAATTACATAACTTGCAGTATATTTTAAGGGATGAAAGAAAATCAAGAATTGCCTACCTAATTTGTAGTTAAAATAGATAAAATCATAATCGAAAAACTTTTCTCCAATGTTCAAATTCTACCACAGAGTAGCAGGGTCGCTATTGTAGCCGCATCACAACGTGTTTTCTCATCTTTTGGTTGCACTTACTGTTCTTCACCTCATCAGGAAGGTTGTTCAGACATTTGCCTCCCTGATATCGTGGCTGTTTTTTATCAAGTGAAAGATAGTGGATAGGGAGGATGATGTTGTTGGCTTTTCTTGTGTTGTAATTGTGGGTGTCAGTTCCTCTCTGCAGTTTCTGTCCTTTTGCATGTACAGTAATGCTTTCTTTAAGATGAAAAGGCACACCACAGCCAATACCTGGAGGTTTTTGAAGGTATCACGGCACGATATGCCTATTGCCCTCTCTGCAGTACTACTCTGTATGTTTCTTTTTGAACGGGTTTCCCAAACAGGTAGCCCTTACCTGATGTGAGCTTCAAACTTAATCAATAATAGAAAAGAATTAGTGTTGGAGATTTACCGTATCAGTTTTGAAATCTTTAGCTCAACAATTAATTATTATGTCGCCATTACAAATTTATATTGACCTACATAGCTTACCTTTCGTTTAAATACAAGGCAAATAAACCGTAACAACTTTCACATACTTGACATGACAATACATAAACATAGACATACAAACACAACTTAAAATGAGTTAATTAAAATATTTTTAGTTTCTAAATTCCTTTGTGAGTACTCTGGTCTGAGGAAGGTAAACGTGGCTTACCGAAATTGATCATAGTATTTGTACAATTTTTACTTATATTTTAATAAATCTGTGTTGTGTGACGTTCATTTTTTTTTTTTGTTTTAAATATTTCTAATTAGTTTATTACCGTTTATTATTGCTTTGTTTGTTACTACTGTAATTTGTACATATTAGTACAGACAGTCTACAGTTTAGTCTATGGGAAATTGGCAGGGTTAAGATTGAAAAGTTCAACCCATCCTTTAAAATATTGTTTTATTGGTATTGATTTACGAGTTAAATATAAATTATATTAATTGATTTACTGGTCACGATTTGCAGCTCCGTCATTAAACTTGGCAACGAATTGCTAATAATTAACCGTGAAAGCGTGTATTCAGAATTAGTTATCGTAACAATTTATCTGCCGCAGGATTTCTGCAGCAACTCAGGATCAGCAGCAACCAGTAGCAGCGACACCGCTAGAGCTAGACACAACTCCCCCCACTCCTCGGCCTCTGGGTCAATAACACTTGATCTCCCTCCGTCTGGCCGGAATCGTGGCCGCGAACATCTGGGAGCTTATTGTGAACCAATGTACAGATTGGAGGAGAGGGAGAGAGAGACGGGAGATGTGATTATCCCCCCCCGCCCGCTACTACAGCTCCGTAGTAAGTTTGACGGTTCAATGACCCCCTCCTCAGGACATCGTGTTGAGACCACTGTAACCATAAACTCCAGTGACGGCCGGCCACGCAGACCCTGTCTCCTCGCTCCTTTATCTATCGTACCATCTCCCAGAAATGCGTTGATGGCTTCTTATTGTACGTTGTTTTATGTACGCAAATTACTTTTAAATTGTTATAAAGATTGATGGTTTAATTTGGATGTTGGGTTTTGTTGTAATATTGTAGTTAATTTTTTCAAGGCTCACAATCAATCTTATTAAATATTCTATATGAAAATATTAAAGATTATACTATCAACAAAAATACGAAATTAACAAACAGTGAAGTTATGTAGATAGGTTAGGTTAGGTTAGATTTGTAAGGTTAGGTAGATTAAATTCTGTTAGGTTAGGTTTTGAGGACTTAGGCAGGTTTTTAGATTGTTTTTGCTAACCTAACCTAAACTAACCAAACAAACCTAACATAACCTAACGTAACAATACTACTATGACTACTACTGTACCACTATGAACTACTGTACTACTTTGACTACTACTAAACTACTATGACTACTACTGTACCAATATGACTACTACTGTACTACTTTGACTACCACTGAACTACTATGACTACTAATGTACTACTATGACTACTACTGTACTAGTTTGACTACTACTGTACTACTTTGTCTACTACTGAACTACTATGACTACTACTGTACTAGTTTGACTACTACTGTACTAATTTGACTACCACTGAACTACTATGACTACTAATGTACTACTATAACTACTACTGTACCAATATGACTACTACTGTACTACTTTGACTACTACTGTACTACTATGACTACTACTGTACCACTATGAACTACTGTACTACTTTGACTACCACTGAACTACTATGACTACTAATGTACTACTATGACTACTACTGTACTAGTTTGACTACTACTGTACTACTATGACTACTACTGTACTACTATGGCTACTACTGTACCACTATGACTACTACTGTACTACTATGAACATTATTTTACTACTATGACTACTACTGTACTACTATGACTACTACTGTACCACTATGATTACTACTGTACTACTATGACTACTACTGTACTACTATGACTACTACTGTACTATGACTACTACTTTACTACTACTATGACTACAACTTTACTACTATGATTACTACTGTACTACTATGGCTGCTACTGTACTACTAATAGTAGTAGTTCACCTTGTGAGAGTCGGTCGTAGCCGTAATCACTGCAAGTGACAGCTGTCAACCATTACTAATGCGTCAGTTACCCGGACTACATTATTGCGATCGGCCCATGAGGTTTAAAATTATAAAATAGTCCATATTATTAGATAAATATGCACGTTAAAAAATAAGATAATTTGTTATTGGCATGAATCCGAATGCATGATCGGGGTTGAAAAAATTCAAAATATATTCTAGCATGCCACCAAAATTGATTAGGACTGACTAATTACACTTTTTTTTAATATGAAATTAAATTTGTTTGAAAGGAAAATTAAGTAGTTGGTTTCCATTGCTCATAAATCTACAATGACCTTGGAAAATCATGAAGTGTTAAAAACATATTATAAAGTCCATAACGATATAAACGTAGAAAATCGAATATTTATTCTTAAAAAGATTAATATTTTTAAAACAGCGGAATTATTTTATTCCTATTAAATTATGCGTCAAACGAATTACCTGAATTCCCAGAACGTAAGGGGTCTTTAAGAAGGGATAGAATAACAGTAAGTAGACAAAATGCAATTGCCCCCAAAACCAAGAATGTCTCGTGAAATCATGATATTTTCTAATACATTTCACTATAGCTGTTCATATTAAATATTTACTTCTTTAGAATAAGCCATAAGAAAGTAATAAATATACGGGTTTATTTTAAAGGATTCAAGTACGAAGACAAACTGGTAGAAGCCAAGGGGCCAAAGGAAACAGAGGTCGCATTTTTATGGCCGCAGAGAAAGACTACCAGTGCCAGATATGTAAGATTACAACTAATGTAGGCCTACTTCTTTACACATCTATGGCAACAATTACTACTTTTATTCTTGAGGATAAGGGGAATAAAGGGCGAGACTGACAAGGTACTGGCCATGCTATCAATCCCTTACCAAACTGGATAAATGACTACTCGACACACAATTAGTGCACTATTGGACATGACCTCTATTTCTTTCTCCTCTGTGGAGAAGCCTACTATCTTGGTACTCATAGAGATATCCGAAGGTGATTTGGAATTTTTAAATACGATATTATGTCTTGTTTTTGACTCACAACCAATACCTAAAAAGATCCTCAGATAGTTCAGGGACACTCTGTATATAGGCCTATAGATTGTTTGTTGTCAGCTAGCATTTATTAATTTTAAAAAATCTGCAATATATTTTTTTAGTACACGATCCAAAAGTCACGTTATATATTAATATAAATATAAAGTAATCCACTGTCACAAATCTAAATAAAATCCATCAGTTTATGCTGGCTAATACATCCGTAAAAGAGCACAAGAGGTATTCTGTAACTATGTGATGCATGGTTTGGATAGACTCCCCACAATCATACGACTGATCTACTGTCAATCCCCATTTATATTTCCAGTAGTTACATCTGCCCATACCAGTTCGGAACCGATTCAATAATAGCCTCTCCCTACGAGGGAGGTTCCTCCTACCTACAGGTATTGACGGATCGTTGATAAGGAACTTATTTTGTCCATCAAAACCGTTCTATAGACCAAAAACTGTTACTAACTTAATAAATGGTTCCAAAGAATTGGACCAGACTTTTCCACATATTAAATATTAAAAAATCAAAACTTTAAATTACTAGTTTTATTCCCAAATATGTTTTTTGTCATAACTCAAAAACTGGTCAAGTTAGAGACATGCGGTTTTTACTAAAATATTTCAACTTGTAATTCACATGTTTCCTGAAAATTTGATCAAAATCGTTAGATTTTTTATGAGAAAATTCTATTTTTGTATGTGTTTTCCCATAAAAAATCAAATTTAAAAAAATTTGAAAACTGATCTGGAGACATTGGCTAAATACACCTACATAACAAATTTCATAAAAATTGATCCATCCGTTTGGTCTCCAGCGAACTGCACAGACACACATACGGACAGACACAAACATTTTTTTCGGAAAAAAACACTTTTTTGGGTTCAGGGGACCCTAAAATGGAGTTTTAGACCAACTTGTAAAACTTTTTTTATAATCACAATACTTTCTCTATGCTAACGTACATGGGAGAAAGTAAAAAAAAAAATGAGTTCAATCATATTATTCCAATACATTTAGAAACGTGATAAATCGTAAAGTCTTTCGATAATGTTACTTCCAAGTAACCGTATCAAGTCGTAGCACACCTCAAGTAGGTCTCCGAGCTGTCATCAAAAACAATGCAACAGCCAACTACTTTGCCGAGTCATGGCAGTGTATAGTGCACTAGTGTAACGTGCATAATGTGCGTTATGATTGCAGGCTGCAGTGAAGGTCACTTCCGGGTCTGGATGCAGCTGGTGTTGTATGTTACATAACCGCGGTGGAGGAGTTACCATCTGGCTGCCATTAGAGGGGTAATATCTCCCCGTCACGGTTCCTTGATGACGCACACCTTGGCGCACCTTCTTAGGCGATATTGTATCATCGCTGTTTACACACTAGGTGATCATGGCTACTGCGTCGGTCCAATTTTGTGAGGATAGATTATAAAAGGTTGTAAAAAATCCATTTCGTAATAAATAATTCAACGCTGCCAATATTTATTAATTTTAACTTTAATTTAGTTCTCAACTGCAATATCTTTAAACAGCGGGTTTTTCCCTATATAAGTTATATATATAATTTGAGAAGAGATCGATCTCCTTTCTAAACATATTCTGTCCATTACCCGAAGACTGTAGATCTTTACGGAAAACTTGTTCTGGGTAAGGGGGAGAACCAGAACAATGAATGGTGAAAATTACTGAAATTGACTTCAAGTCCAGGCTAGGATTCGAACCTATGCTATCTCTAATTCAGACTAAATGTCCTGTCACCTACGACTACTCCACCATGCCATAAAATGTTTGTTTATAAATTTCTTAAAATAGCGTTAGTTTTCTGTACTTTACGTAAAAATCTCTTATACTACAGAATCCTAGTCAACCCTATCTCAATTTCTGTATTTATGTCTGTAAGTAACGCATCGTATGTTGACTTTTCATGGTAAAAGCCTTGTGACCATGGTGTTTTTTTAAGACCTTGAAACTTTGAAAATTTTTAGACTATTTGGAGGCCTTTGATGTTATTTTTTGAACGAAAATACCACATGGAATTAATTACGCTGGAAATGTAATAGACGGGAATTCTATTCAATACATCCACAAAATACCACTCCCCTATTTCACTTACATCCAATTTTAGCGACTGTTCGACTCTTCGATTGCAAGCAATAAAGTATTCGGGGCTCATAATGAAAGGTATTATTAGAGATTAGGCTAGCGATAAAGGTGATTTGATAAAAAATGCTTTTTATCCATTAAAAGTTTACCTACCGGAGATAATCTGTAGGATGCCAAGTTCATTAGATAAAGAATGATGATTGTTTCGATCGCATTTCAATCAGGTACGGCCATATTTTATTACTCTATTTGCCAATTATAAATCCGAGTGGTTACCGGTGAGTCAATGGCAGCCCCGCCCGACCAGATTGTTCGGTTCGAACAATCGATAATTAAATCACAGCGTTCCGAAGACGGATGTCTGAGTCAGCCGGGCCTTGAACTATGAGGCAGACAGGTAGTGTGTGGACTGAACATGGTAGAACGTGTCCAGATAGAGGTAATGACGAACAAATGTCACGCTGATAAAACCTCAAGTGTTGACAACTCTTGACATTTCCCTGTTCAGAGAGATCCACCTGCACTAGACTTGCAGACAGAGGAAATCACTTGGAGTAACAATAGTTTATACACTATTCAGGGAGAGTTGAGAGTGAAGCTCCGCCCACTAAGGTGTGACGCAGGCGCTAGGTCGATTCACTGGCGTTCTCGTGGTCACAATGCAAAGCAGAACGTAAGATCAAACTGACTGCCAGAATCTGACTGGCTGACTGGCGAATGGGGATGCCAATGAAATAGTCCTGTTGTAAACCAAGGGCCCACGTGGACACACTCTACTTAGTGGCCAGTGCCCTTTAGACAGCGACAGTCAAGGCGAATCTCACTCTCAACTCTCCCTGAATAGCATATACAGTATAATGCCAGGGTTACATCACTCAATATACTAGTTATCAGACCAATCCACCAGGTATTATGAACACTTAAAACGAAACTTTAAATAAAAAAATTCCATCTCCTAAACACGACAAATAGATGTTCGAAATGTCGGCTTCATGTATGTAATTCATGTAAGTAATAATTAGGCTAATCTAAACAATTCTAAAAAAAGAGCTTTAAACATACGCTTCCCTACTTGACATTATAAATACAGTATTTAAAATCATTTTGATATTATAGTTGACAAGTGTAAATGCGAACTTTGTTTCTTTTTCCCCTGAGGTGTTACGAAACCTGTTTTATAAACTTATACTTGTCTTTCTTTTCAACTTTCATTTTTCAACACCAAAAGTATGGAGTAGGCTTATTTATTTATATATTTTTGGCAATTCTGTACATAGTAATTTTTCGAGAAATTTCGTTAACTATTGTTGTACATTTTTCTATATTTGACTTTATTACAAAATTTAGTTACTCATTTTCTAAACACTAGTTTTTCTAATATTACAGTATGTTTTTCCTTATTTTATTTACAAATAAAGCATGATTTGCGTATGTACGTAAACGAATATTGCGTCAGATTATACTGTGTGTAATTATAGATATCACATCTTTAGATATAGGTAAGATATATAAGATATAGGTAAGGGATAGGGTATAGCTAACATAACTTATACATAATAACAAAATATTATGCACAGAAATAGGCTATGTGATACTTTTTACAGGCTATGTGAAATAAATTATGAACATTTATTTATAAGTGTATATAATTTGACTAGAGTGATGTAACTCCACCCCCCCCCCACACCATAAATAATATCTTCTGAGCATCAGTGTAAATTGGCTGTATTCCAACTCACCAATCGTTTGAGGGTCGTTTCTAATATCCTAACTCACCAACTTTCTGCCCTTTGTCAGGTAGCCGACTCCTGCAGGTGTCAGTTACTTGGAAATGATTCCGACAAATTGCCCTTTCTGAGGAACAGTCGAACTCAGATAGTAACAAGACTACACTCATCCACACTCATCCTACACTCATCTAACCATTCATATTCGCCTTAAAATACCAACATCGTTGTGTCGGCGTCACATAAATAAATAAATAAATAAATAAAATCCATATTTCAACAGTATGAACTATCGAGTATCAGAGATATTTGTCATATTAATTAATAGCGCAATAATTTATCTTACGATATTTATTATTAATTTATCTTAACAATAAACTTGATTAAAATTCTAAAATACATGTAATACACGCGCATGTATTTTAGTAACTTCAATCGTAAGTTGGCACCAAGCGTTAAACTAATTTCACCCCCCTCTTCGCTGAAAATATCCACACAAATTTGAAATATCCATGAGACCACTTGGTTTCGCTGACCAACAACTTTTTCCACAACACACTCCCCCTTTACCTATCAATATGAGCGATAGAATTACATCTTCACTCTTCAGTGACTTCTGCCTCGACTTGCAGGGTAGGGTGACGTGAACATTCCAAATATTTTGGAACGGGGGTTGCGCAAGTCTGGGGACTGTCTACCTGCCAAGGGACGGAAGTTGGTGAGTTAGGATACGCCCGTGTAAATGGATCTGTAATAGATTATTGTGTCTGTATGAAATTTCAGTTCCTTTTTAGGCGCCCGATGAATTCTATCACTTTAAAATATGTACTGTAATGTAATAGTATACGACAGTAAAAAGGTCTTGTATTAAATGAGCTGTAGAATTTTTTTCACTAATCACGTGATGTGATTGAGACTAAAAATAGATCTCTGAACGTTAGCTAGGAATACAATATAGTGAACTCAATTATGTTTTTCATCTCTCAAAAACAGTTAGACAGTATGAAATCATTCTACTAAACATGTGGGTGTTCATTTTTGGTTAGCATTGGCCTCCTCAGATTTGTCATATAGACTAGTACGCATACTTGATAAGGAAATGATAGAATCAAGGAGGGCTCTTAACTCCCGCGCTGGGAAGCGTAAAAACTGCTTTCCGCGGTGCAAGATATGCCTTTATTACTGTTGAAAAACTATAAATAAAGTATCTATTTAAAGATAAGACTTTTTAATTAGAATTGCTTTTTAAATTTTCGAGTTCTTCTTTATTTTGATTTTATAGGTTATTGAAGTTACCCATTATTCAAACTAGTGCCAAAATAAAACGAGAACTGTTATCGAAATATTAAAAAGCGATTCTAGTCATAAATTTATCTAGTTTAGTAAACAGGTAAAAACCAGAGTTAAAAGTGGATCTGACGAATGTAATGGTTCCTTACCAACAGCTATTTTGGTATGAGTTTTATGAAAAGTTGTTCAGAACATAAATCGTCACAAGTTATGATTTTCAGGGCATTTTGAATTAATATTATCCTGTATATCGTGCAACAAACTAAATTTCTCTTTTCTTTAAACGACGATTCTGAAAATCCAATATAGTCTACAGATAAACTACTTTCCAGAACATTCACTGAAGGAAATGTTTTTAATCCCATCTAGAGACCTTGCGAAACTCTTTACTCCTGCAACTGTGAAGCGGATAAACAATCCAGATCATTGCGGTCTATTTTAAAACCACTTTAAAGCAGTCGTAGCTCGTGGATGAAGCTAGCCAGCAACATCTACTAGGTGGTTACACTGCATTAACCGGCGCACATATCTAGAGCTGGCCCATGATTGATGCCCGGCTCTGGTAAACAGTAGCGGTGTTGAGGCGAAGCGAGCTCTGAATATGTATCAGTACCCCCCACTCCCCCTCCCCCCCGCCTCACTAGGTGATAGAGAGTGGACCTGGACCGGGCTGCTGCGGTGACCGGTAGCAATGTTTGTACACAATCTTCTCTCAGGTGTTGTGAGGCCCGAGCGGCGCCACCACTCCAGACTGGAGTCTACCCCCCCTCCCAGCATCAGCTACCGGACCATGTTACGCACTCCGGCCACTTGGCAAATATTTAATGGCTATCTTAAACAACGAGATAAGATCTCGGGCTCCGTCTCTGTCCCCCCATTTGCATACTGGCCGGCGGCTACTGCTGCGCACTCCTATCGCTCCGGTTTTATTTTATTCCTTCCCACTGACCAGTCTATCCGTGGAGAATATACTGGCTGGCTTTAATTAGGTTTTCTTGATTAGGAGGAAAGTCTGATTGGGCATTTTGTAGAGGAGTTTATTAACGTGGCGCGTTTTAGGCGGGGTTTAACGTAGCACCAGCTCGTACAGACTAACTCATAAGGCCTTATTAGTTACACATTTAACGTAGCACCAGCTCGTACAGACTAACTCATAAGGCCTTATTAGTTACACATTTAACGTAGCACCAGCTCGTACAGACTAACTCATAAGGCCTTATTAGTTACACATTTAACATATCTTTTTAATTTATCTAACCAGACTATGAAGTCCAAAGTGTCCTTGATATTGCCAGTGAGCCATACGGGTTATTTATTGCGTTCCCTCCAATAGTGAAACCTTATGCACCTTCTCATTCTATATCTGCAAATATCCACGAAGTTCTTTAGACGAAACTTGACTCTAATAACATTTTGGTAAAGTCTGCTTATTTCAACTTATTAAATAGAGTTGCACATGTCATGTAGAGTTGATGTATTTGTTTCCACCTCTGACAGGAATCACACAGATATATTAACAGTTCAAAATTGCAATGTTTGATATACCAAACTATCTCAATATACAGAAATCAATTAAGTCTAATCACGCACATAGAAAGTATAATGAAATGAAAAGTAAATTCTTGTCACTTACGAGAGGGTTGTAAGAGTAGCGGCCAAAAGGGTAAAATAATAGACATTTATATTAGCTAGTTTATAATATCATTATGTTCTAGCTACACATTAAACTAACACATATTGTACTCTAAATAATATTTTTTACAGTTTATTACCTAGAAACCAGTCTTGATAAATGCACTTTTAAGGAAAGGGGGTAATTTCAATAATAAAAAAAAACACCATTCAACTGAAGAAAGTTGTGTTTGTAACAATATAAGGAAACTCAATAATTGGCTCTCCCACCCACTCACACACGTACAGTAGTGATGACCCCCTCACCCACCCACAAATACTCGTAAAGTAGTGAAGGCCCTCCCACTCACACATACACGTACAGTAGTGATGACGCACACGCACACGCGCGCGCGCACACACACACACACACGAACAGTGGTTAAGGACCTCCTATTTACACATACACGTACAGTAGTGATGGCCCCTCACCCACCCACAAATACACGCACAGTGGTAATGGCCATCCCACCCACAAATACAGGTTAAGTGGTGAGGGCCCTCCCACTCACACATGTACGCTCAATGGTAATAGTGCTTTCACCTACCTATACATGTACTGTCCCCGATAGATTTCGATATGGTGTTTTAGTGTTAGCTCTTAACAAATCCTTATAAATCATAAAAATAAAAAAGAGCATACATACAATAAATAGCAAACATAGCATATTAATGCGTAACATTCTTCGATAAGAAGTAAAATTATCTGCAATAATTGACCAATCTTTGCAGCCTTTGTACAAAATTGATATTTTTAAATCAAGAAATGCAATTATAATGTAAAAGAGTATTTTTAATAAATAATAATTTGTTGGTTATAAAATAAAACTAGCTGTCGGTATCAATTACTATAATACTTTCATTTATGTAAGTTTTTTGTTTTATATTTTATGGCTGATCATTGGATTTGGTGTTTCTGTTTTAATAAAATATTTAAAATGTTATCTAAACCTGAAGAACTATATCTAATCTGTAACTGAACTTGTTTTGAGCAGTTTTTCATGAGAACAATTAGTATAACAAAGTGTTGTACTTTAAGCAGTCGAGATGAGTTTCTGCGAGGATGTCGTGACTTAAGGGTGGCTGACACCCCGCAGAGAAGGCTCGCCGATGGTATCAGCCCGGCTGCCACCATTGCAGCAAGATATGGCCGGTACTACTGTCATCTCAATAGCCCATCCAAACTGTGTGCCAGAGACAAAACACCCGAGATATGGCCGGTAGGCCCTACTACTGTCATCTCAATAGCCCATCCAAACTGTGTGCCAGAGACAAAACACCCGAGATATGGACGGTACTACTGTCATCTCAATAGCCCATCCAAACTGTGTGCCAGAGACAAAACACCCGTGATATGGTATACCATGTACTAACTACTGTCATCTCAATAGCCCATCCAAACTGTGTGCCAGAGACAAAACACCCGAGATATGGACGGTACTACTGTCATCTCAATAGCCCATCCAAACTGTGTGCCAGAGACAAAACACCCGAGATATGGCCGGTACTACTGTACTGTCATCATCTCAATAGCCCATCCAAACTGTGTGCCAGAGACAAAACACCCGAGATATGGCCGGCTGGGATACGTGTGAATTTGTTTTTGGTGGCTAGTCACTGTGCATATGGCCACCCCCCATAGGTGATTAACCGCGGACGTAGTTTTTCCACGACAGCTCAATAAATAACTGTCGTAGACCAAAACAGTTCATGTTCAGCACGGAAAACTGCATCAAATTAAAAACAATTATGAAAAAAATCACGAGAAATAACGGAGACAAATCGAAAAATAAAATTTTCAAAAACTTAGAATTGTCTATTTAATTTGTATAAAACATTATTTCTGCGGGATAAAAAGTGTACACTCATAAAATTATTCACCAGTGAGAAAAAAAGTTAGTCTAGAAAGCGCATAGATACCAATAAATGTATCACTACTTAATAATCTCTAATGTTACATAAATACAACTTGTTAGCAACCATACCACCCGGATGGCCATCCATAAAACTACCTAGGACCTATCAGGGCCCCGATTTACATGGACGCGAAGGACCGATAATTACGTAAGGTTTGTGTACTCTTGCTACTGTAATAAACACAAACCCAGCCATCAGAGTAGGTGTTAACAAGTACTATACCTCCGGGCCGTAAAGGATAATTCATACCCTTTCATGAGCACGGAACAGCTGAGAGAGTGTCTGCCAGTCATCTGTCAGAATCAGCTGATATCCCGCCGGACCCGCGGGCGGCCGTTCTGTACAATCTGATACATGGTATTGGCATCCAGGATGTTAAAATGAAGGGTTGAACGCCAGTGAGGAGAAAACGTGTAAATAAAGTAACGAACCCTGTTATCAGTTTGTAACAATAAATAATCATTTATAAATTAGCTGTTGTGTACACTTAAACGATTGGGTGGTTTTTATTGTAGTGTTGTCTATAGGAACAAAATTAACTGGCTGATTTTATATTTTTGTAAATTATATTTCTAAACGAAACACTGATTGTCTTGAAAATAAAACAATCAATCGTTAGATGTAGCATAATCCTTCACAACGCCTTTCACATACATTGCATTCATCGTCAGGTCACAGCATAAGAGGTCAGAAGAAATAATTTACAAATTAATAAATAATAACTCAAAAATAAAATAACAGTTGAGTCATGCTCTTAAAAAAATCAGCTTGTAAAAATCTTTAAAGATAATTAAAAAAAATACTGAACACTGTTTTTATTTTCAAATGAATTACTAATTTTAGTTTAGCAGCTCACGACTCTTGTGACACTTAGTCTATTCTACGTAAACGTTTGGCATAATTTGAATTTTTCTAAAATAATAAATAAATTGATGCCAAGGTTAAAAGGGCATAAGAACGCTCCTGATTTCTTTTGAAGCGTAATCACCCAACGTAAAATATGTTCATGGTCTGAATAACCAGACACTTACAGAATCTGCCTAGGCTGTCGGCCATGTTGGTTTTAATCCTATAACAGCAATGTTATTTGCGAATCCATATTTTTCGTTATTTATTGACCAAAAGTTGCGAATGAGGTGTCATTTTAAACGTTATCAAATTGCACATTGGGTTTGCTTTTGATATAATGAATATATACGCCTAGTTTTTAAACAAATAGGCGAAAATTAAAACTTCAAACTAAATTTTTTTTAATTTCTGTCTATAAAACTAATTAAGAATTCGCAAAGCAATTCCAACGCGCAATTTCGTTCTTGATCGAATGCAATTTGTTTGCAGAAAAATACGTTTAAAAATGAATGTTTAGTTTGGATACGCGTGATCGTATGTCCGGTTCGAAAATAACATTGTTCTTATGGGATTAAAACCAACATGGTAAACCCTCTTCAGGTACGACTTTAGACACCTATTGCAAATGCTCTTGCAGACTCAGTCGTGATGTTTTCACTAACTGGGGATATTGTACGTTTTTCACCAATCATTGGCATCTATAAAGTAAATAAAACTTACGTCACTGACTATGAACTAACCAGAAAGCAGTCTGTAATAACAATAACAAAGTCACACCAACTTCACGTCAGATATTGCTACAGAGTTATCAAGCGTCAATGCCTTTTAAATCATGCCACCTTTCGTAATTAATTGATGAAAATGAGATTATAAGTCAATTATTAAATTGATCATAGTGTTATTTGTTATAATTTGTGTTAAGATACCGCCATAATTGCGAAGAAAATAAGTTAATTACGTAACAACGATGTATCGTTGCAAAGCATTTCTCGGCCGCGATGGCGCGACAATTTATCGTTCCATAGCACAGAAAGGGTTAAAACACAACGAGCGTTGATTAATAAAGGGATTTTTGTTCATGGGTGTTGGAGTTTTGATCCGTGAGGTCAGGCACAGACCGTTATAAAAGTGTCAACCTACTTGGGTGCTCCTCTGGGCGGCGTTTTGATCCGCGAAGGAGAAATTGAGACTGCCGAACAGGGAGAGAAGGCAGCAGATGGAGGAATTTGGGGTTATCATCCGGGTGGTTACATGTCGGTCACTCGGCAGAAACGTTGTACCACAGAATATAGACAGATAAATCTGTCTATATTCTGTGGTACAGATAAATCTGTCTATATTCTGTGGTTGTACCTAACAAAGACAGATATATTTGCTTTATGTATACTGACTCTGCAATCGTATTGACTCTTATTACAGTTGCTAGATGTCTGAAACAGATCGTGATTACTTCCAGAGTGATTTATTTACTAATTTCATTATTGGCTATGTATAATACAACTTTGTCGATCAATGGCTATGAAACGCTTTGAATGAATTTGAATTTTTAATCTAACACCTAAATTATTTAATAATAATGATAATCACCCCCATAAGCTTTATTTTTTAGACAACCTAGTTTGCATTGCAATTAAATTTAGAAAATAAACATAATATGCTTTCTAATAAATCTACATAAATTAATAATCCAAATTATAACTAAATGACGGATAGCAATTTTACAAATGTAAAAATCAACATTAAAATTAACGTCCATTAACGGGGAGGAAATAGGTGTAACGTTTAGGTAAACGGACGCATAACGTACTTATATAATAAATAAAATATATATAGTAAATAAATTCGTTTATTTATTATATAAACGTATTTATATAATAAATAAAATTATATAAGTACACTAAAGGTTTTAAAAAGTGCCAATTTAACCAATTTAAATGTCATTCAATAAAAGTGAATTCAGCTAACCTACTTCATGATATTTTGAGCTTCATTAAATTAAATTCGTTGTTTTATGTTAGTTACAATAATACCTAAACTGTGGCGTAAACGCCACATTTTTATTTAATAATTTGACTCTCGTTAGGCTTAATATAATAATAACAAACTTTATTGCTTCAAACCTCAAATAAGGTATTACAATATATAATATAGTAAAGTACATATAAATTACAGTTGGATTTTGTGTAAACATTCATGTGATAAATAGTTGCATATAATTTATTTAAATTTTTTCAATTTTAGATTTCTTAAATTATAAGACAATTTACTATAAAATGTAATAGCCATAAATTTATTATTTTGTTGTGTTGTTGAGTATTTACATTGTATAATTTTCAGTTGATTTGAATTTCTTTGTTATGCTTATGTATATTTTTGTTTTGAGGAAATTTGTGTAAGTTAATTTCTATAATTATGTATAGTCAAACTATAATTTAATAAACGTGTAGTGTTTCTCTTACTTTAAAATAAGTATAACAATCTTAATATATTTGTGTCACTCCCTCGATGTGGGGAAGCAGTTATACCCGCAATTTTATGTTTAGAGTTAATGGTTGTTTAATTGTTATATACCCATATTGAACACTGAGTAAATAATTATAAAATAAGCAAACTTTCTTATGTAGTTATCTTGCCAAAAAAATATAATAAACAAGTGAAAAAATCGATACAAATTTTCAAAGTAACACATTTTAATTTCACTCACTTCGGACGAACTACGATGTATATTAAAAATATAGATTTTAAAAGCAATAGTGACTGTATTCTTGTTACGTTTCAAATGACATTTCATTCACAAAACTTGTATGATAAACTATCAAACTATTTGGTTTCAATGTTAACATTGCTGATGTGGGAATAAATACAATATGGATACCAGCCTCTGCAGATTTTTAAGCAAGAATTCTCCTTTGGAAACTGGGTTGATGAACCACCAAATGAGTAACATCCAATACGTGTAAAAGAATGTGGTATGTAGGGATGCCTTCAGTCTGCACCCTGAACTGTTCATTGTAACAAGTTGTCTATGGAGGCTGCTCCAAAAGTAATCGTTGGTCTACGAGGTAACGTGCAACTGTATTTTATGCCAATCACTGCAAAATTCCTCTTGTCCCTCCTTGTCCTTCACTCTCGCCATCCCTTCCACTTTCACTATTCCTTTCGTGGATCAAAACACCGCCCGAACGGCAAAGAGATTAGTAAGAATATTTATGACGGTCTGTACCTGACCCCACGGATCAAAATTCCGCCTCCCTTTTGTTCATAATACGGACGCCTGCTTGCGAAGCCTTTCCAAAGAAATTGTTCTGTTATTATCAGTTCTGTTTCCCATTACAATTGTTCTCCCCGTCTCTAATGTCATGATGTATATTTACTCCGTGCTACATTTCATTATGACAAAAAATATGAAGTTGTTTACAAAACATACATGCTTCTCAATAGACAAAAATTTGTAATTTTGTGAATTCCAAGGGTATCTTATATAAATTTTGACGCCTCCAGAATCTTAAGAAAATAAAAAATTGGTTGTTTGCATGATATCCCTACAGAATCACTACACAATTTTTGTAAATAAGGCCGTAAATTTGTCAATATCAGTATAAGATGATGACATAAATAGGCTATTTGTTTTTATCTAGTTTTTGTTATTATGTACGGAAATCAATTCTATTAACGTTAAATTACAAAAGTTTTGTAACTTTTTAGAAATTATACTTAAGATTATATAACCGGAAATTTTCAAATTTTCTTGCATTCTTCTTTTCCTTGAAATATATTTGTCATACATGCTAATCCCCTTCTACTAAAATCTAAGGGTTCTTCATCTTCCATCACATTATTTGTAAACATAATTTTCGTGTATTTAATGTCTCTCTGTATACGTTGTTAAAAACAACTTTGATCTGGTTTCCATAAGAAAGTTGCAGACTGACAATCCTGAACCAAATAAATCCACCAACAAGAAGGTTAACCAGGATGGAAACGGGATTGAGGTGGCGTCTGCCTGTGCAGTAGCAGTTCAGGGTCACCGTTGACCGGGGGACGTGCGCGTGTTCGAACGTGCACGTCCCCCGGCGACCGCAAGACGTGCTGTGGGTGTTGGTGTTTTATTCAATCTATAGCGAAGCTCTAATGTACGGATTTATTACGCCCTATAGCTAGCTGAGTCTTCGTGACTGCCGATTGTCTGATCAACGCTCCCATACTCCTGTTCTTTTTTATGGTTTCAATACTGGTAATAAAAATGAATACACTTGATGAGTTATTTTCTACTGTTTCCGGTTTGTGCTTTTAACAAACACTCACTCACGGGACATATTTTGAGTTTATAACCGTGTAAATTATTTCATAAATACCGAATTTTGAAGGTGATCGTTTAGCAAACTTAAAACGATGAAAAGTCGACAATCAGCGGGCTAAGACATGCTGTTATTAAGATTTAATAGAGTTATTAATTTAATTAACTTCCTTTTTTAGAAGATCTAATGACTTTTTTGTTAAAGACCTCTAGAAATGCTACTTTTTACCAACTCTTTCATGGAAGTTGAAAGGCAATTCTGATTGCGTTACATACAATTCACATTGATTTAAGTTCAAAAGCTATAGTAGTTTTTCAAATTCGAGATTAGTACTCCACCCCATGGGGTTTTTTAGCTTCAAATGTTATCTGATAGCAACGAATGCATATTATTTAAGTAACGATTGTTATAAATAAACTACTATTAATCACTTAATAAAGCTGTTCCTCAGCTAATGGTTTTAAAAGATACCTTTATGATAAAAGATTTGGTTAATCTGCACTTTTGATGCATTACAGGTTTTTAATAAAATATAGCACACAAGTTTATTCAGTTTATTTTAGATCTGTCTTGCTTCTTACTTACTGTGGCATTTTCATGTTTTTCATGTTCATGGCAGATATATATATTTTCAAATCAAATATCAAGACGTTATAGTACTGATCAACATGAAATTGAGTAAGGAGTGCCTCAAGGTTGTGTTCTTCGACCTGCTCTTTTTCTTTACACACTCATGACCTTCCATAAACACTAGAAATTATCATCGTAAATCTGTAGACAATACTGAACTAATATCTTGGCATTAAACTCCCTACAAATAGCTATAGAAGATATTTCGCAATGGCTAAAGGACTGGAAACGTCAAGGAGGCAACATCACCGTTCACCGTTCTTTCAACAGCTGACTGTTTTTTTCTTTTTTTCATTATTATTACAACGTTTTTTTTCGCTAGGCTAACGAAGTCAAGTACCTTAGAAAGCACACAGACAGGCTGAATTGAAATAGAATGAACAGAACGTCTCGGCTGGAAATCCTATAGCTAGAACAAACGTTTACTTATGACTTTAAGGCTCAGAAATTAAATTGACTGCTTGATTATACATTAATACAACTATAATGGGTTTACGACACCCAGCTATAATAATCTGTTGAAACATCCCAACCTAAATTTCATTCAGAGAACTCAATCATAAATGTTTATAATCAACATTGTTCATGCCAATGTTTTCCAAAACGACCCTACATTTTAAGTATGAAGAAAGAAATTAAAAAATATATTCATACAAAATTATAACAACAAATCATAAAGCTGTTCAAATTATCTTGCTGTAAGTTTTCTGAGTAATAGAACTTCCATAAATTTATTACATTGACGCAGGTTTCATAAATTCGTTCACTGTCTTTATTCGCTCTTATATACAGAGTTAAATTTTGTTCTACGTTAACGTCAGTGTCATTAATGTGTGTGAATGTAATATTTGTGATGTACATATAATATTCACTAACTGTACTTTAAAATTGAATTTATTGTAAATAAAATATAGACAAAATAAATATTTTTAAAAATATTTTGCAATTTTTGTTCAAGTGAGGAAATAAATACAACATTTAAAAAAATGTGATTATTTTTGCTTTGTTAACTGAAGTAATCGAAGTGCACAGAATAATTATTCATGCGAGTTAAGAACCAGGATTAGTTGCCTCGTTCGACACCTAGAAGCATCGGCACATCCTGTCTTTAATATTTAAACACTTTTAAACAATGTTTTAATTTTTACTACTATAATAATGATGATCTTATGTGCTTCATTCCGTAAGTATTTCATAAGTATTATTAAATTAGTTTATGAAAAAGTCAACGAGTGAAATGAATGTACTTTAAATAAAGTTCCTAAGGCCGTAAACGCGTCATAAAAAAATCATAGATTTCTTGATAAACTTGCAATTATACGGAAAATGTTTTATATCGACGTATTTTTAATATTATACTTAAACAGTTTCTTTGACATAAAGACAAAGAACAAATGGAACAAGGAAGTGTAGTTGAAGTGCATCTCGCCCACATGCGGCGGTGTAGAGTGCAGCGCGGCACAAGGTCGAGTTGCATCAGAGTGCAGCTGCAGGTGGCAGTGCAACCTTGATGGTGAGGTGACCGTCACTACAGCCTCTCACCCGGACTGTACCCTTGGGCCTAATGTACAGAGACAACCCTTAGTATCAACTCACTCTCTCCACTATCAAATAACCCCAATATTAATAGTTATTCCTTCCAAACTAACGTTCTTGCACCATATACAGTTGTATTAGGTTTATTTTCAAAAAAAAAAAAATTACTGTAAGTTATAATTTCTACTATAATCTCAACTGTTCAATATTTATCAAAATCTTTACAAACATTTTTGTTTATTTTAATACAACTTTTATCTTATTATAATAGTCTACAAATTGGCTCAAGGGAACCGTTTCACTCCACGAAAACGCCAAAAAATGGGTTTCTATTCCAAGTAGTCGGTACTTAATAACGATCTCATCATAGAACTTGAATTGTCATTTGATAGGACAAAAACTATATTAGTGACAAAAATCTGACTTCTGTAAAAATTAAGATTATTTATACATTCTTTACTGTTAAATAAGTGAAGTTTTAAATGTAATTTTTGATAATTTTAAATTAAAACACTCATGATAAACACAAACTGTACAGTTGAAATAGAACTGTACAGTTTGTGTAAAATTGTATCGACTTTTTACAATTGTCGCTAATGGTAAAATTGTATCGACTTGAATTGGCACCTTAACTCTATTATATCATCTTAAGAAAGAATTAACAACAAGTCGAATAGTGATAAATAGGACTCTGCCAAGTGTAATAAGACCTACAATACACTGTAGGTGCATACAATGTATTAGCCTGGTCCCTGGGTGGCCCTTTTTGGGGCCCTATATATAAATGGTCCTTTTTGAGGAGCCATAAAAATACTCCTTTACCCATTCTACCGTCTTTTAGCACTAATCAAAATTATGGATGGCAAATATTTCAGTATATCGCAAACCAAACATCGATCTAACGATAATGTCGAAAGGAAAATATTGATATATCGTAACCGATTTATCGAATTGTAAATGATTTATCTGTTTAAAACTATGCACTAACTCATGTCATGCCCAAAAATACACTCATGTTTTGATGTCACTATTTAAAATGGCCTATGGAATGTAAACATTAAATACATTTATCTACACGAAACAAGTTGTGGTCTGTGGGGTTATATACAAAAAAAATCAAAGTAAGAATAGTTATACATCTAATTATTATGTTAATTATGGAAGAATAGTGTAATAATAATCTATGCATGAGGGGCTATTTAAATATTTTTTTTCGAATTGAAATGATTTTGAAGAGAAAGAATAACAATATTTAGATATATGATATACTGTATAGAGCCAAAATATCGATAATGGAAAGAAAACATCGATACTAACATATCGATGTATCGATACAAGTAGTAGTATTACCTGTTTTCTGCAACGTCTCATGAAGAGTTTTAGTCAAATGAAGAGTCGGTGGTGGGGGAAGGTCACGTGACCGGATTCAAGATGGCGGCCCCGGATCCAAGATGGCGGCCCCCATTCCTGCCAACCTGTTGGGAATTTTCCCTCCCAAAATTTCCCTCAAATTCCCAAATTTCCCTCAAATTCCCTTTTTGTACTATAAAATACACTATTAGCCTTGTTATACTATATAAAATGCATTATTTTCTCTTATACTCTATAGTAAATCTATACTCTGATTGGTCCATTTTTTTTGTGACGTCATCCAAGATGGCGGCGCCCATGTTTCCCACCAAATTTTCTAACCTCACTTTTCCTAACCTCACATTTCCCTCCAAATTCCCTTGTTATACTATATAAAATACACTCTTAACCTAACATTTACCACGTCATACTATATAAAATACACTCTTAACCTAACTTTTACCATTTTATACTATATAAAATACACTCTTAGCTAAGCTATACTATATAAAATAAACTTTTTTTTTGTTGTCCAAGACAGCGGCTGGAAACAGTGCTACAACCCTCCCCTCCCAAATTTCCCGCCAAATTTCCCTCAAATTCCCTCGTTATACTATATAAAATGTACTCTTAGCCAAAATGCACTCTATTTACAGTCTGGGTTGGGCTAACCCGGGTTAACACAACGTGGGTTAATAAAACCCAGGTTAACACAACGTGGGTTATTAAAGCCCGGGTTAAATCAACGTGGGTTAATAAAACCCGGGTTAACACAACGTGGGTTAACCCGGGTTAAATCAACGTGGGTTAATAAAACCCGGGTTAACACAACGTGGGTTATTAAAGCCCGGGTTAAATCAACGTGGGTTAATAAAACCCGGGTTTTATGGGACCTTGACCCAAGTTTCCACACCACCCAAGAGGTATAGGGTCATTGCACTCTGTGCAAAGGCGCGTTTTTTATTATAGTGGGTGTCCCCAGTAGGCATAATCCCACTTAATTTAATGTAACTTGCCCCAACTATCACAAGCTACGGTGATAGCCACTCCATAACAAAATTGCTACCTCCCACTATAATTGTTGTGTTTTTTTTTTATTTTTTATTTTTTATTTTATTTATTTTTTTTTTTTTTGGATCCCATATAAGTCTAGCCGCCACTTTACTTGGAGAAGCCTTTCAATGTGACGCAAAAACTTACAAAGGGCTTTTATTTATTTTTTTTATTTTCTCGTTACTAAAAATATCCCTTACTCACACCCTGGACTTACAGAGTTTAAGCCAGCCATAGAGTGTTACACACATCCAGATTCACGTACCGTACGAGGGCCCATTGCATACTAGATGCATCTGCGACTCAAGGTCTTACGGGGATTAGCCCAGCCCCAAGCTGCAGGACCGCCTCAGGACTTATGCGTTTTACGGCTGCCTTAGAGAACAGTCGGGCGATTTTTTTATTGAATTTGGGCCGCCCTCACCTTGACGTTACGGTTATTGCACTTACACACACACACATAAACACTGGGTTACGGACCGTTAGACCACCCCAGAGCCCACACACCATGGAACTACAGATTACAAGTTTTAAAACTTAAGTCTCTAAATGCTTCTTTTTTACAATTGGAAGTTATTATAGTCTTTAATAATCCGCGCTCCTTTAAGTTCTTCTAATATTGCAATAATCTCACTGTCATGGTCAGTGTTTCCCGCCTTTTTTGAGGCAATTAACAAACGCAACCTGTCTACTAATTGATTAGGATCGTCCCAGCTCGAGTAATTAACCTTTGAAAATTTTAAAACATCCTTGTATACTTGTCTCCTTACTTCATCCATTTCATTTCCATCGTCTGAACTACTATCAAAGTAATCTTGCTCATTTGAACTATACGTCTCCCCACCCTTATCTGCGTCAAGTGAATTGTTTTCAATCTCATCCACGTGATACCTACCTAATTTTTCCATTTCATTTTCATCGTCTGAACTACTATCAAAGTAATCTTGCTCATTTGAACTATACGTCTCCCCACCCTTATCTGCATCAAGTGAATTGTTTTCAATCTCATTCACGTGATACCTACCTAATTTTACAGGTAACCTATCTGGAGTTTTTGAACGTTTCCTAAGATGAAAAGTACTGTCTATTGGATTATTTACATACATTGTACTACTTTCCTCACTTATTGGTGTGAAACCGTTAATTAAAGGTTTAATAATGTTTTTATATTTAAGACCCCTGCTTCCTTTCACCATTCCATTATTAGGATTTATATAGGATTTTGTTTGCAGCAACATTTTCCTGTACGAATCCAAATCTCCATCTCTATAGTCTTTAATTGATGTTTTTATGGGTTTCCTCATAAAAACTAACTCGAATAGATCAGATGACCCAGGATATACCTTACCGTCAATCAAGATGTTATTTCCTTCAAATTTAACTGACTGTGTACCCATTTTAAATTGTTCACTTCCTTTATCGAAAGTGATCCCATAAGTATGGTCAGCTGCATTATTCAAGTTTTTTATACTAAACTGTAACCATGACATTAGATCACTCCCAACTTCACTATGTGCATCGTTACCTTGAATTGAGGACACTTTTAAAGCTTGAGCTTTCTCAGGTTCAGTGGAAGCCGAAGCTGATACTAGATCTTGTTCATTCGAATTCATGTTTAATAATAATAAAGAATTTAGAAAACAACTCTATTTATAGCCTGGGTTGGGCTAACTCGGGTTAAATCAACGTGGGTTAATAAAACCCGGGTTAAATCAACGTGGGTTAATAAAACCCGGGTTAACACAACGTGGGTTAATAAAGCCTGGGTTAAATCAACGTGGGTTAATAAAACCCGGGTTAACACAACGTGGGTTAATAACACCCGCATTTACAGGTCTGGTGGGAAATGTTCTTCTGGCCAGAGCTTGTAGCTCTTTGGCGATGATTTCTCTCTCACATTCATAACTGGATTGAATTGTGTCCAATTCATAACTGATTAAGATTTTTGTAAACCAAAATATTTATTGGTTTTTAAGGGATTCCGCACAGCTTCCCCGTCATAAATAGGGTCTTGAACATTGCTCAATTTTTTATTATCAAACGTCCAATGGCCACTATGCTGTCTTGGAGTGTTTAATAATACATATTCCATATTAACAGCATCTGTAGGTAAAACGGGTTTACCAAGGTTTCCAAGCAATTTCCCTTCTATATCAATGTCCCCATCAGGATAAGTCCTTTTTAAGGAAGACCTATTAACAAAACCCATAGTTGCAGCATCCGAATTTAAGACTGGATCACGCAACTCTCTTATAAATTTGTTATTAGCTGAAAATTGCATGTCAGAAGTCCTTTTTAAAGCGTAATTCCGTACAAATTGCATATTTACCGCATCATCCTGTAGAAGGGGTGTGGAAACATTTCTAATAGTTCTGTTTTTAGCATCATAATGATCGTTTACATCTGATAATGATAGACAATTCTTTTGCACATACGCGGCATTTACCGCGTTGTGGACATCAGACTGGCTCTTTGCTAAACTCTGATCAAATCGACCGAACTTGTCCACACTCATACTGACACTACAACCTTTCCATTGAAACAAGCTTTTTATACAAGACAGAAAGTAGGTCAAGGTCACCCAAACGAGTTTTTAAAAAATAAAGTTTATTTCCACAATTACAATCATGTCTTATCACTAAAAAATACAAAAGTCTTATAACTATAGACTAGATGATGAAAGGTGAAGAGAGAGTTCTGTAGAATTGTTCCCACTCACACCATGGGAGATGAGATAGAGCGCTCCTGGCTGAATATTCCTCACATCTTCATTCTGCAGTAGATGTACAAAGCGTTTTGGCAGGAAGACTTGAAACTTGGGTTCATCGCCTGGAACGTATGGTGCATCACTCAATGCAACTAATACTGCGTCACCGACAGCTGTATCAATCTTTCTAATGTGGTGAATGATGTAGTGCTTGTGCTCTTTGAGTTCTGAGCACCTCTTCGTTAGCAGCACCGAAGATTTGGATTGAGCATTGAATTGCTCAACCAACGTTTGAAGGTACTGTGGAGATGTCATCTGAAGCTGATGTAGATGTTTCCTCTGTAAATTCTGAGTAATACTGATGCATTGTCAGTGGTGTTGTGGTGTATATATACCCTCCAATATCCCCACCACTGCAACAATCTAACGGATCTTGTAAAAAACCCAAATTTTTATTCCTCAATATCCCCCTCCCCCTCACTCGATTCAGATTCTGATGTTTCTTCCACAATAGGCGAATCATAATCAAAGTGATTAATTCTTTCCAGCGCTTTATTAGCATACAAGTTGCTATATAGCTTCAATGTGTTAATGTTAGTCAAATCCAGAGAGTGTTTAAAACAAACGCACGACTGAGAAACCTTTATACTATATTCATTCTCATTTACGCTCTGTTTGACATTCGGTAAAAAACCATAAGCTAGAATATCCGCTCTATCGTATTCGGATACATCAATCGTTCTGGAGTACCTGTACACTGAAACAGTATCGACATTTTCCCCGTTCTTGTAGAACCTTAGGAGAGTCTCATCATCACTACTGAACCCCTCAGTAGGATCGGGATTATTTAACACGATAAACACTTCATTCATCTTGTGATGTTTACTCTTTCGTGTCTCAACTGGAAATGAGTACAGGTTGCTGAGATCGTGTATGTATAATCGAGTATTACATCATCCTCTTTACAGAACCAGTAAGCAAGGTGTAAATCAAATATGAATCATGTAGTACTAATATCATGTTCTAGCCACATAAAGTCCTTGTAGATTTCCCACGGATCCTGCTTAAAATAATATTTTGATTCACGTAGTAGTAATATATATATTACGATGATTTCAGGTCAAACCTCATTCAGTCTCAGACTTTTGAACGAGACACATCTAGCAGCTCCGCTATTTACAACGCATCTATTGCAACCGTATAGTAAGTATACATAACCTATAAGTTCGTTTTACTCTCTAGGAACATAACCTAACTTATCTTACCTTCACCAAGATATTGAAAAACATTTTCTACAGAGTTTCTAGAATTATACATACCCGAGTAGATAGATATTGAGAGTTTTACGATATTGTGTTTCATTCGTTGCAGATCATCATGAACCCCAACCAGATTGCATGCCCTAGATGCAGCAAGCTCGTATCTCGGAAGAACATAGCTCGCCACCTCAAGAGCTGCACCGGGCCTACAATAACCCGGGAGCCTCAAAGTCCCTGTACGACTTGTGGAGTCATGATAACTCTCTCCAACCTCAGCCGGCACCTCAAGAAGTGTAGCCCCGCTCACCTCAAGAGGAAAGCAGACGAGCCAGCCCCCTCCACTTCCAAGGTTGCTCGCTTTGAGGTCGACCCCCAACCGTCGACCAGCGCTTCCATCATCGATACCGTCCGCTCAACCATCGTATCGGCATACAATACGGCTAAGGTATAAATCCAATGGATACTACTTATCGAGGTATTTATCAAACCAAGAATAGTTTAACTCTTGTTAGGATGGTATCCATTAAAAGTACCACTTAGATATACTGATACAATTAAGACTTAATTTATTTTTAGCAACTATCCACCACACTCAAGTGAGTTTAAAATCCGAGATCTTACATTTTCCAAGGATTTCCCGTACGTAGCGTTATTCATTAACTTAAAAAAATCCCTTTCAAAATTATTTTTGGTGCATTTTCTTTTTTCCGTATTAAAGTTGATGAAAGGTGCAAGCCATGTACTCTGTTTAAATGCAAGAATCCTATGTACTTTCTTTAGTTGAAGACCTAAGTCAAGGTACAGCTTGAGGTTTCTGTAATGCAAAATGTATTTCTCCTTATCTTCCAATGTGGTTAAAAGTTTATGTACTTTAGCTGGCTTATGGATGAACTGCTCTGTCCAAGAAGCCTTTTTCTTTTTCTTTTATATATATATTTTTTTTACTTTATTTAAAATATTAAAGATTTTACAATATGTACATCTTACAGACTAAACCTACAGTAACAAACTACTTAGTGCTGGCTCAGGATCTGGGTGATGTGTTCTCCTTGTCTGAGTCGTCTTTGAGTACATCAACCCTGAAGTCCGCTGTAGAGCTTGCAACTTCTTCACTCCCCTTCACCTGCCTCAGTACTGCATTATACAACTCCTCCCCACACTCGTCAGCTCCGATGTGGTCGAACCCTGAGGCGACTTTCGGGCCTATTTATTGCATTTGTAGCGATGTGTTACATCACGAAGACGTCTTCCTTAAGTTTCTAGACCACATCGGAGCTGACGAGTGTGGGGAGGAGTTGTATAATGCAGTACTGAGGCGGGTGAAGGGGAGTGAAGAAGTTGCAAGCTCTACAGCGGACTTCAGGGTTGATGTACTCAAAGACGACTCAGACAAGGAGAACACATCACCCAGATCCTGAGCCAGCACTAAGTAGTTTGTTACTGTAGGTTTAGTCTGTAAGATGTACATATTGTAAAATCTTTAATATTTTAAATAAAGTAAAAAAAAATATATATAAAAGAAAAAGAAAAAGGCTTCTTGGACAGAGCAGTTCATCCATAAGCCAGCTAAAGTACATAAACTTTTAACCACATTGGAAGATAAGGAGAAATACATTTTGCATTACAGAAACCTCAAGCTGTACCTTGACTTAGGTCTTCAACTAAAGAAAGTACATAGGATTCTTGCATTTAAACAGAGTACATGGCTTGCACCTTTCATCAACTTTAATACGGAAAAAAGAAAATGCACCAAAAATAATTTTGAAAGGGATTTTTTTAAGTTAATGAATAACGCTACGTACGGGAAATCCTTGGAAAATGTAAGATCTCGGATTTTAAACTCACTTGAGTGTGGTGGATAGTTGCTAAAAATAAATTAAGTCTTAATTGTATCAGTATATCTAAGTGGTACTTTTAATGGATACCATCCTAACAAGAGTTAAACTATTCTTGGTTTGATAAATACCTCGATAAGTAGTATCCATTGGATTTATACCTTAGCCGTATTGTATGCCGATACGATGGTTGAGCGGACGGTATCGATGATGGAAGCGCTGGTCGACGGTTGGGGGTCGACCTCAAAGCGAGCAACCTTGGAAGTGGAGGGGGCTGGCTCGTCTGCTTTCCTCTTGAGGTGAGCGGGGCTACACTTCTTGAGGTGCCGGCTGAGGTTGGAGAGAGTTATCATGACTCCACAAGTCGTACAGGGACTTTGAGGCTCCCGGGTTATTGTAGGCCCGGTGCAGCTCTTGAGGTGGCGAGCTATGTTCTTCCGAGATACGAGCTTGCTGCATCTAGGGCATGCAATCTGGTTGGGGTTCATGATGATCTGCAACGAATGAAACACAATATCGTAAAACTCTCAATATCTATCTACTCGGGTATGTATAATTCTAGAAACTCTGTAGAAAATGTTTTTCAATATCTTGGTGAAGGTAAGATAAGTTAGGTTATGTTCCTAGAGAGTAAAACGAACTTATAGGTTATGTATACTTACTATACGGTTGCAATAGATGCGTTGTAAATAGCGGAGCTGCTAGATGTGTCTCGTTCAAAAGTCTGAGACTGAATGAGGTTTGACCTGAAATCATCGTAATATATATATTACTACTACGTGAATCAAAATATTATTTTAAGCAGGATCCGTGGGAAATCTACAAGGACTTTATGTGGCTAGAACATGATATTAGTACTACATGATTCATATTTGATTTACACCTTGCTTACCGGTTCTGTAAAGAGGATGATGTAATACTCGATTATACATACACGATCTCAGCAACCTGTACTCATTTCCAGTTGAGACACGAAAGAGTAAACATCACAAGATGAATGAAGTGTTTATCGTGTTAAATAATCCCGATCCTACTGAGGGGTTCAGTAGTGATGATGAGACTCTCCTAAGGTTCTACAAGAACGGGGAAAATGTCGATACTGTTTCAGTGTACAGGTACTCCAGAACGATTGATGTATCCGAATACGATAGAGCGGATATTCTAGCTTATGGTTTTTTACCGAATGTCAAACAGAGCGTAAATGAGAATGAATATAGTATAAAGGTTTCTCAGTCGTGCGTTTGTTTTAAACACTCTCTGGATTTGACTAACATTAACACATTGAAGCTATATAGCAACTTGTATGCTAATAAAGCGCTGGAAAGAATTAATCACTTTGATTATGATTCGCCTATTGTGGAAGAAACATCAGAATCTGAATCGAGTGAGGGGGAGGGGGATATTGAGGAATAAAAATTTGGGTTTTTTACAAGATCCGTTAGATTGTTGCAGTGGTGGGGATATTGGAGGGTATATATACACCACAACACCACTGACAATGCATCAGTATTACTCAGAATTTACAGAGGAAACATCTACATCAGCTTCAGATGACATCTCCACAGTACCTTCAAACGTTGGTTGAGCAATTCAATGCTCAATCCAAATCTTCGGTGCTGCTAACGAAGAGGTGCTCAGAACTCAAAGAGCACAAGCACTACATCATTCACCACATTAGAAAGATTGATACAGCTGTCGGTGACGCAGTATTAGTTGCATTGAGTGATGCACCATACGTTCCAGGCGATGAACCCAAGTTTCAAGTCTTCCTGCCAAAACGCTTTGTACATCTACTGCAGAATGAAGATGTGAGGAATATTCAGCCAGGAGCGCTCTATCTCATCTCCCATGGTGTGAGTGGGAACAATTCTACAGAACTCTCTCTTCACCTTTCATCATCTAGTCTATAGTTATAAGACTTTTGTATTCTTTAGTGATAAGACATGATTGTAATTGTGGAAATAAACTTTATTTTTTAAAAACTCGTTTGGGTGACCTTGACCTACTTTCTGTCTTGTATAAAAAGCTTGTTCCAATGGAAAGGTTGTAGTGTCAGTATGAGTGTGGACAAGTTCGGTCGATTTGATCAGAGTTTAGCAAAGAGCCAGTCTGATGTCCACAACGCGGTAAATGCCGCGTATGTGCAAAAGAATTGTCTATCATTATCAGATGTAAACGATCATTATGATGCTAAAAACAGAACTATTAGAAATGTTTCCACACCCCTTCTACAGGATGATGCGGTAAATATGCAATTTGTACGGAATTACGCTTTAAAAAGGACTTCTGACATGCAATTTTCAGCTAATAACAAATTTATAAGAGAGTTGCGTGATCCAGTCTTAAATTCGGATGCTGCAACTATGGGTTTTGTTAATAGGTCTTCCTTAAAAAGGACTTATCCTGATGGGGACATTGATATAGAAGGGAAATTGCTTGGAAACCTTGGTAAACCCGTTTTACCTACAGATGCTGTTAATATGGAATATGTATTATTAAACACTCCAAGACAGCATAGTGGCCATTGGACGTTTGATAATAAAAAATTGAGCAATGTTCAAGACCCTATTTATGACGGGGAAGCTGTGCGGAATCCCTTAAAAACCAATAAATATTTTGGTTTACAAAAATCTTAATCAGTTATGAATTGGACACAATTCAATCCAGTTATGAATGTGAGAGAGAAATCATCGCCAAAGAGCTACAAGCTCTGGCCAGAAGAACATTTCCCACCAGACCTGTAAATGCGGGTGTTATTAACCCACGTTGTGTTAACCCGGGTTTTATTAACCCACGTTGATTTAACCCAGGCTTTATTAACCCACGTTGTGTTAACCCAGGTTTTATTAACCCACGTTGATTTAACCCGGGTTTTATTAACCCACGTTGATTTAACCTGAGTTAGCCCAACCCAGGCTATAAATAGAGTTGTTTTCTAAATTCTTTATTATTATTAAACATGAATTCGAATGAACAAGATCTTGTATCAGCTTCGGCTTCCACTGAACCTGAGAAAGCTCAAGCTTTAAAAGTGTCCTCAATTCAAGGTAACGATGCACATAGTGAAGTTGGGAGTGATCTAATGTCATGGTTACAGTTTAGTATAAAAAACTTGAATAATGCAGCTGACCATACTTATGGGATCACTTTCGATAAAGGAAGTGAACAATTTAAAATGGGTACACAGTCAGTTAAATTTGAAGGAAATAACATCTTGATTGACGGTAAGGTATATCCTGGGTCATCTGATCTATTCGAGTTAGTTTTTATGAGGAAACCCATAAAAACATCAATTAAAGACTATAGAGATGGAGATTTGGATTCGTACAGGAAAATGTTGCTGCAAACAAAATCCTATATAAATCCTAATAATGGAATGGTGAAAGGAAGCAGGGGTCTTAAATATAAAAACATTATTAAACCTTTAATTAACGGTTTCACACCAATAAGTGAGGAAAGTAGTACAATGTATGTAAATAATCCAATAGACAGTACTTTTCATCTTAGGAAACGTTCAAAAACTCCAGATAGGTTACCTGTAAAATTAGGTAGGTATCACGTGAATGAGATTGAAAACAATTCACTTGATGCAGATAAGGGTGGGGAGACGTATAGTTCAAATGAGCAAGATTACTTTGATAGTAGTTCAGACGATGAAAATGAAATGGAAAAATTAGGTAGGTATCACGTGGATGAGATTGAAAACAATTCACTTGACGCAGATAAGGGTGGGGAGACGTATAGTTCAAATGAGCAAGATTACTTTGATAGTAGTTCAGACGATGGAAATGAAATGGATGAAGTAAGGAGACAAGTATACAAGGATGTTTTAAAATTTTCAAAGGTTAATTACTCGAGCTGGGACGATCCTAATCAATTAGTAGACAGGTTGCGTTTGTTAATTACCTCAAAAAAGGCGGGAAACACTGACCATGACAGTGAGATTATTACAATATTAGAAGAACTTAAAGGAGCGCGGATTATTAAAGACTATAATAACTTCCAATTGTAAAAAAGAAGCATTTAGAGACTTAAGTTTTAAAACTTGTAATCTGTAGTTCCATGGTGTGTGGGCTCTGGGGTGGTCTAACGGTCCGTAACCCAGTGTGTATGTGTGTGTGTGTAAGTGCAATAACCGTAACGTCGAGGTGAGGGCGGCCCAAATTCAATAAAAAAATCGCCCGACTGTTCTCTAAGGCAGCCGTAAAACGCATAAGTCCTGAGGCGGTCCTGCAGCTTGGGGCTGGGCTAATCCCCGTAAGACCTTGAGTCGCAGATGCATCTAGTATGCAATGGGCCCTCGTACGGTACGTGAATCTGGATGTGTGTAACACTCTATGGCTGGCTTAAACTCTGTAAGTCCAGGGTGTGAGTAAGGGATATTTTTAGTAACGAGAAAATAAAAAAAATAAATAAAAGCCCTTTGTAAGTTTTTGCGTCACATTGAAAGGCTTCTCCAAGTAAAGTGGCGGCTAGACTTATATGGGATAAAAAAAAAAAATAATAATAAAAAAAACACAAAAATAATACTGGGAGGTAGCAATTTTGTTATGGAGTGGCTATCACCGTAGCTTGTGATGGTTGGGGCAAGTTACATTAAAGTAAGTGGGATTATGCCTACTGGGGACACCCACTATAATAAAAAACGCGCCTTTGCACAGAGTGCAATGACCCTATACCTCTTGGGTGGTGTGGAAACTTGGGTCAAGGTCCCATAAAACCCGGGTTTTATTAACCCACGTTGATTTAACCCGGGCTTTAATAACCCACGTTGTGTTAACCCGGGTTTTATTAACCCACGTTGATTTAACCCGGGTTAACCCACGTTGTGTTAACCCGGGTTTTATTAACCCACGTTGATTTAACCCGGGCTTTAATAACCCACGTTGTGTTAACCTGGGTTTTATTAACCCACGTTGTGTTAACCCGGGTTAGCCCAACCCAGACTGTAAATAGAGTGCATTTTGGCTAAGAGTACATTTTATATAGTATAACGAGGGAATTTGAGGGAAATTTGGCGGGAAATTTGGGAGGGGAGGGTGGTAGCACTGTTTCCGGCCGCTGTCTTGGACAAAAAAAAAAGTTTATTTTATATAGTATAGCTAAGCTAAGAATGTATTTTATATAGTATAAAATGGTAAAAGTTAGGTTAAGAGTGTATTTTATATAGTATGACGTGGTAAATGTTAGGTTAAGAGTGTATTTTATATAGTATAACAAGGGAATTTGGAGGGAAATGTGAGGTTAGGAAAAGTGAGGTTAGAAAATTTGGCGGGAAACATGGGCGCCGCCATCTTGGATGACGTCACAAAAAAAATGGACCAATCAGAGTATAGATTTACTATAGAGTATAAGAGAAAATAATGCATTTTATATAGTATAACAAGGCTAATAGTGTATTTTATAGTACAAAAAGGGAATTTGAGGGAAATTTGGGAATTTGAGGGAAATTTTGGAGGGAAAATTCCCAACAGGTTGGCAGGAATGGGGGCCGCCATCTTGGATCCGGGGCCGCCATCTTGAATCCGGTCACGTGACCTTCCCCCACCACCGACTCTTCATTTGACTAAAACTCTTCATGAGACGTTGCAGAAAACAGGTAATACTACTACTGATACATATTAATCGATATTTCCGTTATATCTATACATCGTTGCCATCCCTAATAAAAAAAGTGAAAAAAATATCAATATCTGATTCGGTCTTCACTACTTAGGAGGGAAATTGGTGTTTTAAATAGTAATTTCATTTCACCAGCTTTAAAGATTAAACATTTATCTTATATCAAAGAAAATTAAAATGAATAGCCAGTCAATTAAACAACATGAATATGAAAAATGTCTATTAATTGTTACATAGTCGTTTGGAGTGTATTTATATTCATGTACGAGTAATAAATAACATTATATATAGTGGTTCTCATACACAATACATAAGTTTGACTTAATTTTCCTTTGTATGGGAGTAGCCAATCAGCAAACACTTGGCGTCATGGCGTCGCAATCCAATACACTTGATTGAATAATTCTTGCAAATGTTCCTTTTATATTCAGTTCGCGTGAAGTATAAGCTGAATATGTCCGTAAGGGGATTTATGCGTCGTTTGAGCGACAGCGATCGAGTCCAAGTCTCATTACTGAGCGTGTTTGCGTAACTACGCAACTTCTGCGCGTATGGTCGCAGGATCGCTGGAGAGTGGCTTTGAACGGAGTTAATCGTGTTTTAGAACGAGTTAATTGATGAAAAAGAAAGATGGAAGAAAAGGGTAGCAAGTGATAATACGGCATAACGGTCCGGCGAACAAAAACAAAATAGAGCCAATCACACTACATTGGGGAGTAACATACAATTTCAGGAAAGTACTAAAAATTTAAGTGAACGTGATTCTTTAATTGCGTGTTCTCGACAATTACATGTTCTGATCCATCAAGGGAACCTTCACCTACCACTTAATGATCTACTCGAAGAATTCTAAGTGATTAAATTGTTTTGTCTCCAGCGTCTAAGAATCGCCTTTTTTTGTTAAGAATTTTGTTTTCTTTTATTTCGATCAATGATTTTCTTTATTAATTTTTAGAATTTTCAAAGGCTTAGAGGGATGAGAAGTAGCCTATATCGGATTTCGCGTTACGTTTAGAGGGTGATAACTGAGAATAATGTGTTAATATTTATTAATTTTACTAATAAATAGTCCAAATACTTGCAAAGTTATTTAGTTATTATTTATTTACTCTTTTATTTATTTTTAAGTACATAATTATCTAACTCGTTCACTTAGCTTGCACGTCTCTGAGGGTAACTTCATATGCTGTTTCATACTATATTCGAAGTTGTATCCACTGATGTTATTCATCCAGTGATAAGAAATTTAAAATTAAATAAATAAGCTGATTTCGACTGCCCTTCCCAAGTTATGTTCCGTCGAATAATCGGTTGTGTTTGAAATGTACCACTCTGTATTACGAAAAATACGAAACTTAATCAATTTTCTCGCCTTATGAGAACACATCTTAAGCTCTTAAAAGATTTGAGTGGAAGAGAAAGCTTGACAAACCTATCTCCACCTAATAAAGGCATTTTTCATTTCATTTCGAACTCTATTTACCAACAACAGTCAGCCAATCGCCATAAAATATAGAACGGTTAAAAGAAACATTCTTGTGAAACTGGGTTGGTTGTATAACACTAGCAAAGTTATTAGAATTCAACTTTTTTCAACTTTAGCTGTTGAAAATTAAATATGTTTATATATTCTTAATGTACCGATCTTCAAGATATGGGAAAATATGGATTTCGAATGAGTGTGGTGAACGAATTTAGTCATTTGTAGCCGACTATTCCTTTGAAAGTTCCATTAATAAATAGCCCAATGTCAAATGTACGGCCAGTGGTTATCAGCCGATCCCTTCCAACATTTATTTATCTGTGATTCTGGTTGAAATCGAACTGAGAACCTTTAACTTATAACGCTAGGTTTTAACCAACTACGCTAACGACAAACTCAATAAAGTAAATCTAGTATATTACAATATTGATATGTATTGATAGGTTGATCGTAAAATATATTTTGTGAACAATCCAATTTTATATTAGATAATTTAATGAGTATCAACCAAAACAATGAACAAGTGCTTAGCTGTTAGATAATCGATTGATGGCTTAATAATTTCTTCAATAATTCTCTTTTAATAAAAGTGAGGTTATTTTGAATAACAATTTATTGCGGACGCAAACAAATCCGTTTGAACAATAGAGTTTAAAATGAAATCACTTGCAGCCGAACAGTTGTTTCACAATCAATTTACAGTTCCACAAAGGTTCAATTTGTTGGAGCGGTATTCAGTGAAAAATAATATTCAGAATGTCGACTGCAATAAAATACTGTATTTAGTCTGTCCGATTGCAAAAACACGTTTGAAGCAGAGTGAAGGTCGTTTAATCGCAATGTTTTGCAAAATGTTACATTGCTATTGGCATATTAGTGAACAAAAGTTTGAAAAAAATCTCTGGTTTTATTTACACAATTTTGATTCTAGTATAAGGTATAAGCATTGATTTTATACATAAATAAATTTCCCATCCAATGTTAAATTTTGAGTCTCAAAATATCAGCTGTTTTTGTGGTCCATTATGGAGCGCTAGAGTAGTGTCATGTAAATGTAATACAGTTTAAACCAGCGGTGGTTGCGGACCACACAAACTAACAAAATTACTGTCACATATATTCCTATTAGATGGTTTATCTATTGTAGGTGTATATTATCAATGATATAAGGTAAACTGTAAGACCCATTAGTCGAAGAATTTTTAGAAATAATTATGCTTGGTGCGTCATTTTTGAAGGCACTGTGACGGAGTTGTAGATTTTTCCTTGAAATGTAGTGTTACAATTCATTTTATGTGATATATAGTTTTTAAATGACGTAATCTGACTATTTTCAGTCTAAATACATGTAAAATAGAAAACTTCAAACGAAATTACTACAGTACTAAGTCTTCAATTAAGATGTGAATAAAATGAAAATATTAATTCCACATTGAGCCTAAAGACACAATATTATGTATTAATAGATGGAATCTACGTGTGTACTGATTACCTACCAATAAGAAATTGAATAATTACGTCATAATAAGTAATCTATTACGTTCGCTTAATCAATGTATACTCCACTAAATAAAATATTGCTAAAGTATTTGTGATAAGAAACAACTATCGTAAGATATTCCTGGATAGGCTTACACCGTCCGCGGAACCAAGAACAGAACTGTACACAGTCGAGACTCTGCGACGATTCCCCGGAAAATTCGGACCCGTGTGACAACTTTATATTCGGTCTTACGAGGACCGAATGAAGCTTTGTGATTCGGACCTATAGGACACCTGGTATTTTGCACTGTCAGGACAGAAAACATTGTTTCTGAGCTGTGGGTTTCGGAGCTATAAGACACTTGGCTTTTTGTACTGTCAGGACAGAAAACATTGTTTCTGAGTTGTGGGTTTCGGAGCTATAGGACACCTGGCTTTTTGTACTGTTAGAACAGAAAATATGTTTTCTGAGCTGTGGGTTTCGGAGCTATAGGACACCTGGCTTTTGTACTGTTAGGACAGAAAACATTGTTTCTGAGCTGTGGGTTTCGGAGCTATAGGTCGCCACGCACAAAGTCGTGGACTTTAGGAGATGACCCACAGAACATAGGTTCTGTGAGATGACCGTATTGATGAATCTTGTGCACTACACACAACGTTTCGGCCTAGATACAGGTTCCATCATCAGCGCAACAGACACCAATAACTGTCATGATTTGTAATCATTGCTAGTACAGTAATTATAAAGCCTAACATACAAAAAATTACATACAAAAACCTACAAAAATTTAAAATTTAAATTAAACAACAACCGATGACATTTAGCTTAATTTTAAGATTAATGTAATGTAGCACAAGAAAATTTGATAAATTATTAATAAATATAACTAGAAAAAATCCTAGAATAAAATATTAATAGTATGCTAACTTAGTAAACATTGGCTAACGTACCCCGTGTTAGGAGCGCACAACCCTTCTACCTGGGGCCCGGAGGGTCCAATCTGACCTGCCGGCGGTCTGGTATAATCAACCAGCCATAAATGGATTAAACAAGGTTGAGTGCACATCCTAGCTCAAATTAAAATATTTGTGGATGTAACCTCTCTCCTTCTCGAGTTACATTAGATTAAGTTTTTTGTTAATTAATTTGATAAAATATTAGGCAAATTAAATTTATTTATAGTATCTCAGGGTCGTTTTTTATGGGTAAATCGGTGAGGCTGTAAATTACAATGAATAAGACTATTGTTTGAAAAAGCTAATTTATTACATTCTTTTATCTTTGAATTGATATATGAAATTTAATATTACAAAAATGAGTTTAATTACTTTTTACTGATTTCTATAACATGATTAACTTATTTATAAACTAGAACTTATCTTTAAGATTCTTTGTCTGTAGCTCCACGTGGTCTTCAGTTTCAATTTGAAGTACATCAAGACGATTTTTACTTGAACATCGGATTTTATTATGGTTAAGTTGTAAAAACGAATATTGGATTAAAATTTGATAACTACATTTTTATTATTTTATTCGGTTTTAAACTCAAACGGTCACTCGCGATAACAAATAAGATCTGGCTGCTACATCAGTCTGGCTTGGAGTCCTGACCCGGAGGAGTCCTGACTTGGAGGCGTCCTGACAAAGTGAAAGAGTCGTTGGAGATGCTAGCGTGGGTTGCCAGTCCGTTACAAGCGAGGGTTTCGGTTTCGAGGCTAACTTCCGGCTTTGCCATGCGCTTTTTTCCCTGATTTGTGCTGCCCCTTGCGGTCCTTTTTTCAACTAATAACGTCTCCCATCTACATTGGACTCGACCATTACATTGTCACACTGACACCCCTTTGGATTGTTAGATTAACTCGTCCCATGCGACACCAGACAGAACAGGTCTGTTATCTGTCTCGACAACAATGCTTAGGAATTTTGTTTACGTCTCGGAGGACTGCCATGGAATAAATATGCCTGCCCACTTCTCTATATTCGTTGGCTATTAATTTACAATGAATTCCGAATATTATTTGAATGTTCGGTATTTGTTTTAATTAAATGTATCTATTTCTTCATTAAAATAATTTATCATTTATTTAATTTAATTAATTTAATCGTCAATTTGGTGGACCTGTTACATGGATTAAAAATTTTTTTTAAAATAAACACGACGAATGTAAAAGTAACATTATTTAACTATATTTTAGTTGTTGTCCCAGCTCAATACGACAATTTTGAGTGTTTTAAGCTCAAGTTAAGGAGCAGATGTTTAGTAACATTTAATTCCAGGCATTGAGTGTAATTATCAGCAACAACAAATAACGTAGTTTATACATGACATATCAAGTGTAAGGCACAACAAACTTAGTTGTTATTAATGCAATCCTAATTTTAATGATAATATTATTTGTTATTGTTAGAACATATATAAAAAATTCATTTGCTAGATTAAAAGTGTATTCTTAAGATACAATTTTGATATAGTTTAATTGTTATATACTTACTTGAAAATAGTATCTTGAAGTAAATAAAATGTATACAGATGTGTGTATTAATAATATTGTTACTACAAGTGGCGCGGATATCGTAGGCAATAGGTTATGTTCTTAGTCCGCTTATACCGATATTTCGTCAACACAATGGTTCCCATCTGTGTGGGACTACTAGAGAATCCTGGGGTGTCTTTGTTGGATGGTGGCAAGGGTTCAGATGTTGTACAGGGAAGATAATACAACAAGCCAATTACTAAGCGTAGCTGAAAGCAAGATCAACACTACGTGGTTCCAATTTCACGTTAATCTGTAACTTAGTTTCCTGGCTATTGGGCAGTTAATAAATGGCTTTCTGAACATAAGTCAACATCAGTTTTAAACATACTACATGTCACTCACATTCATTCTACACTCATGTAAGAATTCATGTTGTCCCTAAAATACACACAAGCTGTGTTGGCGTCTCAAATCTGAATAATTCTGTGAATAGTCAGATACAACAGTTTATTAAATATAGCATACATAAAATTTATTAACATAGCTACATTTTCTTGTATAATGGTATTTGTTATTCTCAAATAAAATTATAATAAAACTTATTTGACATTTTGACAGCTATACCAACAATGAATTCTGTTAGAATATTTTATTGGACTTGTATCTAGAATTGGAAGTAACGTTCAATTGAATGACTGAAGTCAATGCTGCTATATTCTCACCCTTATACTAGTTCATTGAGTCATACTTATAGGAATGCTCTTACCAGGTACTGACAAGTCTGGAGGATTTTGACCCCTTTGGTGTCTCCAGTACTTTTAAATAACGAATTTCCTTTGAAAAACTCCACTCGATAAATCTGACAAATATATGCCTAAGTTATATTGGGACACACCTGTATCTATGTCCTTTTCATATTATAATATAGGGACAGTGGCCTAAGACCACATGGGCAATAGAAGAACCACATTTTTATTATAAATTTATGTCAGTCGTCACCTGATTGTGTTTAGAGTCAATCAAAACTACATTATTAAATCACCCCTTCTAAATATCTATAATTTAAATGACTAAAATAAGTAGTTATTATTAACAAACACGTCGAATAGTGTATTTAGGCAATACAATTTTGACAATTTAATTAAAAACAATCTTCTAACTACTCTCCAAAAATGTCCTCCAAATTATCGCATGCTGTAAGATATAAAAAAAGTGGGCGTGGACAGGCCGAAAGGCACGATATATAACTTTGATGTAGATACTAATGGATCTAATTTGTATATTATAATAACAATTCCAGTAATACTCAAGTGGCTGGCATTAGAGGTGTTAATTTCTAAAACAAATTAAATAATAGTGAAAAATATTATTCTACTGTGCAACATTTTTAAATTCTTCCTCTTTCTTATGTCAAATTGTTTTTAAAATGTTCAATAAAAACAGATGTTCAATTAATTATGTTCTTCAAGGAATGTACTGACGAAACACTTTATTTAAAAGTATGGAAAAAATAATCTTCAAAAACAGCTGTTCAAATAATTCACAGATTTTATCTAAACAACCTTCAGCAACTTGAGCTGTGGCTTCTGGCCCCCAGCTAAGTGGGGTGGTAACTAAAATGTTTTTAATTGTAATTTGTAACTTTACTGAAAATTTAATAAAACGCTTTAGAAGAGAGCTTGAAAAAGGGCATTTTAAAATGTTTTTGCCCGTAAAAAAATTTATAACTCAAAAACTAATCATGTTAGACATGCGGTTTTTACTGAAATATATTAAATTGTAGGCCTAATTAACATCTTTCCTGAAAATTTAATCAAAATCGTTAGAGTTGTTTTTAAGAAAATTTCATTTTTGTATGTGTTTTGCCCATAAAAATTAAACCTAAATAAAATTTGAAAAAAGTGAAAATCTGTCTGGCGCTAAATACACCTACTTACCAAATTTTATAAAAGTCGGTCCATCCCTTTGGTTTCCAGCGAAGTAGAAATACACACATACGGATAAACACCAAAACATTTCTTAATATTTAAAAAAAACAAACACTTTTTGGGTTAGGGGGCCCTAAAATGGACATTTAGACCAACTTGTACAAAATTTTTTTACGATCATAAGTAATACTTTCTCTATACTAACGCATATGGGAGAAAGTAAAAAGAAGAACGATTAAAAAAACTATCATCAAACAGAAATACTTTAAGAAATTTCGCCGTAGATAGTTTTTATATCGGTAATGTATGACCATTACGCACCAGGCAGAATGCCTTGCTATCACCAACCACCCCACATCAATTTCCACTTTAATTGAGTTCATACAAGTGTGTCAACACACGTACGTACGTTTAAGAGTTGCTTGAGCGATAACAGGTCTCAAGTCGAAGTCATTACCGACGCATGTTTGCACAACTTATGCACTCGAATGCAATTACTGCAAGGCAGCCGTAGGGTGACATTGTGCAAAGTTAATTGTGTTTAAGAGAGAACCGAGTACGGATTGAAAGAACATAGCAGTGGAGGCAATAATGTGACATACCGGTCCAGTGAACTGCAACAAAATGGGGTCAATAATACAGCCTTGGGGAGTCGCGGCCACTCTACTGGAAAATACTGAAATTTCTACGCGGATAAAATTCTTTAATTGCGGGCTCTCATTACGGCCACGACGGAAGTACAGGAGGGACTCATTGTGTAAAACGAGATCAGTGAAGCCGTGTTTTTGAAATTTCCCGTGCGATTGGATGTAATTCGACCTTCTAGCGTAAAGGGGACAGAGAATGTTTATTAAAAATATGATACCGAAGCCGTTTCGAGTAAATGCTATCTGCTTTTTCACCGAGTAATACAAGTCTCGTAACGAACCAATTACGATTGTTTCCACTGACGTTTTTCACTGGAGAAGTCGACTACCTAACAATGTTCTTATTTTGTTAGAGGTTTTTAATCGGTCAAGCTGATCTGATCATGTTATATTAAAAACTGATCTTACAAGAGATTTTTTGTACTTAAATTGAAATGTGCTACCTAATTAAATAAAATGGGGATTCTTTCATGTTTAATCACAAAGCATTTTAACATTGTAAATTGATGCAATTAAACTGTGAACAATGCATGAAATTCCCTTTGAACAAAAAAATGAACTTCGTCACACAACAAACAACGCTCTCAGCTTAAATAATTGTTGACATTAAACTGTTTAGATTAACTTATAATTTTTGGAATGCGAAAGAAGTTGTTCGTTTATGTATTTGTGTAATAATTGACACATTAAGAGGGGGGGGGGGTTGCTGCTACTGTTATTCTCGTTGATATAAATTTAAAATTAGATAATATGTGTTCTTAACTAGATATGAATATTATTATAAACTAGGGGACACCCCTGCACGCCTCGCGTGCCAAACCCATAACTCGATGCGCTCGTGACACCTCGGCCTCGGCATTGACACCAAATACAATGGTTGAACTATATTAAGTAAAATCATAATATGCTAGTGACTCACTCATTGCACGGATTTACAGTTGAAATACAATATAAACAGCCATGTTATTACCAACATTAAGAAAGATTGGAGATCAGCTGATGCATTATTAGTGTAATAGTTACCTATTTTTCACGGTCGGTTTTTTTAAAGTTTTAACTGTGTTAAAAGTATTTTTTTTTTTTATTAATTGCAATATTAGTGATATTGAATACCTATTTTGTGTTTTTGTGTTGATTTCACCCAGTTATTTTTAAAATAACGAAGGGGTCTTTGTTTAAACATTGCTTACCTAAGCATAACCAAAAAACAATAATGGCTAAGCCAGTTTTAAATTGGTCGGTAGCGTAGTTGGTTCAATCCCAGCTTCATAAGCTAAAGGTTCTCAGTTCGATCCCAATCAGAGTCATAACACATTTTGAGAAGGATCAGCTGATAACCACCGGCTGTTCATTTGTCATTGGGCTATTAATTATTAATGACACTTTCTAACGAATTGTCGGCCTTAGTTTGTAACAATGACTACATTCGCTCATCTAAACTCATCGCACTCATTCGAAATCCATATTCGCCCATATCTTGACGATCGGCGTCTTATGAATGAATAAATAAAAATAAAATAAATAAATATTTCCCCTTCCCAATCCTTTGTCAACAAGCCTAAATCATGTGATTTAACGTCCAACACTACAGAATCATATGAAAACATTGATCAAGATTTCTTAAGACCACTAAAAAGAAAAACAGTGAACAATTGTGTCAATCTCCAGCCTAAAAGGTATGTCTTAGATACTAATCAGCTGTGTTATCAAAACAAATTTAATCCACTATCAGACCACAACTACTCTATTGCTAATAATCATGAAAATGAGATGGCTGATGTAACTGCAACAAGTGAATTGCAAAAAATTTTTAAACCTCCACCTATTTTTGTCCACGATGTTAACAATCACCAGGAAATTGTCAAAGATATTAAAAATGTAATTACTTGTGAGTTTACTACTGAAGTCAAAAGCTCATCTTTGAAAATTAATCTTCAGACCATAGATGATTTTAGAAAACTGATACAATTTTACGACGAATCAAATGTGAAATACCATACGTTTCAGACAAAAATAGACAGAAAATTAGGTCGTAATTAAAAACGTTCTCTGCTCTCTTTCTCCAGAGGAAATTAAGGATGAGTTAATCTCTCACGACTATCCGGTGCTCACTGTAAATAGATTATTTAACAAGGAAAAAATGCCATTCCCTATTTGTGCAGTCTCGTTAGAAAACAATGAATCTGGAAAAGCTATATTTGAATTAAATAGACTGTGCTACTCTGTTGTTTTTTGTTTTTTTTTTTTTTTTTTGCAACTATCCGGACTTTTCCCCCTACACGAAACACTTTTCTTCATCCTCCTATGAGAATTATGCAATTAATTAGATTTGAAAATAGAGTGAGACGTCAGTGGCAGAGATACAGGTACCCTCACTTAAAGATGCAGCTAAATGAACTAATTAATAAAGTACGTAGCGAACTTGATGAATATAGGATTAATCTTATAAACATAACGTTTCTGATATTGATCCTGGTGATTCTAATATGTGGAAAGCAACAAAGAGGCTTTTACAATCACCGACAATTGTGCCTCCACTGAAACAAAATAATTTAATTTTTGAAAGTGATTCGAAAAAGTAATGTGTGCTGATTTTTTTGAGAATGCGTTCATTCCTAATGTTGTTCATGATTTTGAAAGTAACAGAAATGTTGAGGATTTTTGTCCACAACCCCTAGTAGTGCAGAGCAGCCTGTGAAATATACCTCACCCTCGGAAATAAAAAATATTATTAAAATTCTCCCCAACAGAAAATCTCCAAGGCATGACTTGGTACCTAACATAGTTTTGAAGAATTTTTCTACCAAAGCACTTTCAATACTGGCATCTATTTTCAATGCTTGTATTTCTGTTGGTTACTTTCCCAAAAACTGGAAACTTATTCAAATAATTGTTATAAACAAGCCTAATAAACCTAAAAATTCTCCTAGCAGTTACCGTCCGATTAGTTTCCTTTCATCAATATCAAAATTATTTGAAAACATTATACAGAAGAGACTGCTAAAATACTTGGATTCTTCTAATATCATTCCCCCTTATCAGTTTGGATTTCGTACAAGGCATTCTACATCTCATCAACTTCTACGAATCAATGAAATCATATATAGAGGATTTGAGAAGAAGCTTCATTCATCGGCAGCATTTTTGGACATAACAAATGCATTTGATAAGGTTTGGCATGGTGGCCTATTATATAAATTGTATCAGTTTGGACTTCCTTTGCATCTGAGAGCTTTGTTGCAATCGTTTTTGTCTGATAAGACTTTTTGTGTCAAACTCAACTGCAAACTTTCCTCAGTTCGTCCAATAGGCACAGATGTTCCTCAAGGCTCAAAACTGGGACCTCTTCTTTTTAACTTATACATGTCTGATATTCCTGAGCTTCCTCAGGCTACTATCGCTCTTTATGCTGATGACACGGTTCTTATTTCCCAGCACACTGACATCAACCAAGTCGTAAATTCTTTACAATTCAGCGTTACAACTCTGACCGATTGGTTTAACAGCTGGAGACTATCTTTAAATCCATTGAAATGTGAAACAAAGGTTTTCTCTTTGAGGAAGTATACTTTGCCGCCTGAAGTTGCTATTGAAAATACTTCAATTCCTTGGAACCCTGATGATCAAGGCATAAAATACTTAGGTGTCTACCACGATAAAAAATTAAACTGGAATCTTCACGTAAACAACAAACTTACTCAAGCATACGCACGTCTAGCCATGTTATTTTGTATAATAACCAGAAAGTCATCTTTGAAAATGCACATTTTCAATATATAAAACAATTCTTTGGCCGTTAATTATGCATGCCTGTCCGGTTTGGGAAATGTGCATTTCTTCCGGCAAACTGAAAAAGATTCAAATTTTCCAAAACAAAGTTTTAAGAATTGCAGTTATAGTCCATGGTATATACGTAACTCATATCTGCATGTAGAATTTGGACTCGATACCATTGATGCTTAAAAGAAGTTATCGTAAGTTCATGGCAAACTTAGACAATGTTCCAGGAGCTATTTATTATCTTTCACATTGGAGAACCTACTTTGCACAGGCGTTTGAAAGCCAGACTTCCTCTATCAATCAATCAAACTTTATTGCCATATAATACAATTAGTACATGGGCATGAGTCAATTATTCTAGTGAACAATACTGTTCATAGAATACATATATATAGGAATATTTAAGATAGGAATATACATATTCCTAGAATTATAATTACAACATTAACTACTAATTACGTTGCAGAAACTCATTTATATTATAATATGCTTCACTCAAAAGTGAGCCTTTAAGTCTGGTTTTAAAAGGTTTTGCATCCATTTTAATTTTTAGTGGGGCTGTCAGAGAATTTAATAATGTAATATCATTCATTAATAAATGTTTTTTAAAAAAGGAGGTCCGGTGTTTAGGTATTGGTAGATTTGTTTTACTTCGGAGGTTGAAGCTATTGGAGTATTGAGATGGTTCCAATCTGAAAAGGTGAAGATTATTTATGTCAGTGTGCATAAATCAAAACTTAGTGTTTGATATATATATAAATGGATGGAAGTGTTAAAATATTGTGGTTTTTAAACCATTCTCTGCATGAATCGGTTCTTCTTAGTTTGAAGATGATCCTTACGGCTCTCTTCTGAAGTTTGAATAGTTGTTTAGTTCTACTGGTTTTAGAGCCCCAAATAGATATTCCATATGAGAGGTGTGGATAAACTATCCCATAATAAGCTGTCAGGAGATGACAAGACTCAAGCTGAGATGATAGAACTCTTAGTGCAAAAGTTCCTGAGTCACCAAGCTTGCTACTCTATCTACATGGCTATGAAAGTGCAAGTCATCATCTATAAGCAACCCTAAGTACTTGACAGATTTTACAGGGCATATTAAAGAATCTCCTAAAGCATGCATTCCATGGTCACTCTCCTATTTGCTAATAGAAAAATTTAAGATACTAGTTTTCTCCATTTTAACCACAAGGTTGTTTGAACTAAACCACTGAAGCAAACAATTCATTTCAATCGTAAAACTTTGACCCAAAAGGGGTTTACTTGGCTCAATAATTGACACAGCTATATCATCGGCAAAAAGGCTTATATCTGCCCTAGAAACGCCTGATTTTATGTCGTTTACAAACAGAAGAAAAAGTAAAAGACCAATAACTGATCCCTGAGGAACATCGTTTTTCATCTGTACTACATGAGAAAAACTATGCCTACGTACCCTTAATCTGTCAATATAAGGAATCGTTACATGCTGTTTCCTATTCGTTAGGTAAGATCTTATCCAGAATAAAGATCTTTCTCCAACACACTCCAATTTGTCTATCAGAATATCATGATTAACAAGATCAAACGCCTTGCTCAAGTCGACGAAGACTCCAGCTGCGCATAGATCCCTATCCAATGCAGAGACAATTTGGTTCATCAAGTGAAAGATTGCATGAGACGTAGATCTATTTTTAAGAAATCCAAATTGAAACCTGTAAATTAAATTATGATTTGACAAAAATTGCATCAGCCTATTGCAGAATGCCTTTTCCATCACTTTAGAAAAGTGGAGATCAAAGCAATTGTTCTGAAATTGTCTAGCTTCTCGAATGAACCTTTTTTATGCAAAGGTTTAACTATGGAAGTTTTTAAAGCATCTGGAAAGCACCCTGTTTTAAATGAATGATTTAAAATGAAGCATAATGGTTTGACTAAGAAATCGTAGCAATCTTTCAAAAGTTTTGACGAAATGACATCAAAACCAGCCGAATTCTTTGTTTTAAGTGACATAATTATGCTGATAAGTTCGTTCACTGTAACAGGAGTTAAAAAGAAAGACTCATTAAGCAAAGAAATGCTGCAAAAATTCGAATGTGATACAAAAGGTGAAGGTACAGGAACACGATCAGAAAGAGTAGCAAAGTAGTCATTGAAAAGATTTAATACTAAATTTGGATCCTTTATTATGTGATTGTTGCCATCTCTAATTTGAAAATTTTGGAAGGAATGCTTTTTATCAGATGATCTGTTTTCGTTAATTATCTCCCAAATTGTCTTACAAATATTATTTGATGATTGTATTCTATTAGAAAAATATACAGACTTTTCTCGCCTGATACTCTCTTTGAAAGTTCGTTTTATTCTACAATATTCTTTTCTTTCATACCAATCCGAGTCCCTACTGATATAATACAGTCTTCTCATTCTGTCACGCAGCTAAGCAAGCTGAGAAGATAATGTAATTCTACTGTTAAAAGTCACCTTCTTAAGCTTAGTCTTCTTTAATGGAAAGGCCACATTAAAGTGGAAGTCTAAAATATACATGAACTTATTGGTCATATCATTTATTTCAACAGAAGAAAATATTTCTTGCCACGTTTCCATTTTCAATAGGTATTTAAAATGACGAATACTATTGTGATTTATAAAACGTTTCATTGAATACTGGGGCTCCTGTTTGTCTATCGGTCGAAGGTCTATTTTCAGACTAAGTAACTGTGCATGATGATCGGAAATTGCAGAAATAAGGACATCGCAGTTAAGATCACTTGAGGGGAAATTAGTAAAAATATGGTCAATTCGAGATCTGGAGCCTTTAAATTCTCTCGTATAAGACTTAACTTGTGATTTAAAGGAAAAAGATGACATGACATTAAAAAACCTACAGCTATTCAGATTGTCTTTGGTATCGTCTATATTAAAATCTCCCATTACCACCGTCATAGTTCCAATCTTCACAATGCTCTCCAAACAGTTTATCAATCTATTGGCTATAAATCAGTCCTCAAGACGTGATAGACTGATTTATAGCCATGTCTATGTAACACTTATTTTATTTATTTAACTTACTTAAATATGTTATATATTTTTTGGTTTACTAATTGTTATTCATGTTACAGGGTAACTCATATATGAGCGAACCCGATAATGTTATTATTCCACCTGTTACATTTTCTGTGTATAATATGCAAATATTGATCCAGGAATAAAAGTGTAACCTTATGTAATGCTTATAACCTTATCAATTTTGTAAGCATCATTATTTACATTCTAACAGATGTTTTTACGCGTAATCATATAAAGAAAAAATATATAGAAAAAGTGTAATTAATTGTAAACTTGCATCAAAAGGATAAATGTTAAATATATAAAATAAACATGTTTATCTACTTACAAAACGGCAGTCATTTTTTACTAAAATCAACCCATTGGTATCCTTATGGAATAATCTTTTAGGGGCATTTTCTACCCCTTAGGAGTATTTTATCAAGATGAAAATACTTTAGTTGTCCTATTTAGGCTATATCAAAGATTTGTACCAAATTTCAGCTCTGTAGGATTGCGAAAAGTGGGAGAGTTAGTAATAAGTGTGTGAGGGCTTTATCTTTTATATACAGAGACTAGGGGACTCCCCTGAACGCTCACATGCCAACACCGACTATCGCTGCGCTCAATACACCCCGGGCTCGGCATTTGACTTTTAACCTCAAATAATAGTGAATTAAATGTATAACCCAAAATCACAATTTATTTACAATATTTCACTCACACTACTTGCGTTGCTACCTGTTTATTAGTATAGGGTATTACTTAGCCTATTTCAAACGTGTTTATTACATTTATTTTTGTTTGACAGCTGAACTTTAAACTCTTAATGCATCAATAGGGTAATGTCAAACATACAAAACCAAAATGTTTATTCATTTCCTAAACAACTGTTATTAATTTACTAAAATCGATCCAATTTTATTCTTATGGAAAAAGGAAATTTTGAGGGCTGTTTGTACCCCTTAGGAATGGAATTTCGAAAAATTCTTCCTTAGTGGGTCCCTTCGATACGAAAGCTAACTTTATTTAAAATTTCGTGTAAGTCGGTTCTGTGGCTTTTGAAATTTCGTGATGAGTGAGTGAGTCAGTGGTTTTTTTCTTTTATATATATATAGATAACGAAAATTGTTCGTTTTTATCCAGTTTACTTGCCAGGGACGCTCGTTGATTAAATTTCCCACAGAATCCTGCAGGTTCATAGTAACTGGTGAGTGAAGTTAATATATATTGGGAGCACTGTTAGTAATATATATTGGCGAGTGAAGTTAATATATATATTGGGGGCACTGTTAGTAATATATATATTGGTGAGTGAAGTTAATATATATTGGGGGCACTGTTAGTAATATATATTGGTGAGTGAAGTTAATACATATTGGGGGCACTGTTAGTAATATACATTGGCGAGTGAAGTTAATATATATTGGGGGCACTGTTAGTAATATATATATTGGCGAGTGAAGTTAATATACTATATTGGGGGCACTGTTAGTAATATATATATATATTGGTGAGTGAAGTTAATATATATATTGGGGGCACTGTTAGTAATATATATATTGGTGAGTGAAGTTAATATATATTGGGGGCACTGTTAGTAATATATATTGGCGAGTGAAGTTAATATATATTGGGGGCACTGTTAGTAATATATATTGGTGAGTGAAGTTAATATATATTGGGGGCACTGTTAGTAATATATATTGGTGAGTGAAGTTAATATATATTGGGGGGGCACTGTTAGTAATATATATTGGTGAGTGAAGTTAATATATTTTGGGGGCACTGTTAGTAATATATATTGGTGAGTGAAGTTAATATATATGGGGGGGGGCACTGTTAGTAATATATATTGGTGAGTTAAGTTAATATATATTGGGGGCACTGTTAGTAATATATATTGGTGAGTGAAGTTAATATATATGGGGGGGCACTGTTAGTAATATATATTGGTGAGTTAAGTTAATATATATATTGGGGGCACTGTTAGTAATATATATTGGTGAGTGAAGTTAATATATTTTGGGGGCACTGTTAGTAATATATATTGGTAAGTGAAGTTAATATATATGGGGGGGGCACTGTTAGTAATATATATTGGTGAGTTAAGTTAATATATATTGGGAGCACTGTTAGTAATATATATTGGTGAGTGAAGTTAATATATATTTGGGGGGCACTGTTAGTAATATATATTGGTGAGTTAAGTTAATATATATTGGGAGCACTGTTAGTAATATATATTGGTGAGTGCAGTTAACTTATGGTTGGGCAAAAGTCTGGAATATATTTAATAATTTCAAAACCATTGAAGGAAAAGTAACGAAACTTTTTAGTTATGAACATGTACCTATACCAAACATTTAGACATATTTTACTTGTTTTTAGCATAGCCAAGTGATGGCCCATGAAGGAAGTCTTAAACAATTTTAAATTTAAGCCTACCTCGAGTTATACCACATTTTAAACTCCAACCCTGTATTGCTAGTCAAAGAAGTTTCAACAAGCTCTGTAGCAGATAAATATTTATAAACTTTAACACCCAATAATACGCCAAGTTTATTACCCCGCCATTGCTGTTTTATATAAACATTACTCTAGCTTGTTGGCGACAATGTCACAGTTGCAAATACGCGCGTGACGTCACGGAGCGCACGAGCGCCCTTGACGCGTGCACAACTTACAGCTTGCAAATTGCCGCAGTAAGTTTAGAGCCGCTCACGCTGTCCTGGATGGACGCACGTTTCCCTTCAGGACGAAGGTCAGGATCGGTTCCTTTCGTCCTTGTTAATTAACGGGCGGACGTAAAACTGATCGTACAACTGTCACCTTGGTCTTGTTTTATTGAGATAAGTCGAGAGGAGTAGTTTCAGTTTGTTTTTGTACCCTGAGCATTAGATATTTTGTATTTGTAGATTTAGATTTTAGACGCAGACCCAGCAGTCAGGGGATGAGTTTAAATAATCCACAGAGAAGAATGAAACAGAGGTCACATCCAATTTTGTGCTAAATGTGTGTCGAGTTATTTGTCCAGTTTCCATGCGATGGCAGGGCCAGCGTCTTGTCAGTCCCTCTCTTATTTCTCCCAAATCATCAAGAATAAACTTAGTCATTATTACTACAGTTATATTAAAAAGTACATTAATGTAAACCGAATTAAAATAGACCGATGACATTTTAGGCGGTGTTGCCATATCGTTGCTGACAACCACCCAACCACTTGTTTTAAATATGACAAGTATGCATATATTCGATACTGTCAATTGTGTTAGCATTTTTTTACACAAAATCTGTACGATACTACTTAAACATTCGAATTAAAGGTAAAATTAAGAACGGTATATGTCAATACTGTAATTTTTCTGTTTATCCATTGTTAATGGTTTTCCGAAAATAAATAAACATATATTTGTAAACCAATAATTCCAAAATATTAATTGATAAATATAAACTAAACACTTAAAAACGATATCTAACAAAAATATGTTTATTTCACTAAATATACATATCCAAAACACGTAAATTTGTTTATAATAATAAATGATGATATTTGTTAACTGAAACAGATGTTTAGACAGATTATTTACAATTTTCAATGAATTTACACCTGACAACATTGTTGGGTGAGAAGTGAGGAGGGGGCTTCACATTCAACAGCTATCATCAGACTATTTTGGTGCAGTTTACACTAGTTGTAATCTAATTGTACCTGCCACTAGGGCGTTCGCTGCATCTATAAGAAAGCGGCCTCTTTTCTCTTTCTCTGGGAATAATCTGTGTAACTGAGCTCGATTGTACTCATACTTTCGTGGAACTCGAACCATTTAGTATTAGTCTGATTTTCGACTAACTGACAAGCCTTATTTATTCTCAGTCATCCCACTTAGACAATATTCAAACTGTATTACATTGTAATATGGACCAAACATATTTAAATGTAAGAGAAATTTAAATAAATTTTCGTATGGCTTTTGGTGGGAGAGACTTCCAATTAAGACACAGTTCCCCTCGCCTGCCCATTTTTGTTCTGTTCGGCTCGTTGGACCGCCGTGTTTTCCGAATCATGGGAGCGGTAACGGGGTAATAACTTCATGGTAACAACGGGAATCGAACCCGGACAAGTAAGAATAAATGGTTCCAAAGAATTGGCGAAAACGTTCCTCCATATTAAACACTAAATAATCAAAACTTTGAAAATTACCAATTAGATTCCCAAATATGTTTTATGTGTTTACTAAAAACTAGTCTAGTTAGAGACATGCAGTATTTACTCAAACATTTTAAATTGTAATTTACATCTTTCCTAAAAATTTAATCAGAATCTTTAGAGCCGTTTTTGAAAAAATTCATTTTTGTATGTTTTTGTCCATAAAAATCACAAAAAACTAAAATTTCAAAAAAGTGACTAAAATTTTCTGGAGACATTGGCTAAATATACCTGCATACCAATTTTCAAAAAAATTGATCCATCCGTTTGGTCTCCAGCGAACTGCACATACACTCACATACGGGCAGACACCAAAGTAGATACTATGGGGGGGGGGGGTCTGCTGCGCAAATTGGGCACTGGATCCATCTAAAATTAGTTAATTGATGTATGAATTAATATTAAATAATCTTACAATTCAAATTCGTGGAAAGGGTTAAGTCTATGGTAAGATATGTCTGCTTGTTAAACAGGATGTCATTTTGATTAAATAGAAATAAAATTATTTACAGTTTAACCTAAATCAGTTGGAAGGTGTGCATTTGTAAGTTGTGCAAGCCGAGGTCAGAGGTGTTGTACAGCTGCAACCTGATCTTTGACTTGTGTAATGGATAATAACTTAAATTAATTAACAACTTTTAGATAAAATAATTATAAGTACGGACCCTGTTTTGTGACATTGTTGCAGTAACAAGAAGGATGTAACTTTGACGATTTAATCAAATAAAGGGTAACTAGGGTGAATGCATAAAAAACTCCCGTAAACCAAAGTTACAAAACAGAAGTACGTTGTGAACAGAGCTTGAAATTCACAGCTGTAAACTGATCCTTGAGTTGTGTAACTGTTTAAAAGGATAAATCAGCAATTTTCAGGTAAAATAATTAAATGATATTATAGTAAAATAATATTGATAAAATAAATTTGTAAATTCAACTGTACGTCTTTTTAAATGTATTCCAATTTTTCACAGTTTTTATGGTCAAAAGAAGATATTCTTCCATAGTTATTGAAAGTTCAACTTAATTTCTTATAAATATATTTTTAATACATGTCTTTTTATGGAAACGTATATTTATTTTATCAATATTATTTTACTATAATATAATTTAATTAATTTTATGCAAGTTATGATGCAAGTTCCTCTATACACATATTTAACATGTTATAAATAATGCTACATTCATTTAACTAAATCGATATAATTATTTTATGTAAAAGTTGTGTATTTAAGTTATTAACCATTACACAAGTCAAAGATCAGGTTGCAGCTGTACAACACCCTCTGATCTCGGCTTGCAGCTGTACAACACCCTCTGATCTCGGCTTGCAGCTGTACAACACCCTCTGATCTCGGCTTGCAGCTGTACAACACCCTCTGATCTCGGCTTGCAGCTGTACAACACCCTCTGATCTCGGCTTGCAGCTGTACAACACCCTCTGATCTCGGCTTGCAGCTGTACAACACCCTCTGATCTCGGCTTGCAGCTGTACAACACCCTCTGATCTCGGCTTGCAGCTGTACAACACCCTCTGATCTCGGCTTGCAGCTGTACAACACCCTCTGATCTCGGCTTGCAGCTGTACAACACCCTCTGACCTCGGCTTGCACTACCTTCCAACTGGTTTAGGTTAAACTGTAAATAATTTTATTTATATTTAATTAAAATATCAAGATGACATCCTGTTTAACAAGCAGACATATGTTACCATAGACTTAACCCTTTCCACGAATTTTAATTGTAAGATTATTTATACCTAATTAATACATCAATTAACTAATTTTATATGGAACCGGTGCGTAATTTGTGCAGTAGACCCCACCCCCAATAGTATCTACCCACAAAATTTTGTGTTCTAAAAACACATAATTTTTGGGGTTCAGGGGACCAAAATGGATTTTTAGACCAACTTGTAAAAAAAATGTTTTATGATCACAATACTTTCTCTATGCTAAAGCATATGGGAGAAAGTAAAAATGAGAACAATGCCTTCAGCAAATATATTAAAATTTAATTAATCATTTCTTAAAATACAAAGATCAATAACCTTTAATTAGTATTGTTAGACCGAAAATAAATCTTTTCAGATTTTTAACACCCCTAACATTTCGTCACACTTAAGATTTAATACAACCCACTACAAAAATGTATTTATTGTAAGTTCAATTATTTACACTTAAAAAATAAATAGATTCCACAAACAGTATAAAACATTATCATTTCAGTTACCAACAAACCTATCGTTTGGACTATATTGTAGGGTGTTAGGCGTCTAGGGTTGGCAGTGGTTGGTTGTAGGGCAGGTGGAAGGGCCATGAATACATGTCAGTATTGACATACCATATTTGAATTATTAAAATAGAGTAAATTAGCAAATTAAGGCCATTTTATAATCATTATACCATTTACTAATTATATTATATTTAAATGTCAATTTAATGCATATAAATACAATATATTTAAACATTTTTAACAATAAGTGTGCACATTACCGTAGATTCGTTATCGTTTCAAATTTAACAAAAAGCCAATTGAGTAAAAGTTTACTCGTCACAAAAAAAATAGGTTTGGCATTTCCGAGTCGATGGAATACGAGGGTTTTACGCCGATAACAACAATTTTCCCTTCAGATGATGGGCCCATTTTATTTATTGGCCACACCCTCAGGGAAATTACCATAAAGGGAACATGCATCATACCCTCGTCTTGTGACTATTTCAAATTGAGATGAATGTCTTGGATAATATATTTATATCACCCACTTTTATTTTTAATGGAGATAAAGAGGTTATAAATAATATTTGATTAAATCCAAGGGTTAATTATGTTTTTAAATTTTTCTTCTGTGTTTTTTTCAATATCACCTAGCTTTTTTATGTCGTTATTTACTGCCACATAAAATGAGTTATTGTGGCAAATTATTAGTATGGCAGTATGCCAGATCGATCCCGGACACTATACATACAAATGTAACCTAGTAATACAATTTATTATAGTATACTAGGGGATACCCCTGCACCCTTCGCGTGCCAAGCTCGTGACAATTCGTCCTTTGGCTTCGGTATGTAACTTTTGACAACAAATACTAGTGTTTATCTGTGTTAAGTAAAATCATATTATGTAAATTTATTTACGGTCACTCAGTCACTGCACTCTATTTATAGTCGAAACATAGATCCCCATTGTTAATTGTTACTCAGTCGATTTCAAAAGTTTTCATTTTATTTAACGTCTAATGATTAAATAAACAGAGACATAAATGCATTAGCTTATATATATATATATATATATATATATATATATATATATATATAGATACAAAGATTTGAATCAACCAAACTTTCTCTCTGAAATTAAGAGAGATCTATAACCTTCTAAGTATTAAAAACACCATTATTTTCAGTCCCACAGCTGTCGGCATTTCATAAAAATCATTGTTACATTTCAACAGCTGGTACTTTTTGATTATTTTTTTCAACAGCTTTTTGATTGATTTAAATCACTCAATGTTATTCTTATGGCCGAAAAACGTACTTCAAGTGTTTCCCGAGCGCTTTAGGGTTAAAATATTGAACAATAATAAATACCTTATTGTACAACTACGAACAAAGGCAAATTGTTTGATTTTGGTAAATTGTTAACGTTATCCTAAAACGTTAAAATTGGCCCCGTCAAGAAATAAGGGAGGAGTTACGTTGCCAAAAAACGGCTTTACGTGTTATATGTAAAGATTTAAGTCTGAGAAAATAAAAAATGCACAATGAATTAGATAAAAATTAGTTTTAATGTGCGTAGCAACCAGAAAGCCACACAACGAGTGACTCTTGTGACTCTGGGCTTCGTACTTAGAGAATTGACATTTTTCTTTTCCAATTTGTGTTATTTTATTTTTAATAATAGCCATATAGCCAGAGATCTGGGAGACCTACACCTTAGTGTGGAATCCGAACCAAATTGGTCTTACTTTCGGAAAAGTGATAAGCTTGACACTCAGTGCTCTCTCCCTGGCTAAAGGAGGCCGTTCTCCTCCGGAAAAACGACAAAAACATGGGTTTCTATTTCAACGATTCGGTCCGTAATATTGATCATATCGTAACACTCGAAGTGTAAGCTGAAATATGAAAACCTATTTAACGGACGATACGTTGGTTTTTTGTAAATAAATGAGTATTTTCATACTTTTTCACGGATATATAAGTGAAATTTTAATACGTCGTTTTTGCATTAGAAAACTCAAATTACCAACTTATGGCCCATTAGATTGGACTTTTAATTATCATAAAGTGTTCATTATAACTGGTCATAATAATAAACACGAACCGTACAGTTCAAGTAGGACAGCGTGTTGTAGCTCGCTGACGGTAAAATTGCATGTCTACTATATAGTCATACTAGCAAGTCATAATACCGGGCTGTGGACTTGCCAGCCTGGGATTTGGGAAACGGCTTCTGACAACCACCTCACAGGGACATCCCGGACTTTTCTACTAGTAGTAGTTGCTTGAAATATCTGTTTTTTTTATTTTATTTTTTTCTGGTAGAGTCAACGTCATTGGCAACTTTAAGCGGATTCCATGTTGCTGTTAAGAGAGCTGAGCAGAAAGCCTACGACTACAGTCTCCATCATAGTTAACCCCCCAAGTAGCTGGGTTACAGCACTAAGCTGCAGTGCCAACTATGGTAGTTTTCTCGGCACCGATAACAATATTAATTAGTAGTTTTTATTCTTTTGTTCAGTTTTAACCTACACTTCCGGTCGACGCACGATGACCGGTAGGCGGTCTATAGAAGCTCGCATGTTACATGCCACGCATTTGGTCAGGTCTGTAACTGGAACGGAACCACAGAGATCTACAGATATTGTAACATAATTTGATCCATCAGTCATAGTTGACTCACGATCCTCGTTGGTTCTCAGAATTCCGGGAACAAACACTTCCGTACCGTGGGTTTGGAAACGCAACTAAACCGGGGTTAAATGAAAGGTTCTCTTTCTGGGAGTAGTACTCCAACACGTAACCTCATTAGAAACTGGCATACTCAACACGTGCATATTCATCTGGATGCAGAAATCGAAGATTTTTATAAACCATTAGCAACAAAGTGGGTCACGATTATCGATAGCTCGATTGTTGATAGCTATCGACAATTCTTGTCATTAATTCGATTGTCAATAGCTCGATTGGTGATAGTCTGTAAAATTGGCGATAAAGTGTTGTAAAATCATATCTCTTATTTCCAAAGTTAGGCCTACTTTCTCAAAACATTTTTATCTACACTTACATGATGCACCAGCCTTATGTCCCTGTACCCTCATTTTTTTTTTTTTTTTTTTTTTACATAACACATTCTTCCATGAACTTTACGTTTCTAGTTTTTTTATCACTCTCAGGACACTCCACTTCTTTAATATCACTCATTGTTTAATACTTCCAAACAAACTAACATCAATCACCACACAAAACAATCTGACAGAAACTAAAACATAAAACTGTGTGCTGTGCTGTGTACCTACTAGGATCAAAATAGTACTAAATAACGTTAGCTGAAATATTATCTGGATACAATAAATATATAAATTGATAGCTATAGTTATTATTATTATAAAAAAGTTAATAATAAAAAAAAAAAAAAAAAAAACAGAATAGTTTACTCGCTAGGAACTACAAATGAACTTTATTTTGTGTGATCGATTGTAAAATAACACACTTTCAGTCATGCATTTGACTCCTTCTTCCCCAAAAGCGCTACACATAACTCCTTATTCCATTTGAGCATATTTCTTCTAAGAATAATTTACCAGTGATATAATCCGTTTTTGCCGCAAATGATACAACCATATGAACACATTTCTTGCTTGCTAATCAATGGTGAAATAAAAAAAAATGAGAAAAAATTGATTTAACTCCTTTTTTCTCTGTGGCCTTCATATAGAAAAACTCAGAAAGTTATTAGTGTAACTCAGTTAATCTCTATATGGCCACCGTTCAAGGCTCTGCAGGTGTCAAATCGAAATTCAACCTCCCTCCAAACATTTGTCAGCACTTCTTGAGTAACGTTTGCGATAGCATCTCTTTTCCACTCTCGACGGTGGTTCAGGTTTCTATTCTTCGCTAAATACACAATGTTTGATTGAATTACGCGAAGACAATATACTCAAATCCTAAACGTCTTTGAACTGAGACTATTGATTTAAATTCAATAAACCATAAGACACACTGAGCTTTTTGCTGAGAAGTAGCCGTAGTTCTGATGAATGTTTGTAAATCAATGTAAACAGTAAATTACCAACAAATAGCTATTTGACCACTAATTTAAAACAGCTGTTTGAATAATTAATTGTTAATAAAAACTAGTCTAAGAAATTACTCAAGCAATGTTAAATTCAATGCCCAAGCAGTGCAGTGAAATTGTGTTATGCTAAATTTCGTGTTTACGGCCACAGAGCCTCAATCCGGTGTACATATCGGGATTTATTCAGTACTACTAATACATTTTTGAACTTTTCTGTCTGTACAAAAATAAATTATAAATTTCACATAGTTGAAATTGGGTAAATTGAAATTCATTTTAAAATGTGTAGTTTTTTTATGGACCGCCTTGTATATTAAAAGAACTTGTCTCATAAGAATATAATTTGTACCTTCGCCGGTTTGGTTCTATTGGCTCTAACATTTGCGTCCATATTCATTAAAAAATCTTAAGTGACAAGCAGTAAATCTCCTTTTGTGATTAACATTCAGTGAATAAAATTGTCATAAGATTTCAGAACGGATGAAAAAGGATTACAAATGCTTTGGATGACAGAATGAACCTCGTGGCGACGCTTGTCCCAGGACTTCTGACCCAGGAGAGATCCATCAGTGTTCAGTGATCTATCAAAAACCGTACATTGTGCTCGTCTCTCGGTCGTGTTATGATTGCGCCCTCAAAGACATTCCTGCGGTGGATATCTTTGACAGGTTCATCCCCCTTTGTAAAGAGTGGTGATCAAGATAGATCTCCTCGTCTAAACCCCAGCATTATGCCGGTGTCACATTCTTTTTGACCCAAAATTATCGCAACATCCCTGGACGGGATTATGTCCGGCTCTCGTGTGTTTGGCCAGGACACACAATACGCCAGATTAAGGACAATTAATACAGGATGACGGGTGTCTTTGTGGGCGCGGGTGTCCTGCTCAAGCATGCGTGTGATGAAGTCCTGTCCGTCTGTCTGTCTGCCTGTCTGGGTCATCGGCCCGACAGTCTAAAGACATGTTCAGATTCGGCTATTAAGTTTCACAGTCTATTAGTTATGAATGATGAGAGCGACAATTCCTACCAGAGTAGTATCGTCAAGGTTTAGAGAATTTGATTTTTCCTTGAAAATATGGTTTAATCTTAATTTCAACTAGATGTCATCGTCTGCAGTATATGTTATGATGATTCAATATTGTAGGACTTTCTATCCTTATTCATGAACTGCAGAACAACGGTTATTCTTCTTCTTATGACTACTTTAAAATGTATACGTACAAAACTATCCTCATAATAAGCATTAGATAGAAATTCTAATGTTGTCCATATTTGCTTAGGCCTGTATGGACAGCAAATATGGCTGAGCATATACACCTGCTTGAAGACAGCAATATATGTTCGATACCAGACTGTACATTTAAATCTGCCCATGTAATCTCAGAATTAAGATCGAAAAATGGCAAAACAAAGTGACAATATCAATTTTTAAAATTCTCTACAGAACTAATGCAACAATTACAGAGAAAAAATAAACAGATGTCACTTTCTCATGACCACAGCGAACACCTTAGTGTCAGTTTTATATTAATTACCACTATATCTATATCTTTATATATGTATAGAAATAATTACCACTTTTATCCTTGAGGATTTGGGGGAAATAAGGACGGGACTGACAACAGGTCCTGGACCAAACTAGATAAATAATTACTTGACTAGCCTTTAGTAAACTAATGGATGTAACTTATGTTTCCTTCCTCTCTGTGATACAAATAAATACCGAATTTCTAATGGCGTCTGTTAAAGGTACTGGGTTAAAATTCTTAAAAAAATAAATTTTAAAAATGTTCTTGAGTTCTTAGTTATAGAGTAATTTGTCCGTTATAATTTATAATTATTACATCTATTGTGACCTAATTGTTTTCAAGAAGGACTCTAACGCATAATTAATTAACAATCTATCATCCATTAAATATTTCTTTTGGGATTTTGAGAACACTGTAAAAATACGTAAATGAACAAAAGTTTATGGCTAGTGGAAAAGGGAGGTTAGGCCTACTTGTATTTCAAGAAGTTATTTGGAATTATTTTTTATATAATTTTTGATATTTAAAAATGAGATTTCTGATTATTTATGATTGTTATACAAACAACTTTACATACATAAACAAAATCAACGAACCTATTAAAATTTTGAATTATTTGTGTTTGTTAGGACTCAAGTAACTTTTGTGATTTCACGTGATTATTACTTCATGACATGGTTTCTTTTAATGAAGTTGTTAATATTTCCCCCGTACTTTGTATAGAAGAAGGTTGCAACTGTACACATTTTGTGTATTGATTTGTGAATATTTTGTTAAATCTTACATAACGTGTAAGTATTGAAAAAATAACATTTATATTGGACATTTGGTGTCGGCGGTGACAACACTGTTTATAGCCTATAGGTAAGAAAAATTAAGTCCTTGTAAAAACACGTATAGTTTGGACAGAAAACATTTTATGTTTTTGACATAATTTTAACAGAAAGCACATTGAAATATGCAGTCCAAACAATTGTCTGCGTGAGGTCATTTAGGGATGCCATACGTTAATCTTGGTCTACGTTTGAAACAGCTGATGTTAAAAGAGATAGTTGAAAGTGACGTTGCCAAACACGTTTTCTTTCAAAATTGCCCTAGCCACCATGCATGACTTCATGAAGAAATGTACCCTTAGAGGAAATAGTCATGAGCTTGTACACAGGCTGACGTCATGAGGGAGTGTAATGTTTGAGGGAAGTACATGAGTTTATAGACAGGGTGACGTCTTAAGAGAATGTTTCGTTTTAGGGATGATACATGCGTTTGTGCACAGGCTTATGCCTTGAGGGATCGTTTCGTTTGAGGTATAGTTATACTCCATATTGTTTGAGGGAAGATGTAGTTTATACACAGGGTGACGTCATGAGGGAATGTTTCGTTTTAGGGATGATACATGCGTTTGTGCACAGGCTTATATCTTGAGGGAGCGTTTCGTTTGAGGTAATAGTTATACTCCATATTGTTTGAGGGAAGATGTAGTTTATGCACAGGCTGACGTAATGAGAGAATGAAACGTTTAAAGGAAGATCCATGAGGTTATGCACATGCTGATAAGAAATTGACCTTAAGTTTGTGTCGTGTGTTAATAAAGGTCATAAGATGGTTTCTTGTGTTATATGATCCGAAGAGTTTTGTTTACAATGGAAATTTTATTTTTATTGTTGTTGTAGAGTTTTCATGTAATTATTGTTAATAAAGAATAGATCAATTAATCATATCACGCGATGTACAGGCAACGCTATGTTCATGAGTTGAAATACCGGTTTGTATCATACATGTAGCTTGTATGTATTCTCGTATTGAAACAATCCGTTCAACTGTTTATGTTTTGACCTTATATTGATTTCTGTACAATTATACATATTGTTTTGTTATTTATTAACAGTACAGTAAACATATAAATAATAAACCTAATAGATTTGGGTATAATTCTTAACTGAAATTAACCTAACGGTAACTTTATTTTCAGTTATTACTAAACAGTTGAAGTATACTTGATTGATTTAAAACGAACTCAAAAAATTGATTGCAAGTAATATATGAATGTCAAAGTTGGAAATATCACTTAGCTTGAACGAAAAATCGGATTGTTATTTTCTAAAATTTAACCCCTGCAAATGTGATAAGGGTGACATAGATAACCCCTTTTGCACGAGTCCTGCCGGACATGTCACAGCAGTGCAGTGGGGGTGGCTGTGTCACAGTATCCTGCGGAAGTGCATTGACGGGTGCATCAGAAAGGGGCGGTAGGTAACTCTCAAGAGTATCAGTGCAATCCGTCCTATATCTGGCACAGAACGCCGATAGAGAATGTAATCAAACCTATTGTTTAAAAGACAAACTTAACCACTAAACAGCAAGTCAATCTGAGCGAACTAGTATTTGAACTTTCTGAGCGAAATATTCACATTAAATTATGTTAGTACAGTTATCAGAGCTGCTGTTAGCAGACAACATCGATCCTTTATTGTTGTTTACATTGGATATGAATCTAACTTCTAGTACAGTAGAAGTAGTCAGTTCAAATTTGACAATCTAGTGCATATCTGTACAAATATGCTAAATATATGTGTGTATTAATTATAAGGGAGAGCCGCTGACCGAGCGGTCTAAAAATTTTAAACCTGCGTTAGAGTTACTGAAAGTTCGAATCCTAGTATTTACTGGCACTTTTATCAGTAATATTCACCTTGTACTGTACCGGTCCTCCCCTTGCTCTGTCTTAAAAAGCTTTCCGCACAAATTAATAATCTGTTTTAATTCATATTTAATCTAAATCTGTCATATTATGCTGATATGCTGATGATATTTTTACAGTTTACTTACCTCCAATTTTATAAGCTTCAATTGTAAATGAGCGAATGTTCAAATATTCACTATATAGAAGGCGTTATTTCTCAAGTTTTTTAAATATCGTATTGAAAACTTTCCTCAGTGTTTGATCTTTTTAGGTTTCGGTTTTCTTCAGAAAACATATTGAGACGTCTACTTCATCCTCAATAGATAACAGATTTTTATGTATAGGCCTACTTTTTATTGGAATAGTCTTTGCTTAGTTAAATTTACTTTTTTCGATTACACGAAGGAATTTGTTTGTTTACACCAAGATTGATTTATCCGATTTTACGAATGGTACATACTTTTCTGAAGTCGTCTAAAGAAAATATAACCATCTATACACAGATTTCTCATGATTACTCACTATGCAGGTCCAACCGTGTGGTGTTGTCATAATGAACGGGATTGACAGATAGTGAGAAGAGTACCAACGACTTTTTTGGCCTCTGTGGACTGGTAAGAACTGACAACCACGCTTAGTCCACAAACGCTCAACGCACTGCAAAGCGGACAGCCCATAAACTATAGAACATAACATGACGCTGTTAATCAAATAGATGGGCAATCTGTATATTCGTGACAAAGATAACACGTTTTACACGAATCCTACCGGACATGTCACAGCAGTGCAGGTTTCTGATAACCTTATCTGTAGTATGAAGCATCGGAAAATTTGAATTCATAGTCTTTGCTTGACGGTGGAAGGCAGAGGATTTATAAGGATTGCGACATTATCGTGGAATTTTCCAACCTTAAGAAAGTCTTTCACAATATTTCCAGCTCTGCAATATAAGTAGAAATGCAAAAGTCTAAAGCTTAGAATAGTAATCTATCAAGAATTGCGTAAGCGGCGTGATTCTAAGGAACAACGTGAAGTAACGTGGTGCATAACATGTTTCATCATATAAAAACACTGTCTGAACTGTTGTCATCTGAATAATTCAATTGTATTCAAACAATGCCAGAGATTGTCAACTCTTGTGTTAAAAAAAACTGCAGAAATTATGTTTTTTTAACGCTACCAGGGTTAAAAATTTCTGACAGATTAGCAATCACGAATAATCCTTCTTTCCTTTTTCAGTCTTCCTCTCTGATCCTTATCAACTATGCACATTTAAAACCACTGCAATTAACCTCAACATATTTAAGGCTGTGCGAGGCACGGAATGGAGACCGTGAACTCTACGGTTTGGGCTCTTTTTTATCTTTATTACTTCGTCCCTACGATCTGATAACTTGAACAAACGGGTCCGGGAAGAAGTGGACACGCACAGGTATAACCCACTAGACGGACACCTCTCGCAAAAACTGAGGGAAATGACATCGCAAGGCGACAATGGACTTTGCACGTGAGGCCGTTGCTCCGCCACGTCAGTTTCTAGCTGGAAACCCTGGAGTCCAGCTACGAACTCATTGGTTATGAATGAGGATCATTGAGGCATTGGGTTTACAAGGGTGTCATGAGGATTGTTGAGGCCTTGATTTTAAAAGGGGTCACGGCCAGATTTCCCAATACGGGCGCAAGCTCCCAGGGGGCGCACGGCAGAGAAAAATATGTTTTGTTTAATCTAGAAATAAAATAAAAAGCTATAACTCAAACAATCTTTTAATTGATTAAAAAAAAATCAGGATAATAAAGCATTCTGATTTTGAAATTCATTGCAACAAATAATTGTTCATAAAGTTAGACTATTTTTCACTATTATGCATCAACTTCGTTACAACATTGATCTCAAACACGGGAAGAACTGGCTGTAGGGATGTCGTCGAGCCTTACGCATCTAAATTGCCACTGCTAGCCCTATGCAACTGCCATGTTCTTTTGTATAGAGGAGTGACAGTCTTAGTGACTCCTGATAACTACAGATTACTCCGTGATTCCTTAACCTTCGGCTTCCCCTGGAGACTCTACCCTTTTCCCCTTTGTAGAACTCGGCCTACGGCCTCGTGGTGGAAAGTTTGGCCTGCGGCCTCACCAAGGCACTCTGCTACAGTCCCATTTTTGGGTCTCGGCAGGTCGCCTCGTGAGGGAGATCGGCCTACGGATTCTTAAACAATTTGACCATGAATTTTGGTTTTAGGGACAGTGGAGCCCATAAACATAGTCTTTTCTACAATCTGTTGGTATATTAGTAATTAATTGAAGAATACCTTTAATTTGACACCCCACTTGGGTGTATTAGTTAAACTTACCGAATTTTGGGTTTTAGAGCATATTTTTTTATTTGGGAGGCAGAGGCCTTAAAAATTGTCGCTTCCAAAATATAAATATATACAGTAATGTGATTTGGGAGATTAATACCTATAGTGAAGGTTTGAAACTTTTACTCGAGAGTTTTCTCAAGTTAGGTCAGACGTACTACTTTTTCCTAATTTTCCCATAAGAAATACCTTGGGGCAGTTTTGGGGGTAAAAAAGGCTGCCATTTCGGCACTATGAAAAATCTTTCAAAATTCCTTCTTATTTCACTCCTACAATACAGGATCAATCATCATACAACATTTCAGCTTCGGAGGTTTAGTGGTTTTTGAGAAACAGTGATCAGTGAGTGAGCCATAGTATTTGGCTTTTATATATACAGGGTGTACAAAAAGTCCGAAACAAAGGTTGAATATTGTTTAGACCGTTACAGATAAAGGTACAAAACTATGCACATTGACACTGGACATAAAAAGCTATTTTACCATGTATTCAGTGATCCACTACCTTCGTAGGGGGACGACCCACTAGAAGTTGAAAGAAAATCTTAAATGTAAGCATAGATCGATATACATACCATTTTAAAGGTCTTAGCTAGTAGAACATCACACCGCAAATTAGACATCAAAAGGTTAATCCTAAACAAAATGGCGGCGCTCGAAAGTTTCAATACTGATAATACGAGCAAGATTTTAAACCGCCATCATTTTGAAGTGCAGTTTACGGCATTCTTCTTTGCTTGACCAGCCCTTTAAAATGATGTGCATATCAACCCATGCTTATACTAAAACTGTTCTACTGACTCGTTATGGACCGTTCCAATAGAAGAATACCAGGACATTGAATACATCTCCAGGCTTGATATAATTTTTCAATGAAGGTTTTTAGAAAAGTACTTTAAGCAGATCTGGGGGAGGAAAAAATTGTTGGGCCTAGGGTCACCAAAATGATAAATCCGGCCCTGAAAGAGGTTGTGAGGATTGTCGAGGCCTTGGTTTTAAAAGGTTTCTTGAAATATTTGAGGCCTTAATTGAACAGGGTATCATGAGGAACGTCGAAGACTTAGTTTTATAAGGTTTCTTGAGAATCTTTGCAGCCTAGGTCATGAGGATCGTTGGTATTCAAGGTGTCATATGGATTGTCAAGGCCTTGGCTTTACTAGGTTTCTTGGGTATTATGTAGGCCTACATTTTACAAGGTGTCATGAGGATTATTGAGACCTTGGTTTTACAACAGTGTTGCGAGTATTGTTGAGTTGCTCTAAAAATGTAAATGTTTGAAAAGAAGGTTGGAAGAAACGTGTAAGCATCTAGGTATCCATTATTTGAATAGTTGAAAAATCTTTACAAAAGACTACTCTTGATAAATTATAAAACAGTTTTAATTTTCTGAATCCTACGAGTTTTTATGAAGTATTTGTAAAATAATTCGCAAAACAAGGATCGAAATATGTTTTTTTAGGGGTAAGTAGGGGTCTTCAATATTTCGTTTTCCACTCCTCAGCTCCTCCTCGTGGATATAGGTGCGTGATATTCCATCTGAATGGTACCTTTGCAAGGAAGTTAAGTGTGTCTTCCGTCTTCCTCATTTTATTTTTTCTTTCTTTTATGTCTCATATTCTCAATGCTATAAAATATGAGGGCCACATTTAAAGCAACACGTTTTTCAAAATGCCCTCGATTACTTCTGCATACAGCTCGAAAGACGTATCTGCAAACAAAGAAAACAATTTTTTACTAGGCAATTCAAAAGGAAGTTAAAATTGGGTTGATAATTGTAGAGCTCATTTCATTTCAAACATCCGACCTTAAATCGCAATGTTTGTTAAGTTGTTGGTCCCTTAATAAGCAGAAATAAGTCTTTGATTTTACTGGACTTATAAAGATTGCTAACTGGGGTAAATATTATTAGATATGCATAATTCAGAACTAATAACACCAGTTATAATTAAAAACTGACTGTTTTTTAATACCTCTGTTGTAAGTAAAATAAACGGAGTTTACCGAAATCGATCACATTTTGAAACTATATTGTAATACATTTGTAGTCCTATTGTATTTATACTAATATGGATTATGCTAATTAATAAATATTCTTTAAAAAGCAACGGTTTGATGAAGACGTTAATTCGTTAAACTTTTTAACACTTGAAACTCATTTTGATATCAATGTTTCTTAGTTTAATTAAGAAATCAAGGGCTTCCTCGTAAATTATGGAGCAAAGAAGAACTATTATAAGTCATTGCATTATTAATAGCATACAATTTAACTGATTGAGAGAAAAGCACTCCTTGAAACCCGACAAGGATGTTTGTTGTCTATTCTTTTCTGGTAAAAACATTTCAATAAAGTGTCACAGAGAATAAAAAAACGGAAATCGCTTTCTTATGGCCGCAACAAATACCTAAGTGATAGTTACGTAGATTTGAACTAATTTGAATCTTTATACATCTTTAGTAATTATAATTACTACGTTTATTCTTGAGGATTTGAGGGTGTAAAAGGCGGGGCTGACAAGTTACCGGCCCTGCCATCAGCAGGCAAACTGGATAAATAACTACTCGAGACACATTTAGCGCACCTCTGTTTCTTTCTTCTCTGTGAAAGTGTATAGACTTTATAGTAGATAATTATAAACACTGCAGTAATAACACTTATAGTTAATAAGGAAACGCCAATTCTGCATATCTGTTAGCATTGCACAGGTACTTGGTGATTCCTCCTCACTATATAATAGCCGAAGACTGTAGAGAGAACTCTTGAGCTGGACTGTACCAGGGTGATCTATAAGAAACAGCTGATCGGACCCAAGTAAACAAGACGAGCCCGTCTGCCACAACGCCCCTTGGCCACAAAAACTGGCCCTTGACCCGGTCGCTGCGTCACCGTCCTGTCTCCTACAACTGCACTCAGGACTGGTCTTAGACTCTATTTGTAACAGTGTTTCATTATTAAATAACAATTTAGTGCAATTCTTCGTAGTTTTTTATCTCGTCACTGCGTGTATCACACTATTACAGTAGTAAGTGTATGGGATGGAGGATGGGTCACTAAAACTGTATGTATGTGTGGGTGGATGGTTCACTGTGTGGGTGGATGGTTCACTGTGTGGGTGGATGGATCACTGTGTGGGTGGATGGATCACTGTGTGGGTGGATGGTTCACTGTGTGGGTGGATGGTTCACTGTGTGGGTGGACGGTTCACTGTGTGGGTGGATGGTTCACTGTGTGGGTGGATGGTTCACTGTGTGGGTGGATGGTTCACTGTGTGGGTGGATGGTTCACTGTGTGGGTGGATGGTTCACTGTGTGGGTGGATGGTTCATTGTGTGGGTGGATGGTTCACTGTGTGGGTGGATGGTTCACCGATGAGGAAAAATTAAAGGATGTTTTCCGTTAATTCACTGCCATAACCATAACATAACCTACCAGAATTAGTGGCAGTGAATTAACAGGAAAGGTCCAAAATTAGGTTTTATTACTTTATCTTGAAGCCAGAAGAGTAAAGTCTATCATATGACAGCACACCAAAGGTACATAATTTTTTTAAAGCTCCATTCTGTTAGAGAATTTACCCTAACTTCTTTTTACACTAAAATCAAATCAATTGTATACGTTCAGACGTCCTTCCAATTCCAAGCACTTCCTGACAATATAAAAATTATGGGGACGGGACGACTGGCACACATTTTTGGACCTTCTGCCCATGGCAGTATTGGCACAATCATTAGAGCGGAATAAGTAGGGTCAACTCGCCTGCTTGGAAAAGGCAGGATTGGCACAGTCGCTCGACCAGGTAGACGCCATCGAACGAGGGAAAACGGGAATTTTATTATTCCCGTCAACTCTGCGTGGCAGTCATTTGCCCGTGATATAACAAATTTTTAAATTTAAACCTCACTAGGTTAGGTTAGGTTAGGTTAGGTTAGGTTAGGTTACACCATAATAATGCTAATTGTTCATTTGGATCCAGCTAGCGTTGAAGCCATAGCTGCAGATTTGTTGCGCAATTTTAAACTTTGCTTACTTCAATAAGCACCACAGCAGGGAATTTGCGGGGGCAAAAAAGTTCCCATTTTCCCGCATTCTGGCCACCTGGCTGCTACTACCTGGCCGGGCGGTGTGTGCCAATCGTGCCTTTCTGAAACTTACAGGTTGACCCTTCTTAATCCCCTCTAATGACTGTGCCAGTCGTGCAATTCCAAATCGGCCAAAAATGTGTGCCAATCGTTCTACGGCCAAAATTATAGGCGAAGGCCCTCGCTTCGGGGCGGAGATAAAGGACCTATTTGTGCGGGACCTGTAGACGGAACTGACTGGTGGGTGCGTTCGGTAGTAATGGTTTGCGGGTGGTATGTATGAGAGATAGATGATTGTGTTTTTGAAGATTTGTATTATTTTGTATGGTATGAAATATATTCATTAGTTAGTTTTTATTTTATAGTCACGTTTTATTTTTGATATGTTGAGTCTTGTTGTTTTTTGTTCGTTTTTTTTACTACAGATATGTTGCAATTGGTTTATATTGTATTAATGATAATGTTTTGTACTATTTATATGATTCATTTTGTTAATTTTGATAAGGTTATGTCGTAGAGAAGACTGTCTAGTCCTAATCTCGCCTTAAAAATAAATTACTTTTCATTTAATTTCACTTTCTCTACATTTTAATTATTGTAAATTATATCAGGCATACGATAACACTGGACAGTAAAAAATAATTATTCTAATTGATGACAATTATAAATAAATAAATAGTTTTAAAATTACCAAGAACTGAAGCAAACATATCCAGTTATTTTAATGCCACTACATCAGTTGAGATTGCTGTTTTATAAATGTCATTTTACCCATTCCAGGAGTTATTGACTGATGTTTTGGTTGGAGGTTGGAGTTGGATTTTATTTGTAAACATGTTTGATGAATTGTAGCACTTACCTCCAATTCACAATTATCTACCATTTACAAATGTGTATTTATATATTCTAATTAATATATATAGTGAGCTAATGGGTGTGGGGAACCTACTTGGCCTACTTCTACAGAGTAAAAAGGTCTGCAGAGATAGAAGACATATTGAACATTTATATCCCATAAGAGCAATGACAAATGCGATACAACTCTGTGGTTTAACGATTTGTAGCAAAATATAACATTTACATAGTTTGAAAGAGCGAAAAAGTTACTAGTTGATCACATTATTATTATTTTTTTATATATTGATTTGTGATGGAATAAATATTAGTGAGTTTTTAGTTTATTAATTTATGATATTGATGAAAATACAAACACAAGCCTGAAACAATTTTGATAAAAACACAAAACAATCGATCAAAAAAGTTACTAGGATTCGTTAAGTCATAGTGCTTTACCGGATCTACAACTACATCTGCAGAATTTTAAAAGACCACCTAAATACACAATCGAAAATAAATTAATTTACACGTTTATTTACTAACCACAACAAAGTTAATCATAATTCTTATATCTTCAAACTTTAACACTTGATCTTAAGGAAAGGAAAGTGTCAAAAATGTACCCGAAGCGCAAAAAAAGACCAACAACAAAGGCAAAAAACTACCGTCCGATTTCGCTTATATGAATGTTCTCCAAAATTATTGAAAAAATTGCACAATCACGAATTCTAAACTACTTAGAGAGTCAAGAAAACTATAGATAGGTTCAATTTTAATTTTTTTTAATGCAGTAGTTCTTGCCGGTGCACACTTGGAATTATACAAAGGAAAATTATTATAATTTTGACATAGGCTTTTATGGAAGTTAAATAAATTGGATTTTGATTAACTAAGACATATCTGATTTATTCGAATTGAAGGCTTCGAAAAGGAAATTTAACTGTCACAGTTCACACATGGTTTCTAGTTTATAACATGTTGTGTGTTCAAATTTTAAGTTTAACTGTTTATTGAACCCCCTCCCCCCTAAATAATGTGCCCACCAATACTTACCCACTTAAACAGCCAGTACAAAGTAAATTACCAGTAATTTGCTAACTATTTTATAGCTAACTTACAAATACTGCGTGTAGCCTGGTAATCAATCTCCCAGTTACTTATCGCCCGTCTGTCGCTGGCTGATTGCGAGACTAAATTGTGCAACAGGTCTAAATCCTCGTCGGGCATACGTCACCCGCGGTCATTGACCTTTCAAGGTCACCAAGGTGCCGGTGACGTCACATGTGTTAGGTTGTGTCGCTACGTGGCGTAAGGTGTCAAACTACCTCGCCGTGCGGATAATCGGCTGTGAACACATTCCTATATATTAATTTTTTGTTAATACTATGTGATGGAGTTGCACTAGTGATAAATGTTCGAATATGCTAACAGAATTAAAACTGAAGATCGACTGATCGATTAATCGATGAATAAAAATATCAACGCGTATAGGAAGTCCGTCAAAAATGTATCTATGGGTAAAGTTTACGGAGGTGCTAACTGTATGATCGAATATTTTGTAAAGCTTAGATAACGAAAAAATACACTTAATATTTAAAATCCACCTAACTTCATAGCATTGAGTTGGAAACATTGGATATTAATGGTTATTGGAACCCCTCGACTATATCATAACTATGTAATTAATGCCAGTAAACACTTGAGCTAAAGACAATGCAGCATTGTAAACTGCATTATTAATCTTGAAATATAATATATTGTATTCACAATTTTTTACATTTTAATTTATAAATATAGGCTATATATATCTTATTTAAGTTAGTTTTACTCCACTAAGAATTGAATTTTAAGTCTTTTTTTAGTACTGTAATAATATATTTCATTGGTTTCGTATAAGAACTAAATCTTTGACTTAAATTCTACGGAGTAATATCATAACCTCTAATCATAAAAATGGTCAACAAATCCCAAACTTTCTCATAGCAATGTTTAGTTTTTTAAATTATTATTTTTACCGAAGCGACTTTGATATTTTACTCTTTGTTTATTTTATGTAAAGTAGTCTATCAGTACAAAAATAGTCAAGGTCATGTCTGGTAGTGTATAATACATGTTAACTGTGTACGATGTAAAATAAATGTCCTATTTTTACTTATGTTTACCAACTAAGGCTTTGTAGCAACTTATTTACAAAACCTAATGATGCTGGTGAAAGACCTTATAGAACAGTGTTTTTTATTGATGATTTGTGAAAATTAATAACAAAATTAAAAAAAATTGTTAATGTTCCTTCAAAGAATTCGTGGAACGTGGCATTTTGATTTTCCTATAAATAAACTTCACCTCTAATGAATGAATATACAATGTTATTTTTTAACTATCATAAGCCCGAGAGTTACTCTGGCCCAATGGACCCCCCCCCTGGAGGTTCGCATCGATCGGTGAGCATGATTCCCTTGCCGGTGGAAGCCCATCATCTGATCTATCTCCAGGATAACGAACTGAGCAATGGAAAACAGCAGCTCGGAGACTAACGACTCCTGTTGATTATGAGGAGGTGAGAAGGAAGAGCGAGTGTGTGCGCGTGTGTGAGTGGCCGGTAGGAGGGGGGAGGAGCCAATTTAACCCACAATAGGCTAGTTTTTCTGGGTTACTTTTCACGGTCTATCGCGAACACGAAAGCAGATAGACGGTCAGACTCAGTGATTGGTATCTACAGGACTGGTCAACTACCTTTCCGGCGTTGCCAAGTTTCCAAACAAACTCCCAGACTCAACCGCTCTGGATAATTTATTGTTTTATAATCGAGCCTGCCCGATAGAGAACACATTCTACCCTTTTATGTCTTTATTGTCCTTAATTTATTGTAATTAAAGCAGGCTATAAATAAACTCTCCACATGTTCCCGACAATTGTACAATCTACGTTTGTCGCTTTGATTTATGGTTTTTCGCTTTGTGCATTTCAGTTACACCTGTGCCTCGCGTGAGATAAGGCAAGAGAATGTTTTTTTTAATAGTTCAAATACTGTCATCTTTGATGTAACTCTTTGAGAGTTTCGACCACTTTTAATCGTGTTGATTTTCAACTAACAAAAAACGCATATAAATAATGTTGTCATAAATTGTTTCATTTTTCACTTAGTAAAGTCATGGAGGGAAAATGACATAGAGGAAAACGTATTGTGAAATGGCAAGAAACTGAAGGTAGTACATAGTCATGGCCGTGGGGAGGGAAAATGACATAGAGGAAAACGTATTGTGAAATGGCAAGAAACTGAAGGTAGTACATAGTCATGGCCGTGAGGAGGGAAAATGACATAGAGGAAAACGTATTGTGAAATGGCAAGAAACTGAAGGTAGTACATAGTCATGGCCGTGGGGAGGGAAATGACATAGAGGAAAACGTATTGTGAAATGACAAGAAACTGAAGGTAGTACATAGTCATGACCGCGGGGAGGGAAAATGACATAGAGGAAAACGTATTGTGAAATGGCAAGAAACTGAATGTAGTACATAGTCATGACCGTGGGGAGGGAAAATGACATAGAGGAAAACGTATTGTGAAATGACAAGAAACTGAAGGTAGTACATAGTCATGGCCGTGGGGAGGGAAAATGACATAGAGGAAAACGTATTGTGAAATGGCAAGAAACTGAAGGTAGTACATAGTCATGGCCGTGAGGAGGGAAAATGACATAGAGGAAAACGTATTGTGAAATGGCAAGAAACTGAAGGTAGTACATAGTCATGGCCGTGGGGAGGGAAATGACATAGAGGAAAACGTATTGTGAAATGACAAGAAACTGAAGGTAGTACATAGTCATGACCGCGGGGAGGGAAAATGACATAGAGGAAAACGTATTGTGAAATGGCAAGAAACTGAATGTAGTACATAGTCATGACCGTGGGGAGGGAAAATGACATAGAGGAAAACGTATTGTGAAATGACAAGAAACTGAAGGTAGTACATAGTCATGGCCGTGGGGAGGGAAAATGACATAGAGGAAAACGTATTGTGAAATGGCAAGAAACTGAAGGTAGTACATAGTCATGACCGTGGGGAGGGAAAATGACATAGAGGAAAACGTATTGTGAAATGACAAGAAACTGAAGGTAGTACATAGTCATGACCGTGGGGAGGGAAAATGACATAGAGGAAAACGTATTGTGAAATGACAAGAAACTGAAGGTAGTACATAGTCATAGCCGTGGGGAGGGAAAATGACATAGAGGAAAACGTATTGTGAAATGGCAAGAAACTGAAGGTAGTACATAGTCATGGCCGTGGGGAGGGAAAATGACATAGAGGAAAACGTATTGTGAAATGGCAAGAAACTGAATGTAGTACATAGTCATGGCCGTGGGGAGGGAAAATGACATAGAGGAAAACGTATTGTGAAATGGCAAGAAACTGAAGGTAGTACATAGTCATGACCGTGGGGAGGGAAAATGACATAGAGGAAAACGTATTGTGAAATGACAAGAAACTGAAGGTAGTACATAGTCATGGCCGTGGGGAGGGAAAATGACATAGAGGAAAACGTATTGTGAAATGACAAGAAACTGAAGGTAGTACATAGTCATGGCCGTGGGGAGGGAAAATGACATAGAGGAAAACGTATTGTGAAATGGCAAGAAACTGAAGGTAGTACATAGTCATGGCCGTGGGGAGGGAAAATGACATAGAGGAAAACGTATTGTGAAATGGCAAGAAACTGAAGGTAGTACATAGTCATGGCCGTGGGGAGGGAAAATGACATAGAGGAAAACGTATTGTGAAATGGCAAGAAACTGAAGGTAGTACATAGTCATGGCCGTGGGGAGGGAAATGACATAGAGGAAAACGTATTGTGAAATGGCAAGAAACTGAAGGTAGTACATAGTCATGACCGCGGGGAGGGAAAATGACATAGAGGAAAACGTATTGTGAAATGGCAAGAAACTGAATGTAGTACATAGTCATGACCGTGGGGAGGGAAAATGACATAGAGGAAAACGTATTGTGAAATGGCAAGAAACTGAAAGTAGTACATAGTCATGACCGTGGGGAGGGAAAATGACATAGAGGAAAACGTATTGTGAAATGACAAGAAACTGAAGGTAGTACATAGTCATGGCCGTGGGGAGGGAAAATGACATAGAGGAAAACGTATTGTGAAATGACAAGAAACTGAAGGTAGTAGGCTACATAGTCATGGCCGTGGGGAGGGAAAATGACATAGAGGAAAACGTATTGTGAAATGACAAGAAACTGAAGGTAGTACATAGTCATTGCCGTGGGGAGGGAAAATGACATAGAGGAAAACGTATTGTGAAATGGCAAGAAACTGAAGGTAGTACATAGTCATGGCCGTGGGGAGGGAAAATGACATAGAGGAAAACGTATTGTGAAATGGCAAGAAATTGAAGGTAGTACATAGTCATGGCCGTGGGGAGGGAAAATGACATAGAGGAAAACGTTTTGTGAAATGGCAAGAAACTGAATGTAGTACATAGCTTTACAAACCTTGGATTACAAATTTTTAAAAACTGATAAATTAGTAGAGAGACATCATAAAAGACTGAAGTCATGAGGAAAGCAATTTTAAAATATTAAACATTCAATGTGAAACAGAATGATCCCTAGAAAACGAAATATTGATGTGTGCGTGTGTACATTATCCTTCCTAGATTTTTTGTTAGAATTTCATTTTTTTTGTAATTGAATTAGTCAATGAATTAGTTAGAAAATAAAAAACTTTAACATGTTGTGATTTTTTTAAAATTAACGCCCCCCCCCCCTTTACATAGCCACCGCTCTGAGTGATGGAAAATTTCAGAGGAATTCACTAATGATAAATTACAGTTTTTGAGTAGAAAAAGTGGGGTTTTACCGACGATTTCACGTGTGGTTCGGAAAATAGAATTTGAATAAGAGATAAAGTGGAAGAATACAAGCAGGAGAAATAAGTTTTTTAGAAGTGCTGCTGGAAAACTACGACTATTTAGTGTAAAAAATGTGGATATTACATACAAGGTACGAGTTAAATGCTTAAGAAATAGAGTAGAGAACCGGATGAGATATTTTCAACACGTGAAACGAATCTAAAAAACCAGAGTCTTTTTTAAAATATTGGAGGCACAAGAAGAGGGAAGAAGGTCGAGAGGTCGACCACAGAAGATATGGATAGGCAGATTAAACGAAGATATTCATAACAGAGGACTGAATTGGAAAAGATTTCTTCAGGATTCAACTACGAAATAGTTTCTTCAGCTTATTACGTGTTGGTAGAAACACAAAACAAGTAAAAGTCATACAACAACAATTTTATTACAATATAAGTACAAAATGTACAAATATTTTGGTGATAGATTTCGGTAAACCACGTTTATTTACCTTAGATCAGAGGAATTCACAAAAGTGTCAATATTTGTATATCTTGTACTTATATTGTAGTAGAGTGACACTCGCTTGAATTATGGAATGACAGGAGAAGAGGGAAATGCTGAATTAACAAACTTAGAGCCACCAACGGTGGAAGACAAGTGGCTATGTAAGTATATTGAGAACAATGTTTAACTATAAAATCTGGGGAAAAATATATTTTACTAAGGCTCGTCGTGGTAAACGTTTTTTTCCTTTGTAATGTTAAATGTAATTCGGAAAAGTAGTATTTGAATAAGAGAGATTGGGGACGAATAAAATGGAGGAGAAATGAAGTTTATTTAGAAAAATTGTTGGAAAACAACCTTAATGTATAAAGTAGAAAATGTAAACATTATATGGAAAGTACGAATTGAATACTGCTTGTGCTTTTTTGCACCAACGTCTGAGGAGAAAGGTTGAAGATAATATTTGAACGGTTAAAATGTAGAGATTTAGGAATTATTGTGGATTTAGAGTTATCAGTTCAGCAATAAAACAGAAACAAAATCATGCCCAGAACGGAATTAAAATCTTTTTGAAATCTTCTGAAATTTGGTGTTTGAATAACTGCTATTTTGCTAAATGCGGGCGAAACGTACAATAAACAAACAAAACAACGGTTTTAATCCAAATGTTATTTTCCTTTTTACAATCAAATTCAACTATTTACTACGCACGTTTTATTATTATTACTTCGTCAAAAAAGAAAAACTCATGATAGTCATAAAACGTGTGTATTCTCCTACCGTACACCGTGCACTGGTATATAACTACTGCTGCAGTACTGGTAAAAACATGTTGCAGATCTATAATTACTCAATTAAACCCATACTCTATCATTTACCAGATTTGATTGACACTCAAGGCTCTTGAATTACAAGAAAACAAACAAGAGTAGATATTAAATTGATAGCGAAGAGGCTGTAAGTGGCGTGACTCCGAGTGCCTCAATAATTGTTGCACCTGCCCACTCCAGTTATTGCACGTCTCCTGGAAAACTACCAGCAGAAATTGTTCATCACTGACTCTAAGTATTGTTTATAGGTACATTTATGTTTTTGTCTACGTGTTTGAATAGCCATCATTTTATTTTGTAGTTCTTCCTATTATTTTTTTATGTTTTATTATCTGATTTTTTTTCTTATTGCCAGTATTTGATTTGTATGTTCATTGTTTTATTTTTATGTTGATTAGTTTTATTTTGTTTGGTTTCACTGCAGCTAACAAGTTGCATTTGTTTCATCTGTGAGTTCGTAATAATTGTTCAGAATGTTGTGTTTTTTATTCGGTTGTTTTTAATGATTTTTGTTGTTTTTATTAATGTTTTGTTGATTGTAATGATTGTCTTTGGCATTACTATCATTTCTGGTAGACCCAACAATTGTAGCAAATTTTTTTAAAGCATAGTCTTTTAGGTTTTGTTTTACACCGATCGTTCGTTTAAAATGGATTTGTGTGTGATTTATACGGATATGTGATTGTAGTCTTGGTTTCTATCTCAGTTAAAAGTTTCTCTACGAAACATCATCATTAACTAAAGTTCCGATTACAAACCGACCGTGAAAGTCACTAGTTGGTCCCTTTTAAAATGTTTTTGCTACCTGGAGAAGTGAAACTTAGGGATATTTTGTTAAATGCCCACGTATGACTTATGCACTAGTAAAACTGTGTAACTTGCTCACGGTTGTCAATCGTCACTTTCTGGGAATGTAATAACAAAAACCCATATCTTGTGATATTTAACAAACAAATAAAAAATAAATTTAAACCTTCTATTGTAAAAATGGTCACAAGCTTAAAGCTTGCATAAAAAGGTAACAGTTTTGATAAATCAAGGACACTTCTAATGACTATTACAATTTTTGTTCAGTAGATGAGCCCTCTATTTTGTGTCTATTGTTTGGTATCTCCGATTATTATATAATCATTATTAGGCATCAAAATACTAAGACTAGTTAACTAAACTTCTTAGCTTCCGTTAATTTAATAAAAATGCGCCAATATCAAAAGTTCCTTTTTTAATACTTACCTGTTCATTTAGCCTATTCCCTGAAATTTGTCAACAATAGAACTGAACTCAATTTCGTTTTATTAAGGATATTTCTATACTTAATTATTGTATTATATATATAAGACATCTATCGTTAAGATATGGGCAATTATGAGGGGTGAAAGAGTGTGATAAACCTAGATGAGCGGGCGTAGTCATTGTTACTGAATAGGTCGAACTTTCCTTTAAACTGTTAATCCCAATAGCTAGGGCAACTAAGGAACCGACAGCTAAACTTGGAATCCGAACCACGTAGTGTTGTGCTGGTTTTCGGAAACTGATAACCTTAATACTCTCTCCTCCTCTGCACAACACCCGAATCCTGAAAACCACCCAACATAAACAACTCTGTATCAACGTTCACGTCGATGGACTGGGAATAGAGCTTATCGAACATAAGCTCTACTACACAGCCCTAGTAGCTGGATCACAGCACTACACTGTTATGACTTAGGTTTCTATGCTTATGGTTAGATATTTGATAAAGCTACAATATAACGATTTAGGTGCTCTCAAACTGTCTTATACGCAATTTTTTTCTATCTGATTAAAACACAGTTATCACTTTTCTAATTAAAGGAAAAACTCAAATCAGAACATAAAAAGTATTTAAATATATTAAACGAGTGATTATAAACCTAGTTTACTTAATTAAAAATGTCAATTTTGTTGATTTTAATTTCATATTTACTATTTTTAGTGAACTCAAACAAATTTCCGTAGTGAGGAGTGTATTGGTGGACAGAGGAACACAGTAGCCTGTAGATGTGGCAACACCGCGGTCCGACACCTGCACCGTGCTGGGTGCCCCAGGTGTTTGGGGGGAGTGGGTGGGGTAGGAGGGGAAGACGCTGTCCCTTCACACTATTTATATCTCCCAAAGATTGTCATAATCAAAGACAAATGACAAAAACAAAACAAATTGACGAAACAACGCAAATCATTTCTCATAACTACTCCAAACAGTTGAAAACAAACTTTTCAAAGTAGACAAAACAACCACAATATTCTTTTTAGCAACATTTTGGAAGATTATAGAAAATTAAATAGCTTTTAAAATTATAAAAATAAAATTAAAACAATAAATAACTACAAAATATGCAAAATAAAAATGGATAAAAATTAATCATTTTTATAACCAAAGAATATGTATTTTTTCTTTGAGTTCTTTATTGAAGAAAATTTAAAGTGACGAATTTTTAAATTATTTATACTTTAAAGAAGAAGTAGTAAACTTAAACTCCAAAATTAAGTCACTAAATAATGATTTTCTGTTAGGCGTTACGAATGACCTTGCTTGCACTAAATAAAACCACAGAATTACAAGTTGGATAACTGGAATTGAAACTTAAGAGTCGTAATAAAACTCAAATAACTGTTTACAACCTTGAGCTGAAACTTCATTTGATTTTTCTTCAAGAAAAACTATAATTTCAAGTTTTTATCATTTTGATCACTTGATACTATATTGTAATGTTGTGAAATTACGTCAATTTTATTTTCATAGACAATTATTAAAGTTGTGATTTGTCAAGACGAACAAATACTTTTAAAGTACTGTAGTGCATATTTTTTAGATAGTGAGTTAAAATTGATGCGTACAAAAAGAATAAAGTTGGACAATCACGCGTTTTAACTCCTGGATATTATTTCTCAAAAAGAATGTTTGGTGATTTATTATTAGTTACATTATTGAAAATATACACATCTAATTAAAGAAGGAAAGAATAAAAGAACTATGATAAAACCAACAGCTATATTAAAATTCATGTAGTTTGTTAAGATACTGTAAATACAAGAAACCAATTTTGCCAGAGTTCTCCAAATGAAAAACCACAAACCAAGCCAGAGTTCGTCAGTTCAATTCTACCAACTATGCTGGACATCTTCACATGTTTACGATCCACTATGCTATATCTCATCAGATGATTTCAACCTACTATACCAACCAGAGTTTTACAAATGAATGCGACCAACTGTGCGAAAGTTTGTCAGAGGATTTCGTCCAAGATGATAGTTTTTCAGATGATTTGTGAACCAACTATGCTAGAAATGTTCAGTGATTTAGACCAACTAACTAAATTTCTTTAGTGATTTCGTTCAACTATGTTAAGAGATTATTTTGACCAAATATGTGACAGTGCAACAGATGATTTCGACCATCGCACTTAAAAATTCATCGTGCACCATCCGCGAACACAGATTTTAAGTTCTATTTCGTAAATCGCGTAAAAATGACCACTCCTTCTAACTTTAAATAAATGGTTAGGCGATTTAAAATTAAATAATTTGTTTAAAAAAAACCAATTTAACCTTGAAATTGATCTTGATGGGAATGTTTAATGACGGGAGAAGAGCAAGGAATGACAGGAAACTGAAGAATAGAGGCGCTAAGTAAGTCATGCTCGTTCGCATGTGATTGCAACAGTGACACTGTACTTGAGTGAGTTACGAAAGGCAATTTGCATACAGATTTCCTTGGCATTGGATCTCGGTAGATCACGGCTTGCTGGCAAGGTCACGCAGATTTCACAACATTAGACATTTCAAAATATATAACAAAGACGTAGTTTTCCAGTGATCATACATACTGTAGTGATTGTAAGATTGTGATGGTTTTAGATTGTATATGTATTTGGATTATTAGAAAATATTATAAATCATTCACTCACTCGTCATTTTATTAACGGATACCTTCGGTCATTGTTAAGTTTTGCATCTGAAATCAGGATTTTATGCGTATTTGTTCCCTTTATGATTTGTTTAACTCCAAGTACTGAAGCTCTCAGGCTTTCCTTATTTTTTGTTATTATTATCATCATCATCATTATTTTTGTATTTTTTCATTTAGTCATATTTTCCTATTTATATAGGTCTATATATCTAGTGTGTACAGTATTCTATGTATCTTTTTCTCATCAAAATTTTTTTTTTTAAAGGTATTAAATATATATTGTATTTTTGTTATGTTTTTTATTGCAGTACATGTTACATTGTTTTTCATCTAACTAATTATAACAAATATTACGTACGCATGTTTGTACTTAAAGCTGTAGAAGAAACGATATAAAGTAAATGATTTGAATTTTCGTCTTCAGTAAGATCAGAATCGCAACTCAACAGTATACAAAAATAGTATTGTAGCCTAGTATATAGTAATATAGCGTGGTAGTATACTTTTTATATGTGGTTCCAATGACAATGCTGGATGTCATTACCTGTAAATGATTTCTGTAACGTTTACTTTACAGATTCATCACGGTAGACGGAATTGATTTAATGCAGATATGTATCAACGCAAAGAAACTGAATGTTTTTGATTATGTTAAAAATAAGCAGATAAAAAGTTATAACATTTTTATTATGTAGGTAAAATTAGTGCAAACCAAATACCCTAAACGCAACAATATAAAACTGACTTAGAACGTGAAAATATGTTATGAAAATTAACAATTTCATAATTGAGTTCTGGGAGTTGTATTTCGTACTTTTATATTGTACTGCAATTTTTTTCAGTCAGTATGTGAGTCTCTTTGGTAGACCAAATCCAAACTATTAACTTTTTTCATTCTGTAATGTTATGCAAATCAATGATTTTTGAAAGTTATTTTAGCGTTACTCTTGATTTAACTATAAAATATGTTGGAGAAAATATTTCTTCACAATTTTGCAAAATATGACAAAGCGTTCTCTCTCCTCCACTAAAGACTTCCTTTTTCATTACGGTCGTCAACCCGCGTCCAATAAATAATGACAATACGAGACTCTCCAGCATGTTTGTCTAGGTTGACATATCTTCTGGCTTATCGTTTCCAGCAGGTCTGGAGCCATAAACGGCGGACTACAACTGACCGGACTGGAGCTGGATAAGCACTTTTGTCTCGATGCCAAGACTGGAGTCCAGGACCTTGAATCTTGAGGATCAAGCCAGACATAACGTAGGTACATGGTGAACGACACATTATGTAGTGGAGATATTTATCTCCCACTTTGTACCTGTGTTCTCAAGGTACTTTCCACAACAGTGATTTTTCAACAAGCTCCAGTCCCGTTAGACTGGAAGGACAAAGCCGTGTTTTACAGCTATAACACTTCTTTTTACTATTGTTGAGATGAGTGTTCTACGTCGAATGCAACATTTTAATTTCCAGGTTATTTGCATTATTTTGGAATATAATTAAGAAGTACAATATTTATAACAAACAATTATTATGTATGGAAAAGATCGTTTACGAAAGTATTAGTCTATTATTTTACATAGCCATACAAATATTTTTATATTTTTTAGAGTATGAAATTTTTTTTAGAATTTTAAAACGAAAATGTTTTAGGTCCTTAAAGGATGAATGGTGATAACCTTTTTTCTCTGGTAACTAAATGATGTTCACTTATCTAATTCTACTTATTTTAACTTATTATTGTAGCCTAGGTGCCAGGGATACCAAGTGAGCATGGAATCCGAACCACGTCATGTGCCATATTTTATTGGCTACTTTAAAAAACACGATTTATGATTAAATGTGGTACAAAGTTGAGTTTTAGTAATCATGCATACCTTGTAATATTTCTAATATTTTAACATTTCGATAAACAAACCTGAGTAAAATAGGAGAAATAAATCAGCGAATGTGCAAGATTCGTTCGAATAAAATTGTGTGATTTTAAAAGCAGTATTACATTACGTCCTTGCACATTGCCATGCCGTAATTGAGTTACTCTAATTAAATAAACTTTAACTAAAGACTAAAAAACACTATAACTAACTGTATTGAAGTGGCTATTTTTATTATAAGAGATCCATATAGCTCCAGACAACTAGCAAAATGCAATGGCGTTTGTGTAAAACACATTTTCGGAATGTCGATATAAATCGTAATAAAAACTTGTTATGATTGAGCCTAAGTGCCTAAAACAAACCAGTTCTAAGAAAAGCCTTTAAAGCCTAATTTTCGACAACCAAGTTCTAAGAAAATTTGTTACGCTTAGTCTACATCAAACAATTGACAAGAGTAGGGTTATAAGGAATATAAGAAGACAAGGTTCTAAGAAAAAATTGCCACGTTTAGTCTATGACGAAAAGTTCTAAGAAAAACATATTGAACTTGGTCTCCAACAAACAAGTTCTAGGAGAAACGTGTTTAAATAAGCTTACGACAAACAAGTCACAAGAGTAACGTATTTAACTTAGGCGGGTTACACACATATGCATCTCGCACGGTGCGACTAGCATTTTTGATGCCAGTAGCACTGTGCGAGATGCATATGTGTGTAACCCACATGCAGGATGCATGGTCGTGGCACGTGCTGGTGGCAAGGTGAGAGAGGTGGGGACTTTTTGGCGCTCAGTTCATTGGAAAATGTCGTCGTCGTCGGATGATGAAATGCTGTTGTTACTTACCGTCATTAGAAGAAGACGACGTCAAAGAAGAATAAATATTGAACGTGAATATTGGGTACACCCTTATTGGCGCCAAAATGTTAAAAGTAGCCAATACATAATCAGCAAACAGCTAATTTAAACTGGGGTATACACTATTTAATTACAAATTATTATTAACAAAACTCAAGCTATTCAAAAAGTGACTTTCCGCACTTGTCAACGTAGTACACCGTGGGAACAAGAGCGTCAGGGCTTGGAAATGAGTTCTGCGCATGCATCAACTCAAGATGCACGCTGCATGCAGCGCCAAAACACCGACCGATCGGTTCCTAGTGGCGCTGCACGCTGCACGCGACTAGCACACAAGCTGCACGATGCCAGTAGCACCGTGCCAGTCGCATATGTGTGTAAGCTCCACGTGATTAACACAGGTTGGTCTTCGAGCTGCATGCTAGTAGCAAGAAAAATGCTAGTCGCACCGTGCGAGATGCATATGTGTGTAACCGGCCATAGCCTGTGACAAACTAGTTCTAGGACAAATATTACACGTAACTTGCGACAAACAAGTACTAAACAATATTGCTGCACTTAGCGTACAACAAACCAATTAATTCTAAGAAAATCTTGCTAAACGCATCTCATGACAAAGTCTAAGAAAATCTTTGCTGAACCTAGCTCACGACAAACAATAGCAGATATGTCCCCTCTCATTAAAAAAATTGTTACCTCACAAAATGACAATTTAAGTAAACTAATAACTTATTAAATAAAAATAACTTCTCATTCTGGTTTATAAATGAAATAATTTATTATCAGTCATTATGTGCGAAGAACTTTAAGTATTACACATAAGATAAAATAACACTTGTTGTCACAGTTTGTTGACAGTCTGATGTGGTCAGAGCAGAGATAACAGAGATAAAACACAGCCGTGTCTACTGACATGTTGACTGACTGACAGACAGACGGACTCTTATCATGGATACAGTGGCTGTGTTGACATATAGATAGAAACATCCCCTCCTGACCATTTCAAACACTGACGAAGAGATTTATTTTTACGGTCAAAAATGGGGATCGAAAATGAATTACTAAATTAAATTAAATTTAGTCATCAGTAGTTGAATCGAGGCATCGGATTGTCTGAATCGTTTACGCAATTGAATCTATTGTAAGTATACTGTTATTTTGTTTGTGGGGTAAGAACCTGAAATAAGTAATTTAGTTTTACGAAGCTTAACAAACTCAATTTGTCCTAATTTTATTGGGTAAGGGACATTATATTCTTCAATATTCCTCAATAGGTAAAATTAACAAGACACTCAAAGCAGAATATTGAGCCGGCACTTAAAACAAGTGCAAAAATTTGAAATAATTTTGGTCCTATATTGATGTAAGTAAATTCCTTAAAGAGTGGAGGGAACCGTTCCTCTAGAAGAGTTTAAATTCTCAGATTCATAGGTTTTTGACAAATATTCAAAGTGATGCTTCCGTTTTAATATAAAAAAGTGATGGGCAAATAAAATGATTAAAAAAAGAAAAAGAAGATGAATTAGAGTATCTTTGAGTAATATAGAAATGGGATTATGTAATTTTCCAGAACTTGATATTATTGGAAAAAGAAAATTTAGATGTAGCCTACGCCTATTTACTGGAACATTTCATCCAACAGAACCTGATCTGTTGTTATTTTCATAAATATATTTTGTCATTGTGATATTCCAGATTAAAACCACGTACTTGGGTTCGAATTTTTTTCGAAAAAAACATGTTCACTATCCAAAGTGTTCGCTTGATCGGAGCAGTGCCAAGGGTTCCATGTATTATCTACAACCCCTGAACCATATTACAACGAGCATCCTCGGCTTGCGTGTGTTTATGAACATATCTAACTGGACTTTATTAACTCTTCTCTAACATTCACGTCTGCAAAAGATTATCCACCAGATCTTTTTTAACGCAGAGGTGTATTTCAGAGTAGACGTGTTGATGGTGTGCCACTGGAACTAGAAGCATACATTCACACCAGAGAACCTGAAAACACCTTGAGTGTGTGCAACAACATTTACTGCTATCATTTAGAAATATCCAAATTTATTTAAAGCCTTACGAAAATCTCCACTAGGATTTAGCCTACACTAAAACAGTGCCTTTACAAACTGAGAAAGGACTTTTTCATATATCTATAGGCTCCAAATCACATAAAACTCTAATTAAAAAGTCAAAAAAGGTCAGATTATTACTATTTTTAAGCCATTACACTAAGAGACAACAATTAGTTTATTGAATGTAGCTTCAGATTTCTGGTGGCACTCGAGGTGCGACATGGACTACCTGTGTTAATCCCAGAGACCCAAAGGGCCATAAAACTGGCACTCGAGGTGCGACATGCCACCTCAGGTAGCCCGGCGAAGGGTTGCGGGGTTGTAGACGCGCTCTCTCTCTGTGTCCATAAATAAATAAATAAATATATATATATATATATATATATATATATATATATATATATATACAAAATAGGACCTACGTTCCTAGGATAATCACACCATTTCAATAACTAGTGTAATTAAATACAGACTTTCACACTTAAAAGGAATCAATATTTTCCGGAAATACAATTATTTTTATTTCAATAAAAAGTAGTAGAACTATAATTTTTTCTGGACACTCCGATCTGCTTTACATAGCTAAATAGATTATTATTAGCTAACCTAACCTAACCTAACCTAACCTTTTTTTTAACAACCTAACAACCAAATTTTTAAACTATTTGACGCCGTTAAACATTTTTATTGTAATAAATTTCTTTGTTTAAGTTAAACTATAAATTGTCATTGAGCGATGATTAATTATTGAATCATCGTTAATCATGTGTCTCATTGTATGGCTGTAGTTTTCAGATAATTTTATCACTGTAAATATATCAACTATTAGCCGCCAGACCAACACGGCCACGAAGCGCCATGTCGCACCTCGAGTGTTAGTTTTGGGTTCTCTTTCGCTGCATGTCGCACCTCGAGTGTCCAATTATGACCCTCAGGTAGACCATGTCGCACCTCGGGTGCCCCCAGATTTCTGTATTATCTTTGCTTATTTCTGCATTTTTGTCATTATAATATTCCATATAATATAACCAAGTAGTTGGGTTCGATTTTGGTTCCAGATCAATAACTTGTGAACTATCCAAAGTTATTGTTTGATTGGAGCGTAACAACTGAGCAAATTGTAGCAGTTGAGGTTAGATTTGGTGTGGTAGTGGAACTACAAGAGAAGATGGGACGTGGAGATCTTGGCAGCGAGGACCGTGGAGTGCGCGGTAGAAGTGGAGGGGGCATCAGCTGATGTGACGTCACGACTGGCCACGTGTTCACAGTCCAAGGCCACTTTTACGAGAGTAGTAGGAGTAAAAGAAGAAGTATAGAAACCAGCTGCGTTGCACCGTCTTGTTTGTTTTTGTCGAGGGTCGAGGCGAGGCTAACGTCCTCTGCTCGCTGCACCTCGCCACGACGCTCTCTCTCCCTCTCGCCTCCTCCTCCTCATTTTTTACCTCTCTCTTTCCTACTGATGTCAGTGATTCTCTGTCCGGTTATACAATGTCTGTAGATAAGTAAGCAGTTTAAAACTGGAATATTTCGTGGTCATTTGGTCGTGTCCTGTAATTTATTCTAAAACTGCCCATATTCAGAAAAAATCAGATACCAAATTTAGAATTAATTTGGAAGGTTTAAATATAATAAAGTGAGTACTCTTAGATTTTCTTACTTGTTAACCCTACTTGAGATTTTTCGCTTGTGTGTCAGCAATTTAGACAATTTTCTAATTCGACAAAGACAATTACAAGATTCTTACCTTTGAGCAGAAGGTATAGGCGAAATGTCCAGAACTTTTTTTTCAGGTTTTTTCTTGTTAGGCGAGGTAACTTTGTTTTAGGTTAGAACGTTATTTTAAGATGGGTGTGATTAAGTAATAATATTTGTTTCACAAAATTATAAACCAATCGTTGTTGCATTTTGTGCAATAGATTATTTTCCGAAACTGCTGATATGTACTGTAGACGAAAGGTTTCGTTGTAGGTCTTCATCGAACAAATAGATGATATATATTCTATCATGTCTATTCTATAAACATGATAGAATTTGAATCATTTGTGAACTAAGAACTGTGGCATTATTTGAAAATTTTGAAAAAGAGGTTTATCTTTTCAGCTATAGTGAGGAGAACTAACACGATATTTCAAGTCTAAAGAGTGATTTCCAGTTCCAGTATCATCAGGAGACAAAGTGAATTTGAAAAAGATACAAATAACAAGAAGATTGAAATAACAATAACATTCGATAAAAATGTAATCTATTTACCAGTAGGAGAACGACTTTTCATATGGGTATTTTAAAAGATGTGTATGTTTTTGAACGTATTAATTTTTAACCAAAATAATTAAGTGAGTTCAAGCGGTCAGGAATTTGAGCCTAAAATATAGCGTAGGTTCAAATCCTAGTCTTGATTGAATGTTTTTATCGCCTTATCGGTAATATTCACCTTTACTGTACTAGTTCTTCTTCCCCTTACTCTGTCTAAATAAGGTCCCCGCATAGATCAATAGTCTATGGAGAATGGTTTTATTACTAAGAAGAAGATCAGTCTCAGACTTCTTGTTATTAAAAATATGATTGTAATAATAACGTTTTATGATCAACCAAATCATCTGAATCATAGTGTTTCACAGACGCTAAACGTAGCACACATTGTTGAGCAACAATAACGAAGCTGGCTGCGTAGCAATCAACACTAAGTTTCGTCATGTCTTTTAAAAGTCTCCCTTGAGCACTTCCCGGATTCACTAAAAAAAAAAAACAGTCCTATCCTCCCGTCTTCGGGTTGAGCCAACAGGAGACGCAATAGACTGTAGACCGTAATAGAATAGCCCAAGGAAATTGGATTTATCCCAGACCGTGGTCAGACATGCGTGTTAGTCTCGCACAGAATCCGATTGTAGCATCCCCTTGAAGGGGATGGGCGGAACAATGATTGCGTTAACTACAGAGTAAACTCGATACACTTATAGGGCTTCTACCAAACAGAAGCCGCTTTGTGGGAGAACCTACGTAGGAAGAAATAACAGCGATCAGATTGTTATTAAAGGTAACAAACAAGAATACAGTAGAATAAAACAAATATTCCCTACACTCGAAACCCTGCAAAAAGGCACAACTGAATAATTCTTAAAATTTAAAAAAACTACTTTTGAAGTTTGGCTAACTATTGACGTGTTTGGGGTCTTTCGTAATATAATCCCGCATTTTCAATTTCAGGTTGGTTTTGGTTAGGTTAGGTTAGAATTTCAAACATAGCTTAACGTAACTTTAATTAGCTTTAGAAAATATATTTGTAATTCAAGTAACACTATGGTAGCTATAACAAAATAAATTTAAAATTCGGGGACATATAAGAAAAGACCTCGTTAAATACATTAATTAATTACCAACAAATGTATTTTACAATGATAGTAGTTTGTTTATAAAATCAATGCTAATACGTATTAAATTTTGTTCGATGTTTTTCTCAGATCGGAAACTGTATTATTCCATTATTCGACCGATGCTGATCTAATGAATGAAAATAGTTCCTGTTTTGTTTTTTGTGTGTGTTTTTTGTGCTTTTACTGTTTGTGTTGATAGTTATAGAGGAGTGATAAGAAAATCAACTTTGTCAGCTTGAGTCTTTCCATTATTGTACTAGTACAACCATTGTCGTCAAGTGTTAGAGATATGTTTTTTGTACCTTAAAATAATTGTAAAAATAAAGCACATTTTCTATTCTATTCTATTGTACCAGTACAGATGTGATACAGTTAGTTTTTAAAATCAGGTAGTAACGTTACCACTGAAATACTGCTAGAATATATAAATAAAATCATGGCATAATAGTTAATACATTATCTCGTTTATAAAAGCGTAATCTAGTTCCTCTCGATGTATAAGATTTATTTGTAAAAAAGAACTAAGTACAGATTATAATTTATATACAAAAAGGGGTTGTTTCTTATCTTACAAAAAAGTTTTTTACTAAGAATCTCACTAAATAAATCGATAAAGTCTAACTTTTTTCTTTTTCAAAGTAACTTTGATCATTGAATTTCCGAAATTCCAAATTTATCTTGAGTGATTGAAATTTTTCTCAATAAAAATAGTTTTGGTTTACAAAATTTTGGAAAAACTTACAGTACTCTGGCTATTAAATATTTAAGGGCTAAACATAACATTTGATTACTAACCAACTCACAAATTACATTTCTGTAAGTTGTCCATATTTCGTTTTCATATAAAATAACTGCCAACCAGTGTTGCTATTGCACAAGAAGGCTTTTTTTGTAAAAAATAGCTTTGATAGTATTACTAGTAGAAATAAAGAATAAATTTTAAAATTTTACCTTTCTTTCTCATTTTAAATAACATCTAATATGCCGTTACTGGACCAGCCAATGAAATATTAAAAGGTTGGCATTTTTTCCTTGTGTTAAAAATGGTAGCCTACGTTTATTTACAAAAGTAGTCTACATAAAGCTACAAAATATTGACCTTTTCTTCAAACTTAAATAAATTGGAACGTTTATCAAGTAGCTAACATTTTTGAATCGTTGATATTTTGTTCCCAACTAAGGTAATTTTGACCATTGTATTATTGCTAGATGTTTCTTCCTACTCCTAGGCTGTCGGCCATGTTGGTTTTAATCACAAAAGTACAATGTTATTATCGAACCGGAAATACAATCACACGTATCCAAACTAAACAGTTAATTTTAATTGGAATTTTTCCAAATAAATTCAAGAATGAAATTGCACATGGCTTTGCGAATTTCTAATTAGGTTTATAGAAAAAAAATTTAGTTTTAAGTTTTTATTTTCACCTCTTTTTCAAAACTATGCATTCAAAATATCAAAAGCAAACCAATTCCGCAATACGATAACGTTTACAAGACACCTCATACACAACTTATGGTCAATAAATAATGAAAAATATGGATAAGCAATTAACATTGTTCTTATGGGATTAAAACCAACATGGCCGATAGCCTCTGCAGACTCTCAAGAGAAAATCACTTTGCATTTACATCACATCGGTGAAAAAAATAAACCTGAAGCATATATTTTGTTCACACTTTTCATAACTGTACAGTAAACAATGTTTTTTGCGAACTGCCAAAGCACCTTTCAGGTTAATTGTTTAAACTCAACTTGATAAAACTATCAAATTACTCATAAATAATGTAGATTTACCTCTAACGTTGATTTTTAACCTCAACGTACGTATATCTGACTACAAAAGTATTGTAAACAAACACCCTAACAATTTTTGAATGGTTAACCTTTCGCCTAACACTAAAGTAACAATGATCATTAAGTTGTTGGACAGGTAAATAAACATTACCTGTTGATACATACATTATAAATAAACCTACATTCAGATCGATTCTAAATATAGATCTTCAATAACCTCAATTAGAAATTTGAACTTAAATAAATTTAAAGTAACTAAATTACGTTCTTCAGAAGATTCTGTAAAAGCAAAACAACGATGATCTTAAAGTTTTTCAGCAACATTACAACTAGCTCAGACTCGTAGTTAACTTATAGATAATCAAACCTCGCTCAAGCTAAGGACAAAGCGGTGTTCTGCTGCAATACCGAGGGCAATCTACAACTAACCTTGAAACACGCTATATCTTGGCCTTGGCCCATTATGCTAGTTTATGACAGAGCAACCGTTGAGTGTGCTGCCATCTATGCCACAATCAGCAGCCAACAATACAAGTCATCTGCAATCAGAGGCAGTGCCACCACCTTGATCATCTGATACGTCGTCAATCGTGAATTTCCTCGTTCGCTTTGTTCTCTTTCAATTTTGAAAATCACATTAGCTGAGTGGGAAAATGTTATCCGTCAGAGCTGACAGGAATGAAAAGATCTTTAGCCTTTTTCGAAAAGATTTCGACATTTTCTCTTTTGGATTTTCTCTTTGATAACTATGTAGAAACATGACACAAACGGTCCAGTAGGAATATCTTCCTGTAAACCTACAAATTATCTACACAACACTTATCTACGAGATTATATACAATACATAATCTAACCTCATACCTAACCCTGGTCACTTTTGATAATTTTACGTGAGTTTGAACAGTCTTATCCATTCTTCTCAACTCATGAACAAGTATACTTGGATGCAATTTAAGTTAAAAGAGAGTTAAAAGGTTATGATCCTCTTTTAAGTCTTTTTCTACGTGCCCAATGTAATAACACACGATGCCAGCCAGAATAAGAATCATGTGGTTCAACTCGTCTTTAAATCGGGCCTTGGTAAATTTTGAAGTAAAAAAATAATTTTAACATTTTTGTACTAATTAGATTCATTATCGTTATCACTAAATTACAAACCCCTTGCAACGAAAATTTTTTATAACACTGAATGATTAATTAACTGTACAATAAAAAATTAAGTAAAATAAAAAAATAATAAAACAATCAAACTATTCACGTGCTTAAAAACGTTAGTACCATAATTAAAAAATTCATATCATAAAAGCGAAATGTCATAAACCTCCGATTTTTCATGTTTTTGTTTACATTCATAAAGTACTAATATTTTGTTATATAAATATTATTCATTGAGATTACTAAAAACTAAAGCTTCCGGTAAAGACCGCATCAGGTGTTATTTACATCGAAATATTTCCGTGTAATTATTCAAAGTTTTATGTAGTTTATACTGCTCTGAAGTCCGTTTATATGACTATCTTTAATAATAAAGTGCTTGAGGGCTATAAAGTTGTTCAGAGGTCTATTCATTGTGATTTTATAGGGATATGTAACGGTCTGTAAGTGTCAGAAGACAATCGGCGCTTAATGTCCGTAACTAAAGTTGTTTATTAGTAATTAACACGTAATTACAGCCAATTGCGTCATACACGTAAATGTGTAGTCTGTACGTTTATTTTATGAACAACCCATTGTTTTAGTTTACCTCAATTTATAATATTACCTTAGATTAGGTTTAAATGTATTGTGCTTATCTTGTTGTGGTAATATAAGTAAATTTCAACTTAAAATTGTTAGTTTTGAAAAGTTATTAGAAGTGGTGCAATTACGTTGGTTTTATAAATGAATTGTGAGTATATATGCCATTCTTTAGTTCTATAAGTATTTTAGAAAATATGTTCTTTATTTTATTTTGTTCATAATTTTATAAAATCTGTTAAAGAATAGAATAACCCCATTTTCATCTAGAATTTTAAGACGTTGAATGTTACATCAGATGAAGATTCGTTCGTAGTTGATACTACATTTATTTGGTGTTTTTTTGTATACTAAAGATATGGAAATTAAATTCTTCAAACATATAAAAACATTTGCATATTATCTAACAAGATCTGTTTAAGAAGGGCCTTGGTCTGGAGTGGAGTCTCCAGTAGGAAGTGTACTTAGACAGGAATACTACATGCACCCTACCTTGGCACAGGTGCAAGGTTGTTTGAGAGAGGTGCCAGGTTGTTGTATATAATTGTGCTGCCTGCATGCTGTCTGGTGGCTTCAAGTCCAAGAAGGGCCTTGGTCTGGAGTGCAGTCTCCAGTAGGAAGTGTACTTAGCCAGGAATACTACATGCACCCTACCTTGGTGCAGATGTTTGAGAGAGGTGCCAGGTTGTTGTATATAATTGTGCTGCCTGCACGCTGTCTGGTGGCTTCAAGTCAAAGAAAAGCCTTGGTCTGGATGGAGTCTCCAGTAGGAAGTGTACTTAGCCAAGAATACTACATGCACCCTACCTTGGTGCAGATGCAAGGTTGTTTGAGAGAGGTGCCAGGTTGTTGTATATAACTGTGCTGCCCACACGCTGTCACGCTGTCATTTTTTTCAAGTCCAAGAAGGGCCTTGGTCTGGAGTGCAGTCTCCAGTAGGAAGTGTATTTAGCCAGGAATACTACATGCACCCTACCTTGGTGCAGATGCAAGGTTGTTTGAGAGAGGTGCCAGGTTGTTGTATATAACTGTGCTGCCCACACGCTGTCTGGTGGCTTCAAGTCCAAGAAGGGCCTTGGTCTGGATGGAGTCTCCAGTAGGAAGTGTACTTACACAGGAATACTACATATTACCCTACCTTGGCACAGACGCAAGGTTGTTTGAGAGAGGTGCCAGGTTGTTGTATATAATTGTACTGCTCACACGCTGTCTGGTGCCTTCCAGTCCATGAAGGGCCTTGGTCTGGAGTGGAGTCTCCAGTAGTAAGTGTACTTAGCCAGGAATACTACATACACCCTATCTTGGCACAGGTGCAAGGTTGTTTGAGAGAGGTGCCACGTTGTATATATAATTGTGCTGCTCGCACGCTGTCTGGTGGCTTCAAGTCCAAGAAGGGCCTTGGTCTGGAGTAGAGTCTTCAGTAGGAAGTGTACTTAGCCAGGAATACTACATGCACCCTATCTTGGCACAGGTGCAAGGTTGTTTGAGAGAGGTGCCAGTTTGTTGTGTATATAACTGTGCTGCCCACACGCTGTCTGCTGGCTTTAAGTCCAAGAAGGGCCTTGGTCTGGTGTGGAGTCTCCAGTAGGAAGTGTACTTAGCCAAGAATACTACATACACCCTATCTTGGCACAGGTGCAAGGTTGTTTGAAAGAGGTGCCAGTTTGTTGTGTATATAACTGTGCAGCCCACACGCTGTCTGGTGGCTTCAAGTCCAAGAAGGGCCTTGGTCTGGTGTGGAGTCTCCAGTAGGAAGTGTACTTAGCCAAGAATACTACATATTACCCTACCTTGGCACAGACGCAAGGTTGTTTGAAAGAGGTGCCAGGTTGTTGTATATATAATTGTGTTGCCCACATGCTGTCTGCTGGCTTCAAGTCAACTTTTGTCCTCAAGAAGATAAAATGTTATATAGTAAGTCGGTGAGTTAAGTCAAGGTCTGCGATATATTATTTTCTTGTATTTCTCTACAGGTGAAGGTTTTTGTTTACAATGATCTATAACTGCAACCTGTACGATGACTTCCGGCTAACGACTTCCTTCGTCACGCAAGATCCAGTTTTACTGTCCTCGCTGACTGGTCATCTTAAACCTTGCGTATTTTACGGCGGTTTGTGATCGTTCTCTTCTATTTCTCTTACAGTTCCTACATGAAGTTATGTGTAAACAACTCCTTAATTTTCATATACTCTCTTAACACATACGACTGACCTTGGTAAGACACCGATCATAGAAGTTAGTGTTATTATGTAACTTTATTCTTTATTGACATAAAGTTACAATCAATGTACATGGGCATATGTCATATAAATAACTAAATTTAAAATAAATGCTTAGTAAACTATACAAGAAATTAAGTTACAAGAAATGAAAAATTACCACGTGTAATTTATAAAATCATTTACATTATAGAAGGAAAGGTCTATCAAGACGTTTGTTATTTGTCTTTTAAAAACGTTAAAATTTATTTCGAGTTTCAATGCTATTGGGAGAGCATTGCAAAGCCGCACCCCACACTGCAGGAGATGATTTTAAGAAAGAGATGTGCGATGTCTATGAACTGGATGATTGGTTATATTTCGAAGGTTAAAATTATGGTTTACGCTTGTTATAGGAAAAAGAAATCGACATTTCTTGACGGAAGGATAAGGTTTCCAAAATATAAATAGAAGGTAATGACAATATTTTGTGCATGCGAAAACACTCACTGCAATGATCTATGCTGTTTAATTTAAGTATTAAACTAATCACTCTCTTTTAAAGAATGAAAAGATGTTCTGTCCTCGATGAACTGAAGCCCCAGAGAGGGACCCCTTAACACAAGAGAGAATAAACAATCCCATAATAAATTGTGTGAAGATTGTTAATATTAAGATAATCTTACAACCTTCTAATAACAAAAGTACCTGAACTGACTTTAGACCTTATCCACATGGTTACTGAATCTAAGGTTTTTGTCGTTGACAATGCCATGGTAATTGGTGAATAACTAAATGTAGAGTACAACAGACTCACCGAGAAAGCAAGTCAAACCAAGTTCATCACGAAAATTCAATTAAGCTAGTCTTATCAGTTTTAACATTTAGTTTACTAGAAGCAAACCATTGCAAAAAAACGTTAATCTCGTGAAAATACTCTGATCGACCTCACAATATATCACCGATTTATCATCTGCGAACAAAGTAACTTTTCCAGACACTGGAGTCGACATCATTGATGAAAACGAAAGAGCAGTGGGCCGATTATAGAGCCTTGAGGAACACCGACTGTCATTCGTTTTAGATCTGATTGGCTAGTTTGGATAACTGATTTAGTATTTATGTAAGGGATTTCATCACATTGCCATCTTTCATATATAATAGAGTGAATCCATTGAGTAGCAGTGCCACGTACACAGATTCGGTTAAGTTTTTGTACAGTTTTCGAATGAGTTTTATGAGCATGCATAAGCGAATTAATCAATAATCCTATTAAATCAATAAGATATTTTACGCTAACGCAAAATCATTTTTGTACAAAGATGTACACGTGTTTACAGTGCAAAACATCAATCAACGCTATCGTAACGATTAGAAACTACAAAAATCGTGAAGCATAATTTGCTCACCCATTATTTTTTACTTTAATACATAGCCATTAATACATTGCACCAGTAATTCATTAATTATACGTCAAACTGGAAGTGCAATTCAGTCAATAGTGAGTCAAAAATACATAAACTGAGTCACCTGGTTTCAAGGCTTGTCTTATCTACGAGCAACCATCATCTGGGCCAATGATACCGCTTATCACAGAAGGGCAGGCGGACACACGTCCGACTAATTGCGTGTTATTTATACTTCTTATCGAGCATGAGTTTTGTATTACCCAACAACGCCAAGCTTGTGACTCAGTACGCAAAGATAACGATAGCGTATTGACCTTTTCGAATAATTATTGAGCAACGTCAGCTTTTCAATTCGTATTGCTCAGTTTTAATGTTTATTATTGTTTTGTGCAATTTGTGACAGCTGTCATGATATGAGAACAAATGTTTGTTTGTAGTAAAGCTATATTGATTATTCTAATTGTTGGGTTTTGTATTGTCTTCTGACTAAAAATTACTGAATAAATAACTGGTCCTTTTCATGATTTTAAGGAGTAATACATTTTTCGTGTATGCTACTATTGGAACTATTTAATCATATCATTGGTGACGCCAACTTGATTCTCGCAAATTCTAACAGCTACCACAAAAATGCTGCCTCGCGCAGTGCTTGTGCGTTGAGTTGCCGGTAGATCGTGCGAAACGTCTTTTCCTTCAAGTCAGTGTGAGTGAGAGATCTCATAAACTATATGTCTTTATTGCACTGTCTGTTAACTTTCTCGGTCTCTCTCGCATTGTCTTTACTCAGGGCTCTGCACTCTCTCGGCGACTTGGCAAACTTAAAGAAAATAGGACGAATGTTAGCTATAAAGACTGTTCTTCTTATATGTAGAAATTTGTATAAGGCAATGGCGAAAACCAAATAAAATGAAGAGGAAAATAAACTGGCAGAGTTTTCATTTTAATTTACAATTTGTCGGTTTACTTTTACTCCAAAGATGACGTCTATTTTTCTTTTGAATGTAAAAGAGCACTCGTTTTATATATTTCCGGCTATGAGTCAGTAAGATTGGACAATTTTCTATGAGGACCAAGACAAGTTTTTACTGATAAGGACAAAAGGCGAATGTTCGGTATATTGAAAAATTAATTCGAATAGGTATTTTTCTTGATTAGGTTACAGTTCATTATCTTAAGTTAGTACATGTTTAACGTATCTTTTCAGATAAAACCATTTTTATTGTATTTTGTCTTTTTAGAAAATTATCCAAGTTTGCTGACACTTGACCAAAAATTTCCTTGATTTTTCTTCAAATATGGATAATGTTTTAAGATATTTTTATTTTCGTTTTAAATAAAACACTCTAAACTTCAGTAGAATGTCCATTCACAATAAGTCTTAACAGTGGGTACAATAAAGTTAAGAAATAAATTGGAAACAAATATAATAAAACTTCAAAAAGAGAGCTTTTTGCGTTTCCTTCTCGGAATCCACTTACTAGCATGGGTTTTTCTATTTAGACAATACTGAGTTATCAGGGTTTATCCAGAACACTATCATAACCTACAGACAACGCAGAGTTTTAGTGTAGGTAGGCTACTGTAAATGACAAGCAAAGAGCTAAACATAAAATAAAATAGGATAGGCCTATTCCATTTTATTTCATTTTGACTTCCTTTGCCAGGCGTAGCTGAATTTATTATAAGATTACTATTAGTAAAGTCAATAAAGCCATGTTTATAAATCGATAGTATGTATTATTCTGTTAATGTTTCTAAAAAAAATAATAATTGTAATAAATAAGAATAATCTGGTTCATAATTCTGTAAATAAAATCTAATTATAAACTTAACAGTTATATTTTAAATATTTATGTATGAACCAACCCAAGTAAATAGATACCAGTTGGTGTGAGTCTGAAGTTGATAAGCCTTATCAACTGACAGGCTCAGACACGCTTTATGTATAGTAGGACCAGAATCAACCCATAAAGCAAAAACGATATTTTGCAAAAATAAACAGTATTCACGATCTAGGGTTAATAAACTGATTTTTCATTTAAATACATCTCAACAACAGAGTAACTGAAAATACCTTATTTATGCTGTGTAATATAAAAATGATAACTCTCAAATGTAAACATTGAAAAGTTCCTCAAGAGTTGAATAACCACTGTGTAGTTTTAAATACGTACAGCTTTACTTGTTCGATTATTATTGTTCGTGTTACTATTGCTCCACTTCCTTTATATACATAGAAAGCATCTTTCTTCATATTCGCAAAGTATTGCCGTTGCCAAAAATGGGACGCTTATCTCTACATTTTAACACTGCATTAAGGTATTGACATAAATAGAATGCATCTTTATTTATTTTAAGACTACATTACCGTATTGACAAAAATAAATGCCTCTTTCTTTACATCGATACTGCATTAAGGTATTGACATAAATAGAATGCCTCTTTATTTATTTTAAGACTACATTACCGTATTGACAAAAATAAATGCCTCTTTCTTTACATCGATACTGCATTACCGTATTGACATAAATAGAATGCCTCTTTATTTATATTAAGACTACAATACCGTATTGACAAAAATAAATGCCTCTTTCTTTTCATCAATTCTGCATTACCGTATTGACATAAATAGAATGCCTCTTTCTTTACATCCATAATGCATTACCGTATTGACATAAATAGAACGCCTCTCTATTTATATTAAGACTACATTACCGTATTGACATAAATAAATGCCTCTTTCTTTACATCGATACTACATTACCATATTGACATAAATAGAATGCCTCTTTAATTATATTAAGACTACATTACCATATTGTCATAAATAAATGCCTCTTTATTTATATTAAGACTACATTACAGTATTGACATAAATAAATGCCTCTTTATTTATTTAAGACTACATTACCATATTGACATAAATAGAACGCCACTTTATTTATATTAAGACTACATTACAGTATTTACATAAATAAATGCCTCTTTATTTATATTAAGACTACATTACCATATTGACATAAATAGAATGCCTCTTTATTTATGTTAAGACTACATTACCGTATTGACATAAATAAAATTCCTCTTTATTTATATTAAGACTACATTACCGTATTGACAAAAATAAATGCCTCTTTCTTTACATCGATACTGCATTACCGTATTGACATAAATAGAATGTCTCTATTTATATTAAGACTACATTACCGTATTGACATAAATAAATGCCTCTTTCTTTACATCGGATACTGCATTACCGTATTGACATAAATAGAATGCCTCTTTATTTATATTAAGACTACATTACCGTATTGACATAAATAGAATGCCTCTTTATTTATATTAAGACTACATTACCGTATTGACATAAATAAATGCCTCTTTATTTATATTAAGACTACATTACCGTATTGACATAAATAGAATGCCTCTTTATTTATATTAAGACTACATTACCGTATTGACATAAATAGAATGCCTCTTTATTTATATTAAGACTGCATTATCGTATTGCTATAAATAAATGCCTCTGTTTTTACATCGATACTGCATTACCGTATTGACAAAAATAGAGGAAACATAAATATCGTATTGCATTCAGTAAGAAGGAGAAGCAGAGAGGAGGGGTCTGTATAATGGTGAAAAACTGTGTAGGATTCGAACGTGTGTATGTTTCTCGTTATTCGAGTAAGTGTGGTTGTCAATTGGCAGCTGCAAAAGTTAGGCTCTCTGCTTCTTGGAAGATTTTCTTTCTCGCCGTCTATCGCCCTCCTAAATTCTTTAGTGATGACTTCTTTGACAGTATCAGTCAATGTCTTTAAAGGTTTGTTCAAAATAAAACTACAGACATTGTGTTGGGGGATTTCATTATAGATGTTCTGGTTGATACAGGTCGGTCTCTTGAATTCATTGACTTAATGAGTTGATTTGGATTAAGGCATACCATTGAAAATTACATTAGGTTAAATCATCTAAAACAGGTATAGACAATATTTTAACCGATTTGTATGATGGTATGTTTTTTACCTGCGATAGCGGATCATCATGGCCAGGAAGCTATAATAAATGTTCCTGTTGTCTCCAATAAAATTGCAAATTGTTTGCTGTGAGACGAAAATTTTCAAGACAGATATCAACTTTTAAGCATTTTCCACTGAATGACACGTGGTCTGAGCTCCGGAATTCTCATAATTTTTTTAAAAAATTACAAAGTTTTATTACAACTTTGGAAGATTATTTTAGCATAGCATTTTCCTTGCGTAAGGTACAATTGGCACACAAAAGACCTGCTGTGAGACCAGTTCTCGATGCAGAAACATTAAATATTAAAGAAAGTGTCTGGGATTTGTATGTTAGGTCTAAAAAGCTTGACTTCACCAACCCTTTGCGATATGAGGATCGGAAAGTAAAGCCGGACTATAGAAAAAAATGTCCAGGCTAAGAAGGATTGGATCTCCCAATCAGTGGCGAACTATTCCAATATGTCAAAGGCGTTGTGGCGAATAATTAATGACCATAGATTTTCATAACATTCACAAAACGAAAACATACTCCTTATGAGCGATGAAGGTGAAATTATAAAGAATCCATCGGGTGTAGTAAACACCTTTTGTGGCTTTTTTTGTCTTCTGTTGATCAGAACGCCGCAGTGGGTGGTTCTTCATCAGACGACACTATGAAACATATCACGACCCAGTTACATTCTCTTTTTGTTATACCAGTTTGTGAGCAAGAACGCATAAGCACAGTAATGGAACTGAAACCCAAAACATCAGCTGATGAGGACAAAATCTCTGCCAAACTGTTAAAACAGGTGGTACATGTAATTAGTCATGTTTTGGTAGGCCTTTTCAATATGTATTTTGCTTGTGGTAAGTTCTCAAGGGTTTTTAAGCATGCCATTATTAAACCTCTTCATAAAAAGGCTATAAATTGAACTGTGACCAGTAACGACCTATTTCCATAATTTCCACTTTTTCTAAGGTACTGAAAAAACTGTTTGTGAAGAGATTGCTTGAACTCATCACTCAGAACAATATAACTCCATTTCAGTTTGGCTTTACACAAAATAGATCTACAGTTGATGTATTGTTATCTTTTCTAACATCCATTGTGATTGCTTTGGATTCTAGGAAAGAGGCTCTTGGTGTGTTTTTTACCTCTTTTGCCCCAGGTGCCGTCAACGCTAGGGACGGCCCTGTGTACAGATAAGAGTGGTGTTTTATTGGTTGCACGGACAATAACTACCACGGGGTATGGGTTGTAAATCTGTTAAAGTCTGTCACCATACATTGCTGTGATGCCAGGGTTCACACAGTGTATGTTATACAAAGGAGAGTGAACACCTCCAGAAAAAATCCTCACAACGCTAAAAATTTACCTTTATTAACCCTTTGGCTGATAAGCAACGATTTATCGTTGTAGCAAAACTCTCTGAAACTGATAAACAACGATAGATCGCTGTTGGCTGTACGCCGAAAAGTGATATGCAACGATGTTTCTTTGTCGCGTAATTAATTTAATCCGTCGTTATTTTTTCTTAAATTCAAATATCCACGAATTGGTTGAGAAATACATCTAATTCAATTGAAAATTTATAAAGTTAATTTGTATAATGCGTGTTAAATGTCGACCTTGAAATAAAACGTAGTATTGTTTTGGAAGGCTGTGGCATCTGTTCAACTAATGACGCGATCTTCTGATACTGATTATTGTTAGTGTCAGTTGGTTTAAGTGTATAGGAGTTTGTTATTGTGCATTGTGTTGTGTTAGATGAAATGTAAAATGTCCGTGGATGTGTTCAGGGGACAATGATTCTGAGGGGAAGAAGCGCTGAGGTCTCGCGTCTCTCACAGCTTGTGTAAAGGGCGGATCAGGTGCACATGCTGAGTGTCTCAAGCATATATGCGTTAAAAAATAAAAAACTGTGTATATTGTAAATATTGAACCATGTTATTATGCCTCATTCTTTTTTAATTAATAATTTGCAATTACAGTAAAATTGCCATTTTATTTTATTAAAGACTCATAATGCTTCATGTGCAAGGAGGCGATGTCCAATAAATCACCTCTAACACACTTAAGTAATTTTTGTTTTTGTTTTATTCATAAGTATTTTTAATGCAACAGGTCAAATTTTTAAGATCTATTCATAATCAAATTTACTTTTAGGATGCATCTTATACGTCTTGTACGTATATTGTTAACAAAATAAGAGTTTTTGATTTGATTATAACGCCTCTTTCTTTATATTAACAGTGCTTTACCGTATTAACATAAATAGAACGCCTCTTTCTTTATATTAAACATAAAATTGACGAGTTGACATAAATAAAATACCTTTTTCTTTATATTAACACTACATTACGATCGTGCTTCTATCTGGAGGAATAATGTCTAACTACGTCAAGCACAAGACACATACAGAACACTTAATTAATTAATTACATATTTGCTTTGCAATTGACGAAAATTAGTTTGTAGTAAGCTGGATGTTACAGGAATGTTCTCTTGTTAAACTTATATTCTAACAACTAAATTCTAACAGTCGGAAAGAAAGGATTTTTATACATATACAGTATTTTCTACTTACAAAATATCAGTGGATAACACATTTTATTTCTTTAACAAATAAAAATGTTTTAAATCTTCCTAAAAATTTATGTTCCGTTTGAGTTTTCTTTATAAAATGTAATAAATCATAAGACAACTAACATTTATGCTGTTATTGATAAACGGTTAATTTTACTAAATAACGTTATCTTTTTTAACGTATAATCATTTAAGAAGTTATCTATCAGACACGTAGTTGTTTTAACGTATAATCATTTAAGAAGTTATCTATCAGACACGTAGTTGTTTTAACGTATAATCATTTAAGAAGTTATCTACCAGACACGTAGTTGTTTTAACGTATAATCATTTAAGAAGTTATCGATCAGACACGTAGTTGTTTTAACGTATAATCATTTAAGAAGTTATCTATCAGACACGTAGTTGTTTTAACGTATAATCATTTAAGAAGTTATCTATCAGACACGTAGTTGTTTTAACGTATAATCATTTAAGAAGTTATCTATCAGACACGTAGTTGTTTTAACGTATAATCATTTAAGAAGTTATCTATCAGACACGTAGTTGTTTTAACGTATAATCATTTAAGAAGTTATCTATCAGACACGTAGTTGTTTTAACGTATAATCATTTAAGAAGTTATCTATCAGACACGTAGTTGTTTTAACGTATAATCATTTAAGAAGTTATCTATCAGACACGTAGTTGTTTTAACGTATAATCATTTAAGAAGTTATCTATCAGACACGTAGTTGTTTTAACGTATAATCATTTAAGAAGTTATCTATCAGACACGTAGTTGTTTTAATAATTCAAACGTACATATTTGTTTTTATTATTTGAATAACGTAAAATGTTTGGTTAAAAAAATACATGTACTGAAATATTTGTTATTGCCAAGTCATGCGATTAGCGTGTGGATCACATTGCATGCTTCTAGACACGTATCATTGGCGGAATTTGTTTAAAATGTTAAATTGTTAGCTTGGCCTCTTGGATTTATTGTGCGCCTTCAACACAAGATCTGCAATCTGAGCACACATAAGTAAGACGTTAGACTGGCTTCATACAATAAATATATAAGTTTAATCGTTGATTTATAATGGTAAATTATTGTTGATTTAATTGCGATATCTTATTATTGTTGATTTAATAGCGATATCTTAGAATTGTTGATTTAGTAGCGATATATTAGTATAGTTGATTTAATAGCGATATCTTAGTATTATTGATTTAGTAGCGATATCTTAGTATTGTTGATTTAGTAGTGATATCTTAGTATTGTTGATTAATAGCGATATATTAGTATTGTTGATTAAATAGCGTTGTCTTAGTATTATTGATTTAGTAACGATATCTTAGTATTGTTGATTAAATAGCGTTGTCTTAGTATTTTTGATTTAGTAGCGATATCAGTATTTTTGATTTAATAGCGATGTCTTAGTATTGTTGATTTAATAATGATATCTTAGTATTATTGATTTAGTAGCGATATATTAGTATTGTTTATTTAGTAGCGATATCTTAGTATTGTTGATTTAGTAGTGATATCTTAGTATTGTTGATTTAGTAGTGATATCTTAGTATTGTTGATTAATAGTGATATCTTAGTATTGTTGATTTAGTAGTGATATCTTAGTATTGTTGATTCAGTAGTGATATATTAGTATTGTTGATTTAGTAGCAATATCTTAAGTATTGTTGATTCAATAGCGATATCTTAGTATTGTTGATTTAATATCTATGTCTTATTATTATTATTATACAATACAAGTAAATGACACACAACACAAATTTATTACAATATAAGCACAAAATGCACAAATATATGTTACAATACAAGTACAAATGCACAAATATTATGGTGATCGATTTCGATGAACCACGCTCACCTTCCTCAGACCAGAGGGATTCACAAAAGATTCCATCTGTATTGTAGTATATTTGTGCATTTTGTGCTTATATTGTAATAAATTTGTGTTGTGTGTCGTTTACTTGTATTGTATATATATATATATATATATATATATATATATATATATATATATATATATATATATATATATACAGAGTGAGTTTTATGTCCTGGCACACCTGGATATAATTTAAACGGCCCGAGATATCTATGTGAAACCTTGACCCTACCTATTATAACATATTTTCTTAATTTTTCAAGTTGTTGAAACATTTGCCCCCCTTTTCTAAAGGGGGGTAAAGGGGGACAACTAAACACTTTCAAATACAAACCCCTATCATGTGACCCCTCATTTTAAAGGGAATAAAAAAAGAAATCCAATAATGCAAACTAGAGGTCTATACGTTTATTTTAACAGATTTTATGACAAATTTATAACAATAAAATCAGTAACTGTCTTGTCCTGTTGTCATGACATGTAACAACATGTCATAACTGTCCTGTAACATGAGTCAACACTAACGCAAATTCTAAAAACAGTTACCTGTTTTAATGTAGCAGGTGTTCAAACTGTTCACCTTCCGCTGTTTGACAGTGTGCTAGACGTGTGTAAAAACTTGTGACAGCATTCAAGAAATTATCTCTAGGAATTGTTTGAGATAAGTTCAAAATTCTTTGCGTTAAGTCATGGACGTCAATTGGCCTTGTTTTGTACACCAGATATTTCATGTAGCCCCAAAAAAGTAATCAAGTGGGTTAAGGTCAGGAGACCTTGCTGGCCATTCCACAGCGCCCCTTCGGCCAATCCACCTTCTTGGGAAGACATTATTTAGATATTGTCGTACTTCAAGACCATAGTGTGGTGGTGCTCCATCTTGTTGTAACCAAATGTTTTCAGCTTCTTGTCCAAACATATTTTGGAGTGCAGGCACAATCTGGTTTTCGAGCATATCTAAATACTTCACAGAATTTAAATTTCCATCAATTATAAATGGACCGACTAAGCGGTGATCAACTATTCCTGCCCAAACATTAACTTTTGAAGGGCGTTGTGTATGGGCCTCTACATACCAGTGTGGATTGTTATCTGCCCAGTAACGACAATTATGCCGATTGACGGCACCGTTGGTCTTGAAAGTTGCTTCGTCACTAAAAAGGATTCTGTTCAGTAACTCAGGTTCAGCGTCTAGTTTGCCCATCATTATATCACAAAATTCAACCCTACGGTCATAGTCATCTTCACTAAGCTCTTGCACTAGTTTGACTTTAAAAGGTTTGAATTTATTACATTTAAGAATTTTTCTTACCGAAGACTGGCTAATGTCGTGCTCCAAAGCAGCTCTTCTCGTAGATATGTGGGGATCTTCAACAAAGGACTGCATAACATCTAATGATTTCTCCTCGTCAATTACAGGAGCCCTTCCTTATAGACCCCTTGGGTCTATCCTTTACAGAATTAGTAGGTCATTAAACCGTTGAACAATTCTTGCCACCGTAAATCTAGTTATGGGATTGTTCCGGTTAGGAAATTCCTCATTGAATAATTCTGCTACTTCAGCGTATCATCTCGTACGTTCTCCATAACCTCTCATCATTAACACAGTAATTCTTTCAAACTCAGAATTCTCCATGTAGAAATAAAATAAGTAACACTATTTGTCAGAAAAATAACCTTAAACTGATGTTGTTTATAGCAACTTAACCAATCAGCTGATGAAATGCAAGAGAGTAGTAAAGAGAAAGTCAACAGTAGATTGTTGCAACCGGTAAGATAAGAACAAGGGAAATTCCAAAGCATGTTGACTCATGTTACGATAAACAGAACAAGACAGTTACTGATTTTATTATTATAAATTTGTCATAAAATCTGTTAAAATAAACGTAGAGACCTCTAGTTTGCATTATTGGATTTCATTTGTTATTCCCTTTAAAATGAGGTGTCACATGATAAGGGTTTGTATTTGAAAATGTTTAGTTGCCCCCCTTTACCCCCCTTTAGAAAAGGGGGGCAAAATTTTCAACAACTTGAAAAATTAAGAAAATATGTTATAATAGGTAGGGTCAAGGTTTCACATAGATATCTCGGGCCATTTAAATTATATCCAGGTGTGCCAGGACATAAAACTCACTCTGTATATATATCAACACGTATTATGCTAATTAAAAAACTTTTATTATTATTGATTTAGTAGCGATATCTTATTATTTATGATTTAGTAGCGATATCTTATTATTGATGATTCAATAGCGATATCTTAAGTATTGTATTTAATAGCTACCCAATGTTACGTAACTATTAAACGTCAACAATTTGTTTGAATTCATTAATAAAATTTTATTGTTTGTCCCCAAAATACAAGACTATTTTTAAAGATGTTTAAATTAGTAACATATTCTCCCCCAATTAGAAAACAAACAATTACTGTATCATAAAGACAACGCATCAAAGTGAAAGAAAATAAATTGTAGAGAGGGGTTGTTGACAGTGTGACGTAATCTTTTAGGGAGGTTTAGTACTACCGTTACTAGTCCGGTGGTTGGGGGGGGGGGTGATTTTAGCGTTACGTAATTTAGGGACGGCCCCTTATATCATTTTATATATCAAACGGAATAACTAAGTATAGTAACTATTACTGTATAATAATTTATAGTTGAAATTATGTAATAAAATTTGAAAAAAGAATAATTGCACAAAATGGACGGAAAACTAAAAATAAATCTATAAAATTAATATTATTTTAAAATAAATCATGTTTTTTTAATACCGTTAATTTACCTTATTGTTATCAAACTAACTTAAGTTCCAAATAAATATGGTAAATCAAGCCTTTGCAATAAATTAAATTCAGTAAGCATTTAAGCACCCTATAGACTTTAGGGTGATTGGCCTTATTTAAATATATGGTATAATTGTCCACAGCAGATACGAAGAATGAAAGCTACTGTGATTAAATTATTTATTAAATTATTTGATCCAAAATAGAGTGTTAGGGTAATGTATGTAATTCAAATTCTTAAATTGAATATATACCTTTTAGTATTATTTTCAAATTTTACCGCAATGAAACAGGTGTAAAATTTGAGTTTATGTTTAGAATTAAATTAACCACCTAAAAAGCCATACTATCAAATTATTATATTTATTTGAAAAATCAAATATTGAAATGATTTTTTTTATAGATAACAACATGTACAATACATTTTATTTTGTGCATCAAGTAAATAAAATAAGATAAACATCATAAATCAAACTATTTTTACATATGTGATGTAAACGACTTTCGCTGAAGTCTAAATACAATGAAAATAAAAGAAACCATAGGTAAATGAACAACCACTTATTAAAAATTATATATCATCGTTTAAAAAAGCATTCCTTAATTTTACTGGGGTTGAAATATGTTTTCAAACATCTTGAGCTTGTGTTTGTATGAATGTGGATGATTGTTTTAATTGTGTCACCATTGGGATCTTTTACACCTGTACAGATACAAGAAACTTTAAATGGGGAACTTCGCTTACTTTCTCCCGTACTTGTTACAAAAGTAAATAACAAATGTTTTTAAAATTAGTAGTAGAATCTGGGTTATTAAGCAATAGTTTACGGCTAACTATACTTATTTTCTCAAGATTTCAACCTTTATGATAAATAGTATGTATGTATTTAAGCCTGCATCCTGACATTACAGAATAAAATATGGCTGGTATTTCAATTTTGCAACGTCCAAAGTTGCCGTTTTTAACTATTACGGCACTCTATGGGTTAAGAGTGTCCATAGATTAGAAACGGATAATATTACGGGAAAAATGCAAAGAATAAGTAAGTGAAGTTCCCCATTTTAAGTTTGTCTTATCTCTGCAGGTTTAAAGATCCCAACGGTAGCACGGTCAATAAAAAAATCACCCCGTATATTTAATTAACTTTAATTAATTAAGGTCCGCATAATTTAAAAATCAATTATTATGTATCATTTATTTGAATAAAGTAATGCCTGCTACAATTGTAAAAGCTTACAATTGTTAAAATTTATTTATTAATTAATAATTAATAATAATTTAATTATATTTGTTAATACATATATACTATTCAGGTACTCAATGTTATGTTAGTTATTGTTCTAATCTCAATTTGTTATTGTTATTTATATTCAAAGTTTTATTTATAATTAAAACTTTAGATTGTTTAGATCTTGTTACTGTTATATGGTGTCGTGTATTTATCATTATATCTATTACAATGTTATATTATTATCTTTTTATTGTTATATGGTTTCGTGTATTTATTATTATATTTATTACAAAGTTACACCATTATCTTTTTATTGTTGTATGGTATCGTATATTTAGTATTATATTTATTATAATGTTATATTATTATCTTTATATTGTTATATGGTGTCATGTATTTATCATTATATCTATTACAATGTTATATTATTATCTTTTATTTGTTATATGGTTTCGTGTATTTATTATTATATTTATTATAAAGTTACACCGTTATCTTTTTATTGTTTTATGGTATCGTGTATTTAGTATTATATTTATTATAATGTTATATAATTATATTTTTATTGTTGTATGGTATCGTGTATTTAGTATTATATTTATTATAATATTATATAATTATATTTTTATTGTTATTTAGTGTCGTGTATTTATCATTATATCTATTACAATGTTATATTATTATCTTTTTATTGTTATATGGTGCCGTACGTATTTATTACGATCAGTTTATAAGCATGGACATTTGAACACACTTAACTAATGTATGTGTTACACCCAGTGGATGAACTTTATTTATTTATTTGTTTATTCCCAATTTGCATGTAACATCATGATCATGTACTAATTTCATTAATGCTACATTTAATTGGCTAATGCTGTTATGTAGCATTCGAAATATGTAATAAATAAAAAATAGTTTAAATACTGCTTTTATTGTTTTAATTAAGATCAACATCCCTAATTTGACTTGCAAACGAAAAAAAACTGTAAGAATGCAACAAACTGGTACAAGACTTTTAACTTACGAAATAAAAGAAAAATTGTATATATTTTGTTATATAAATTACTATCCAAAATATATATTTCATAAATAATCTTAGTCTGGTTCTTTATCGTGACCATTTCATTTATAATGTGTTTTACAAAATAAACTAAATGTTAAGTTAATCGTATAATATACTAAAGATCAAAATAGTATCTATATCTTGGTGCAGTATTCTACTTTGCTAAACTACTTTTGCCATCATCAGACCAAATAATTATAGAAACCTCCTTATTGTTGCCTAAGGTTGTGTCAATAAAAAGTGATTTGATACGATCCGTTCTGACATTAATATTTATCTTAATGTTAGCTATACGTCCCGAGAGACTAATTGCTGTGCAAGAACGTTATCGATCGGCAGGGAACATTCACGCCACCAAGGACTAGTTTAGTTGTAGATTAAGTGTTTTTTGATGTGTGATTCTTTAATAGTCTATTAATACTTAGTTGGTTTTAAGTATAACTGATTTGAGAAGTAAACAAATTAATCGATAAAAAATAACTAAATATTATGATCATGATATAAAGTAACTAAACGTATATCAACCCAATTGTGTAACCTTTTTGGGATATTATTAATATTTGAAGCCATTGTAATATCACTGATCCCTTTCCTATTTAATCTCTTTTCCCCAATTTATATATTCAGTTCATCACAAGCATCTTGATACACATATCACTCGAATGTTTTGTTTTGTTTTGTTTTACTGATAAGATACTGTCATGTTAAAAAATTACAAACTTTATTACAGGATTTCAAAATGTGAATATATTTATCCATCATTGCTAGCCCAAATAATAGTTTAATTGAAAGTCCTTAACAACACAAACGTCAAGTCAATAAAATTTAATGTCTTGTTGTACAAATTTAAAATAATATAGCTCAAGACAGTACCTGTACTATGATATTCTATTTTTCTAAACGGTTTTCAATTTTCAGACAAATCGTTCAATCACAGTGCCCTACCAATATGGCGTCTACTTCTGCAGACTCGGTTACGTTTAGACTGTCGCTGAGGTGTGGGAAACAGTGAAACCCTCTGTGTACCCAGTTGTGTTGAGCTATGCCATAAACTGTGAGTCAGGCCACCTGTCTGGTGAGTCAGTCAGTATGACTCATCACCGACGGACAGACTCGTGCCGTTAGTGCCGTTACACAAGTCGACCACATCTACGGCTCATGATAAGGCCCTAATGATTTACCTAAGCTGACAAATAGAAAAGGACCTTGTACCAAAAACTAAAATTAATCTATTATTTACAGTAATTGTTTCATGTGAAAAGAAGTAATCTATATTTATAAAAGAGGATGTTTGTATATATATATATATGTTTGAAGTTTATGCGCTGCCAAACCATCCAACCGATCGCCATGAAACTTTAGGATGTTATCCTGTATACTCCCGAGATGGTTTCTGTGAAGTTTGATGCAGATCCGTCCACAGGGTCCCGTCCCACGGGCTCCTAAAGATCCCATGTTATTCAAATGGAGAATCTGAATTGTTTACAAAAAAACATATGACTGTGTGGTTTAATGTAGTTTCACATGCCATAAGCAGATTGAAGTTCTCACAACAACAGTACTGTATATGTTTTGATTTATTGTAGTTCTACATTTCACCTTGAGAGTGTAGCACACACTACTTTTACTTGATCAGGTGGTCTGTATTTGGTGTTAACCTTTTTTCCTCGGTAATTAAAACGTGTGGTGAAACGTGAAAATAAAAAATAAATAATTATTTGTTTTGCAGTTTACTTTTTATGGCATGCCTCCTAAAAAATCTAATATTGGTAGAAGAAGCAAAAATGCTCGAATTCTTTCAGCTATTAGGTTCTAAATCAAACTCAATATTATGACCGGCGAAGCGGGTGGGTACAGCTAGTTATCTCATAATTTTTTTATAATTACTGTAATTAAAAAATCCCTTATAATCAGCCGATCTAAATTCCCCGTGGATTTTTGAGGGGAGCTCATTGAGCAAGAGAGAGTACAGGAACCAGTACAGTACAAGGTGGAATGTATCATATTTTGCAAAGGGTCCAAGTGGGCCGGCCAGGCCTAAACCATTACAATCATTGTTATTATGTCAATTGCCTAAAAACACCATCTATGCTATATTTGGTAAAAAAGGAAAACTGTATAATTTTTATTTGTTGATATCAGCCCCAATCAATATGGACATTTCAAGAGTGCTGACTGTATTACGACTCGTAATATTTATTGTGGACTTTAACATTATTATACTTTCCTTCATACAGAGCACCAATAAAAAAATGTATTAACAATTACATGCTTTAATGTTGCTAAAAATTCGTTTATTATGTTGCTAGTGTACCTCCAAAACCTATAATTGTCAACTTTTCTAACAGACATATACTGGACCATTCCCGAATATATGTCGCCCACTTGGTTCTAAACAGATTTTAGACTGTTTCAGTTTGTCTTTGGCCCACTTTATTTTAGACTGTTTCAGTTTGTCTTTGGCCCACTTTATTTTAGACTGTTTCAGTTTGTCTTTGGCCCACTTTATTTTAGACTGTTTCAGTTTGTCTTTGGCCCACTTTATTTTAGACTGTTTCAGTTTGTATTTGGCCCACTTTATTTTAGACTGTTTCAGTTTGTCTTTGGCCCACTTTATTTTAGACTGTTTCAGTTTGTCTTTGGCCCACTTTATTTTAGACTGTTTCAGTTTGTCTTTGGCCCACTTTATTTTAGACTGTTTCAGTTTGTCTTTGGTCCACTTTATTTTAGACTGTTTCAGTTTGTCTTTGGCCCACTTTATTTTAGACTGTTTCAGTTTGTCTTTGGCCCACTTTATTTTAGACTGTTTCAGTTTGTCTTTGGCCCACTTTATTTTAGACTGTTTCAGTTTGTCTTTGGCCCACTTTATTTTAGACTGTTTCAGTTTGTCTTTGGCCCACTTTATTTTAGACTGTTTCAGTTTGTCTTTGGCCCACTTTATTTTAGACTGTTTCAGTTTGTCTTTGGCCCACTTTATTTTAGACTGTTTCAGTTTGTCTTTGGCCCACTTTATTTTAGACTGTTTCAGTTTGTCTTTGGCCCACTTTATTTTAGACTGTTTCAGTTTGTCTTTGGCCCACTTTATTCTCGTCGGTATTTAGAAGTGGGCAAAGTTTGTTTAAAGGACACTTTTGCCCACGATCTTCTTAAAGAATGTTTGAAAAAAATACTGGATTTACTTATATTACAATCGTGTCAATTTTATATACAAAAACCTCTTCATAAAATTAAAATCTAAAACAAATATAGGTTTATTGGGGGGGGGGGGGTCAAATTTCTTTATAAACACATTTTTTAATATGTTGAAGTGTTTCATAACTGCAGTAAAGAATTTGAAATCGTGATAGTTATTTGTTTTAATAATATTTATAAAGATTGACACACTAGCCTATTTAAATCGGACTACACTTTTCCGCCTAAGGGAAAACGGAAGTAAAAAGTGAGTTGATTTGATGCGTTCTGACATTAACATTTCTCTTAATGTTAACTATAGCAATAAATTACAAAAAACGAGACACCTGGGAGCCAACGCATTTTGGGAGACAAGTTGTGTGCAAGAATGTTTACGAGCGGCGGGGGACGTTCTCATTAATACCCCCCCCCCCCCCGCCGCCCGGTCAAGTTGTAGGTTAAGTGTGGTCGTCTAATAGTTACGAAATCGGCATTACAGTAATTGTTATGTATTACTGACTGACAATCAAAAGTGCAATTATTTGAAAATTGACAAAATGGCGTTATCCGTATTATAAAGGAATATCAAGTTAGGAATTATATACGCCTATGAAAAAAAAAAAATCAACCGATTTATTTCACTACAACTCTTTTAATCTATCAGTAATCCTTGAAGTGAATTTAATATACTCCCCCTTTCTGAGAACTTATCTCTCCTCCAAAACTTTTTTCAGACGTAGTAAACCACAGCCATATTGAATTAAAAGCTTTTATTCTATATATGAATGTAACTGTTGTATTTTATACTTTAACTGATACTACACAAAATAAATGTTGTATTACTGTTTATAGCTAAAAATTTGTAATATTAAAATTTTTAGCTATATTTTATTACTGCATATGTTATTAGCTATATTACTTTTATTTCAATTTATTTATGCACTATGTTTGGATTATCCTTATGTATTTTTGTATTTGTTTATTTTAATGTGAGATATATATGTAATATGTAATGATATTGTTAATATGTATTATATATTAAATATCAATTATATATTAAATAGTCAACTCAATATAATTTTTCCATTATTAACAAATAAACTAAATATTTACTTGCAAGTCTATTTGCAACAATATAGAAACGTGATGACTTTTAGAGCCCTCCAGTTCAAAGCCATAATTATTTACCTTGGTTATGTGAAATATTACATTGTTTGTAAGTAAATAAGTATTGTTGACAAGGAATAAATCATGCATTAGTTCTTATTAGAATGTTTACACACAATTTTATCATGGACTATGAATTTTAATATTATCGTTTTAATTATGTTATTTTTCTTTTTATTTGATGAATTGCATTGTTATTTATTTAATTAACAGACACAATATACTTTTCAAAGATTACACAATTGTATGTAGTCTCTACTTTAAATAAGACTGTTAAGAGCCTGGTGCGCAGTGCTGTAACCCAGCTACTTGGGGACAAAGTGTTTGGGAGATTGTAGGCGATAGGTTCCATGCTCGCTCCTCTTAATATCGAAATGGCGTCCGCTTGATGGTTGCTATCGGCGTGGACACTACTAAAGAAGTCTGATGTGTCCATTTTGGGTGGTAATCATTGTACGGATGTTGTGTGGGGGAGATAACTGAGTATCAGGCTTGTCAATCAGCTAAAAACCAGACCAGCACTACGTGGTTCGGATTCCACGTTAAGCTGTAGGTCCTTTAGTTGCCCTGGCTGTGGGGCTATTAATAAATTGCCCTTTCTGAGGAACAGTTGAACTCAGATAGTAACCAGACTACACTCATCCTACACTCATATAACCATTCATATTCGCCTTAAAATACCAACAACGTTGTGTCGGCGTCTCATATGTAAGAATGTAAGAATATTATAAAAAGAAGCAAATGTAATGAATAATCTAAAAATCAAATATTTAATAACCAAAAATGTATACCAAAAATCTGTTTAATTTTTTAATGTATTATGAAATTTTAGTTTTTTGTTAATAGCCACAGCTGAGAGATCACAAATTCGTGACAGTCCAGCTACAAGATTTGTTGCTCGTTTAGATATTTTTAGGGTGTACGTACAGCTTTGAAGATTTGCACTGAAGGCGAACATCACTCCCCGCCAATTTGGCGCGATGGATCGGATTTAGCTTTTGACAGGAGATCACTTTATACTTTTATTTAAAATAATATACAACTTGAATTTTGGATCTTTATCCAAATATATATTGTAGCTGACAACAAAACATACGATTTATATTTTATATACTAAAAAGTAAAAAGTATTTGTAATATTATTCTAATTATAAATTCTGTCATAAGGTTGTTACATCAAAACCAGCTATTTATTCATCTATTAATATTGGTTACTAGCACAGTACACGACCTTCGTACGGGGTTTACGTCAGTTTATATTGTGCTTATTGCATTCAGAAATAAAGCCAACAACAGGTATCTCCCCGATTATGACGAAACGAAACCGTCCACAAACACGTACCTACTGGCATCTAGTATGATGCAAAAGTGCGTTGTGGTCACAGTATCTCTAGGAAAGAAGACGGTAGGTTCCACCCGCATCTCCTATGACGTCACAAGGGTAAAATAGCAACAACAAACAAAATACTGTTCTAAGTCCCGTAGTTTCCAATCAATTCCAGCTGATAAACGGTAAATACCTTGCCTACTATTAGCTGTATGCTTCCTTGTGATTGGTACATTTAGTTATTAGTATTTAATTGAAAAATCAAACCAGGTGATTTCGCCCATGTGACGTCACAGTTACTACGTAACTCGTCATGATACCTACCGTCTGTTCTGGTTACCGTGGTTGTGGTTAGGTTTGGTCCGGTATTTACTTCAGAACTATGTAAGTTGTTTATTTATTCCAACAGCTGATTAATGAAACTATTATAAACAATTTATTGTCAAAATGGCATTGCCATAGGGGTTGCATTGATAATTCTTAGACCTCCTGGGGTGGTTTCCTGATGGAATTTCAAAATAAAAATATAGGCCTATGTGTTAACCAGAGACCCTAAGAATATCCATGCAAAATTTCACACAGACACCATTAGATTTTTATATAGTTGTAAGATAACTGTTTGTTATTTAAGTTTACTGTATTATACCCGAATGAATTGAAATGGATCAAAAGTATAAGAGTAATGGAATATTAATAATAATATTATGGAATAACAAATGTGGCATTCATTATTATTTCCCTTTAAATATTTGTATACTAAAGTTTGTATATCAAATTATAAAACTACTCAAATTTGTAATAAATCAACTTATAGCCCACTACTATAAATTATATGTACCTGAGTTGGACCTTTGAAAAATCCAATCACACCATTGTTTTTATTGTTTCATCGTACGATATTTACAACTTATTTGAATACATAGTTTACAGGAATGTTTTCCATAGGTTTTATAAATTTTAAAATTTCAAGAAAAAAATCCTAATCAATTTCCTGAAAAAAGGTTTTCTTGGCTTATAGAGGTCGTAAAATGAATTACTTGGTCATGGTGTAATCTTTTATGACATACATAATTATGAAATATTACGTTTATAAATACTTTCGTAAGATAAAGTGGTGATTTTAAATTTACTTAAATCAGCACAAAAAGTGTCAACTAGGATAACACTTATCAAAAATTATATTAAAATTTTTTAATTAAATGTGAAAACACTTGTGTGATTGGATTTGACAAAGATCTCTTAATTTATTATTAAAAAAACCTTCACAATACAGTTCACATAATTTCTGAGCCGAAAGCTAGAATAAATATTCACCTATCAAGATGACACTTGAAGTGTTGCGATACGATCTTTGTTACAGACTAAATCCTTGAAAAAGAATCACCGGTAATTGTTTTTTTTAATTTTTTTTTATTTATTTTTTTATTTGTACAGCATAAGCCACCCACCCTTAATAAGCGTCACTTGTGTACATGATGCAGTTAAACTATACATTCCTTTTATTTCGGTCTCGAGGCCCACGTAATGCCGATCGGAGAATCATATTTTCTCCCTCCCACCTGTGGAGTTGACCGGCCAGCTCACCATGACTCACCACGGAAACGATGTCCCTGGACAGGTGGTGAGGTGATTCATCCACGTGCCCTCACACACGTCTACAACAACGTGGTTTCCACCTGCCCTTAAAAGCCCTTATGTACCGAAAACCCTTGAAAACCAACCAACTACAAACTTCTATCAACATTGACAACTTTGTTACTGTCAGCAAACATTGACAGTATGAAATAACTGTACAGTAGCGCTCTTCCTTATGACTTACTTATAAAATACACAATTTTACTCACGTCATCTATATATATATATATAAAAGTCAAATACCACAGTTATATGTCATATTAAAAAAAAAAAAAAAAAAAAAAAAAAAAAAAAAAAAAAAAAAAAAAAAAAAAAAAAAAAAAAACTGTTTATGATTTCTTTAAGTTTACCATGTAAATAGCTAAAAATCCCTGGCGATATAGACCTATTTCATTGGCAGCTGTAGGGTTAAAGGAAGTTAGCTTTGGTATCGAACTGACCCACTATGAAAGGATTTTTCGAAATTCCATTCCTAAAAGGTACAAACAATCTCTCAAAATTTCCTTTTTTTTAATAAGAATAACATTGGGTTGATTTTAGTAAATTAATAACAGCTGTTTTTTTTAATAAATAAACATGTTTATTTTGTATATTTTACATTACCCTATCGATGTTAAGAGTTTAAATCTTCAGCTGTTAGAAAAACAAATAAAAACACGTTTGAAATAGGCTAAGTAATACCCTATACTGATATAGGGTATTACTTAGCCTATAGGTAGCAACGCAAGTAGTGTGTGTGTGTGTGAAATACTGTAAATAAATGCTATATTGTGATTTTACCTTATACAGATAATCTACTATTATTTGTTGTCAAAAGTCACATGCCGAGGCCGAAAGGCCGAGGTGTATCGAGCGCAGCGAGAGATGGTGTTGGCACGCGAAGCGTGCAGGAGTGTCCCCTAGTACTATTATAACTATACTAACACAAAACAGTCGTAGCATAAATAAGAGCTTCATAATACGAAAATTTGCATAATTAGTTACAATAGACGAAACTTAAATTGTAAAATGCACAGTTTAACTAAATTACCATGAGTGTCATACAACTAAATTACTTATGATATAAATTACAAAAGAAATTCCATAGTAATTCCTGTTGGCAGTTTGACAAATATACTTGACACTGTAAGGAGAAGTGTTCAAAAGTGTAAGAATCTCATTCCAACTTGAGATTATCAATTAATATTAGACATATAGTAAAATTATACTTTACTGAAAAAAAGCAGTCAGTTATATATTTTATATACTTATTATTTGTAGTTAATTTCGAATTATTGAATAGCAAAATACGTTTATTAACAAACTTGTCCGGGATATTAATAACAATTGTAGGCAAAGTCAAAACCTTATACACCACAAAATAGGATCTGTATTGTCATTTTAAAAACAGCGCAGATTACTCTTTTTTGAGTTTGCAAATTACCCCAGATTTCAACACTATTTCAAGACAAAAGGTGGTCATGTTCAGACCATAATAAGCGGATAAAACTACTTTTTCATCAGTGTAAGCATATAGGCTTTTTGTAGCAAAATATCCACTGCTATTAATTTTGCAGACCACGCCAGAGTGCTGCTAAAATGATAATCTACATAACAGCTTTATGTGCGATTATCTACATACAATACAACATTCAAATCAGGTCTGTGGGAGAGTGAGCTTCGTGTTTTAACAGGAATTTAAGAACATTTGAACTGAAGGGGCCAGATTTAATGTAAAAATATAGCTGTCATTCACCTTGAATAACCTTTGCACGAATATGTTAAATAAAATTTGATCTAAATTTTAAAAAAATGTTACACTGTTATCAAAACGTATTGTCTAAATGAACATGAAAGGACAAAAAGTGTTTACTAGCTATACATTCCTGTTTGAGTCCTTTGTGTTGAAATATATTTTAAAAAGCAATTGTTTATATGCCTTAGTTATCACCATAAGTTACTATAAACCCTTCATTAGTAGGGGTGTCACATATTTCCAACATATCGATCCAACATTGATATATCGAAAACCAAATATCGATGTAACGGGTGTCCGATACATCGAATTGTAAATGATTGATCTGTTTAAAATTATGCACCAACTCTTATGTCGTGACCAAAAATACACTCATGTTTAGCTAACACTCCTTAGAATAGCCTACAGAATGTAAAAACTGATACATTTATCTACACGAAACAAGTTGTGGTGGGGTTTAATGGAAAAAATCAAAATAAGAACAATTATACCTTTAATTATTACGTTAATTATAAAAGAATGATCTAATAATGATTTGTAAGGTGACTGGCTCGGCATCTTGTCAACAATAAACTACATTTAAGTGCGTTAACTTCACGTAAAAAAAACTTAATAAAGTTACTTTATTATTTCAATGCATGTTTTTTACGCATAAGAGGCAATTTAAATGTGTTAGAATCGTGATGCTTTGAGTAGAGAGAATAACTTCAATAATTAGTAAAATGATATGTCGGACTAAAATTTCGATATGGCTGATATTATCGAATGGAAATATCGATACTAATATATCGATATATTGGAACGTATTTATCGATATTTACGATATATCGTTACCATCCCTAATTGGAGGTCGTCCCTATGCATCATTCTTCATTAATATTAATACTCTCGCCCTCCCTTGACCATGGAAGCGTTGAACTACGTACTGTTTCTAACCACTGGAGAATTTGTCAATCTTTCTCGTCAAAAATACAACTAAATAGTAATAAATAAGCTGTTAACACGCCCTCCTGAAACCACCATGATTTAAGGAGACTTAAGTGGGCGCACGTGGCAGACGCCATGGTCCCATAGCAAGGTGCTCTTCCTTATCATGGGGGTCATCTAATTGAATATCCTTGTCCACCCACTGGACTTACACCTGTTGCCAAATAGGCCACCCTCATTGCTGACACGTTTCCGGTATTAATTAATTTCTGTATCGTAGCATTTCATAAAAATGGTGTATCCACTCTGCAATGAGAATGTACCCAACTAAACAAGAGTTTTCGAAGGATATATTTTCTTTCTTGAAGTAAAACCTATACAATAAATGTATTTTATACAAAGTTGATTCATTGCTATAAAAACAATGTTGGATTTTTATTGTTTAAAATGTATACATCACAAGACCAAAATGTATACACCACTAGGCCAAAATAGTAATTTGTGCATTTTGAGGATGGCCTAGATTTGAAGTAGACTCTGATAAAAACTATAATCTCATATAGATATTTTATAGTTCTTTATATAAAGATGATAAGAAATATAATTTTAATTTTAAGATATGTAATTATTTTCATGTATTTTGACATTTGCTAATGATTTTATGTTTTTTGGCAATAATGAAAATTTAAACTGATACTTTTAGACACATTGTAAGCCTAAAAAATTGCAAACAAAACCCCGTTGCTTTTAACTCCCACACGTATTTTAAATACTATTTTTCTCATAAAGTACATTTTTAAATTTTTGTACTTTATTTGAAATTTTAAAAGTAGATTTAATAATCATTGGTTAAGTGAATATATTATTGTGTTTTTCCAACCAAAATGTGAACGAGTTGTTCAGTTCATTGCCGTATGAACTTTACAAGTTTTTAAAAAATGTTTAAACTCCAATATTGACATATTTTCAATAAACATCTAAACAATTCAATGTAATATAGAAAGAAGTCAAACTAACAAAATAATACTTACATGAAAATAATAGTTTCAAACTTGAAACTGTGTTTAAAAAAAACAATTAATTGCTTTTACCGTGTGATTGTTCTTGTGTGATTAAATAGACCCTATAATTTGAATTGAACATAAATAAATGTTGCAACATAAATGTTTTTCTAAATATATAAAATTGTATTTGACAAATAGCAAAACACTTTAATTTACGCAAAAAAAATATTTACATAAAATAAAGCCATTATTTCAGTATATAATTCGTAAATAATATAACATCTGAAATATACGTTATCTCAAATCTATATTTATGAAAGAGGATGTTTGTATATTTGAAGTTTATGCGCTGCCAAACCATCCAACCGATCGCCATGAAACTTTAGGATGTTGTCCTGTATACTCCCGAGATGGTTTCTGTAAAGTTTGATGCAGATCCGTCCACAGGGTCCCACCCCACAGGCTCCTAAAGATCCCATTTTATTCAAATGGAGAATATGAATTGTTTACAAAAAACATATGACTGTGTGGTTTAATGTAGTTTCACATGCCATAAGCAGATTGAAGTTCTCACAACAACAGTACTGTATATGTTTTGATTTATTGTAGTTCTACATTTCACCTTGAGAGTGTAGCACACACTACTTTTACTTGATCAGGTGATCTGTATTTGGTGTTAACCTTTTTTCCTCGGTAATTTAAACATGTGGTGAAACGTGAAAATAAAAAATAAATAATTATTTGTTTTGCAGTTTACTTTTTATGACATGCCTCCTAAAAAATCTAATATTGGTAGAAGAAGCAAAGATGCTCGAATTCTTTCAGCTATTAGGTTCTAAATCAAACTCAATATTATGACCGGCGAAGCGGGCGGGTACAGCTAGTGTATTATAAATTAAATAAAACAATATAAACAATGGTAAAACAGTAATCTCATTCCAGTAAAACTAAATACAATAAATATACAAAACTATAAAAGTATCTCACGTCAAAGTATGTGTGAAGGTTCGATAAAGATAAACTGAAAAAATTAAAACAATAAACGTTAAAAAGGTTTACAGATTTGTACTATTAAACTATTAAAAATGAATCAATGCTGGAATAAACACAGCCTATGTAACAAGGTTAATAACCTATTTAGGCTAATTTTGGACATAAATATTACTATTATTAAAATAAACATATTAATCAGAAATATAACAAATCAAACGATTCAAAAACTACTTAGGTGCGAGAAGGGTAATGTCGTCAGCAGCCAGTGGGGTGGACTATCAGCGTCTAGAGGCTGAGCCGACATCCGTATCCGGCTCGTTAATTTTCACTGGCTGGCTAATTGTCAAAGGGTTGGTTTACGACTGTCGGGATAAGAGAAGCTCAGACCCTCCCTCGCGGCTTACACGGCTACGGAAAGGGTTAATGTTGTGTGTGGGGAGAGACAGCGCTGCTGAATAGCTTGGCGCACTTATATTAGTTTTATTTTTGTTATCTGCCGAATATTTTATAAGGCCAAAGGAATTTTGGTTGGCACAAATCTCTTTGTTGATATATACTAAAACGCGAAGGAATAAAAATTAAAATTAAAAATCATACCAATAAATGGCTTCTAAATAAAATTTAAAATACAAAATACTTGTGTCTTAGTGTTTAAATATTGATCTCCCTTTACAGAGCTGAATCCAGGTTTCGTAACCGTTCAAAACCTGCTTCTCCGATTGAATGAAGACCAGTTTAACACCCCCCCCCCCCACCTTGAAAAGACGGCAATCAGTAGCTATGTGATCCATAGTTTAAAATTCGAACTCGCAATCATATGACTGATCATTTGTCATTCCTTACTTATATTAAGTATTATTTCCAGTAGTTAAATATTTCCACACCCGTGCGATAGCGACTCAACATAGTCCATTCCTTACGAGGAAAGTTCATTCCACCAATGATTGTCATATGGTCTGATACCACAAACTTGTTTCGACCGTCAAACATGATTACAGGACAATTCGTCCCACGGACATTTCGTCCCCAAAGAAAAATGCGGACATTCCGTCCCACTCTGTGGAGTGTCTACCTGGGTCGGGTTTGATAATTAGTCTCCAAATATTTCTAAACGGACACTTCGTCCCACCCTGAGAGAACCTAACCTAACCTAACCTAACCTAACCGAACCTAACCTAACCTAACCTAACCTAACCTAACCTTTTTACAACCCTTCTCTCAGGTGGGACGAAGTGTCCGTTTAGAAATATTTGGAGACTATTTATCAAACCCTACCCAGGTAGCCGTTCCACAAAGTGGGACGAAATGTCCGCATTTTTCTTGGGGGACGAAATGTCCGTGGGACGAATTGTCCGGACACCGTCAAACATGTCCCAAGTTAACGCCCGTTTGGTTTTTTGGCGTACATTCGTTTGAGATTTACTGGGAAGTTAGTCAAAGGTGGTTTTATATATTTAAGTACCTCTGCACGTTGTGAGACATCTTGCATAATGGGGAGATTCGGAATAGAGGAATCTTTTTAAACTCTCTGAGAAGTGCCTCTTTGCGTCTTATATCTGGAGGAGCTATATTGCACAGCACTGGAAGCCATGGAGAGGGGTTGCAATGAGGGAGCCGCTGATAGCCCTCAACCCCCTATTTAGTTGTACATCAACCTGTCGATTTTGTTTATTAAACTTGCGTGTGTTTTACGTAAGACAACGTACGCTTAAAACAAATAAATTAATAAAAAGTGTACATTTGAACAAAATCTAAAGGAAGGGCAAGTTTAACTTGCACCAAAAATGTTTTTATATTATTGTTTGCTTTTTAAACTATCAACCGAAATTAACGTTCACGAGAAAGCTTTATGAAGTTTTATGACCTTTGATAAGCGGGCGTCGTCTTTAATCCTGCTTCTTTTTTTTACTAGTCCATAGTATTTACATTTTTATTTTCTTTAAAGTGAATGTTTTTAGGACGTAACTGTAATGACCACTTATTATATTTGTAGTATTTAGGTTATGTATGTAAGACCCCCTTGTTGTATTGGGTTGGTTTAAATGCCAATTTATATTACATTATACAATAAATTCAAATCAATTTATTTTCCAGACAAATTTTAAATTTTTGAAATTATCAATTGTAAAAAGCTCTTATCGTGATATTAAATAAAAACTCAGATTTTCTTTCTATATGATGGGAAATCAACTAAAGTACTTTGTACCCTACTGCATTTTTGTTTCATTTCACATTTAAAATATATACAGAATAAAGGCAAAACCATCTTCAATATTTGGTAGTACGACATCGTGTACATATACGCTGCATTTTGGGTTTGTTGACGAAGGGTTGTACAAACGGCTTTGAGCATAAGACAATCATTGAATAAACTGACAGTCTGAAGACTATTGAGATTTCCATGTCCATAAATGACAAAACTATAGGCAATAAGCAATTTAAATTGAAATTATCATTTCAATACTTTAAGCGTTGAATTTTGTAGATGATATGAATTAGGACGATCTTAAACGGTCATATAGTAGTTATGTATATTGCCATACTTACCAACCATAATTCCTGTATCCATATTTTGTAATCAGTTTAACTTTTTTGGACTTGCCAGTAGAAAATAATCTGTTTGTGATTTTACAAACGAACGAAAGCAGACTTTTTTCAGTGACGAATCCATGCAGGAGCACCAAGCGTGCCTTATCGCTCCTGTTTAGCATACAAACGACAGTCGGGAAGACGAATATCTGGCCAGATGAGTAAATGGTCCGTGTTTGACGCTCGGCTCCGAGATTGACGGGCGTCTATTGACGGAGGGCGTGCTGCGTAAATAATGCGAACCCGTCAACGTTTCACGGTGCGTCCGCTAAACTACCTAAGGCCTTTGGGTGTGTAGTAAATATATACTGTATATAGTAAAACTTTTGTAAGTTTTTAGCTTTGTAATTTTTTTATTGTATTTTTTTAATTTTGAAACTTATAATGTTCTTAGAAAGTTTTATAATTTTCCGTCCTTATCTGTAGTAATAGTATACGAAAAATATCTCTTATATATAAACATCATCAACATTTCCCCTTTTGAGACAGTTGTGTTCTTCTTCTTCGTGTTAGAATAATAATAACATTTATTCCCATAAGAGAATTTGGTGTAGAAATAGTAAACAAATAAGGACTTAAGTATAATAGTTGTGAGCCCTTTTGTACGGTCTTAAAACGTTTTTGTATTTAAAATAATATACTAACACATGAAGTTTCAAATTAATTCTGTTCTATCTTCATATTTTTTGTTAGTTTATTAATCTACTACAGTATTTTATATTTTTATATTAAAAAAAGTTTGCAATTTCAATTATAAACAACCCAAGTATAGTAATAATAATGTATATTTAATACTTTAATTATTAACATAATTTAGTAAAATTCATACTAATGAATATTCTTATTGCTTTATTTTGGATTTTGAAACTTTTAAATTCATGTTCTACTAAGTCGGATAGACTAGATTAACATAAAATAATAATAAAATATAAGGGAAGTATAATAATTTTAAGAGGTTACTATCCACTCGGTTTGTTAATAAATTAAGTTAGGAAGACCGACATAATTTACCATGTATTTCTACAGTTAAAAGCTGATATTCATTCAGTTACAACCGAAATGATTTCATTTACAAATATTGTAGATAAAGCCTAGTTAGTAACTTTTATTTTGTATATAACGCTATAAAAATATAGATAATTTACTCACAACTTATGTAACTTATGACATTTTAAAGAATGGTGATTAGTTGAACTTAAATATCTGACACCTTCATATGCTGTTGTTACTCACAACTTTTCAACCAACTGACTAGTAACAAAATTATTCGTCCAACTTTTCATAGTAAAATTAGCGTCTTCGACAAAAAAATACACAAATTTATATAAGATTTTTAAGAAATACAATTCAAATAACTGGCATTTCACACGTACTGTGCTTTTAAGCGACAGTAGACCTAATCAAACTTGAGGTAAGTAGAGTAAGTGCTAAGTAATCTCATAACACTTACCCCCCCCCCCTCAGATACTTGGGGCCAAGTATTGTGGAGATTGAATGCGATAGGATCTATACTCCATCCCCTTAATATTACAATGTCTTCCGCTCAGTGGATACTACTAGAGAGACGTCTGGGGTGTCCATGTCGGGTGGTAGTTAGAATCCGGATTTTGTGCAGGGAAGAGAACTGAGTGTCAAGCTTGTCAATTAGCTGAAAATCAGACCAATAATACGTGCCAGAACTTAGGCTTGAGCGGCCGGTGCCATAACTATTATATATAGAATCTAAATTTTCCTGTGACAACCGCGTCAAGGTGCTATCTGCATTATTTACAAGATAGCCAAAATTATTATCTTGAAAAATAGATTCAATACTACGTGGTTTGGAGTCCACGTAAAGCTATAGGTTCCTTAGTTGCTTATTGGGCTATTAATAAATTACCCTTTCTGAGGAACAGATAAACTCAGTTCGTAGTAACCAGACTATATAGATCATCTACGATCATCCTACACTTATGTAATCATTCGTATTTGCCTTAAAACACGCTTAGAGTTGTATCGGCGTCTTGTATATCAGAATGCAGCCTTGGAGCTTACTGAAGTAGATGATTTCTTTTATATTTATAAAGTTTTAGTAATATCATTTAACGACAGTCAATTCAACTAGAAGTTCTCTAAGTTGAACTGTAAAAGACATTTTCCACAACAGTGGGCTGGACAGTTGCACTGTCATTATGCTTCGTCCCAGTAAATTAATTAAATAACGGAAAAAGTGTTTAAGGAAGAAATGAAATCATTTTTACGAGTTCAAGGATGGGTCGTGTGAACGTAACGACTTTTGTCGTTGTTAAATTCGTTCCAACAGTTCGCATGTCTTTGTCAATAAATGTCAAATGTCTGGACGCTTTTGAAGCCTAATCGGTGCGTGAGTTACTGTTGTGCAATCGGGGTTAGCAAGGGGTGAAACTGTCCTCTCTCGTCATGCGGACGGACCTTGTCCTTCTGAATACGTACATCATAACGCTCCGGACAGCTCCTCTTCACAACAGGCCAATTTGTGGTCTCAATGCGGTCAGATGACCACAGCTTAAACTCGCCCTTTCACCCTTAAGCGGCCACCTTCTGATACGTATCGTTTTAATGAGGGGTGAGTTGGGCATTACTTATATCTCATTGTATTCCGTAACCACGGCGTACTTAATCTGCTCAGCTAATAGTACAACTCACAAATACAATACACAAATACACAACGATCAATAGTAGAAACAGTAGTACAAACTAAAGTAGAAACAATAGTAGAACACATCGTAGTTTAAATGTTATAATTTCTTTAAGCCCTATTTTGTTTACTTTTAACAAGTTTCCTTGCCGTATTTTTCATTATTTATTATTCATTTTAGAGTGCCATATATATTATTAACGATTGGCATTGTGCTTTATTTTATCTCTGTGCTTCGGTCTTTTGTTGCAGTCCCGACTATGATTTCTTTTAAAATAAACCTGAAGCTTTCTGGAATGTACATTTAAAAAAATGCACCACACAGTTATGAAAATCTTCTTTAATTTTTAAGAACAATTGAGGCAGTTACAAGATATAAGTAGTTAAAAATCTTGACGTTTTCTTTACAACAATGTTATTTTTATTCTTTTATCTTTCCAATAGTCGATGTACGGTTTTGTAATCCATAAAAAAATGTATTGTACACACGCACGCACGCACGCACGCACGCACGCACGCGCACGCGCGCCTACACACACACACACACACACACACACACACACACACACACACACACACACACACACACACACACACACACACACACACACACACACACACACACACACACACACACACACACACACAAACTCTGGGTTCTAATTTTATCTTGAATGCGTCAAAAATTATTTATTAATGTAACACTGGAGAAATTATACGTTTTCTTATAAATATAATAATAAAGCAACAGTGTTTTTCAACTCTGAATAATTCTCCAATACAGAACACAAAGAAGAAATGGATCATATTAAAATTGTATTTTTCATAAAAACAATTAGCTCAAAATATATTGGGATTTTAAAAAATGTTACGTCATCATTATTTTTCAGAATACGTTTGACCAGTTATAGGACACTAAGCACAGAATTTGTCTGTATGGGATAGCGAAATCACTACGCATGCGCAGACGTTACATTACGCACCCTTCGATATTGTCAAAATCTCCGTGTGACACGCATTACGCAACCGCCCTGTCCTCGCCTCGATCGCGCCGATAACTCCAGGACATTCTACGCCGACCTCTTTTTTGAACACATGAATCAGATTTGATTGCACATAAGTGCAGCATATGACTGGGGGGAGAACTGGTTGCAAAAGATTGCATTGCTCAAAGCGTCAATAAAATTGGCAGAATTGGCTGACAGCTGCAGCCTGTGAGGGACAAGTTGTGAAACTTCGAGGACCTTTGACTTCTATATCCAGATAAGTTAAATTTTTGTGGATTATAATTAGAGATAATGTGTTCAAGATATTTAATTGACAAAGCCTGAGTTTATGAAGTGTTTCATACAGGTGGCACAGCGTGTAGGGGTTGATTACTAATTATATTCGTTTTAAAGCGTTCTTTTTTCATCTCTAAGACTCAACATTACTACTTTACTAATACTAATTCAATATTGTGATAAATTAATTAGTCGACAAATATGCCTCGTCGTTAACTGCTAACTCATTAGCAAATAATGGTTAGGAGTAAGAGAGGTTTTATTTAGTTGCATAATTTGTACAATAAAATCAATTTTATTGTATACATTTCATTTCATATTAAATGCCCCGCAACTACCCATTATACAGGATCTCCCACGTCAGACGGTCGTTTAAAATCTCGAAACCCACCTCTACGTACTGCTTTCCATTTGAGTAGATCAACTTCTCGCCCAATACCAGCTGGGCCGCAGCGTGAAACAGTTTTGATGGACGTAATAAGTTCCTTGTTAACTATCCGTCAATACTTGTAGGTGGGATGAACCTCCCTCGTAGGGAGTGGACACTCTTGACTCGGTTCCGAACTGGCGTTGGCAGGTGCAATTACTGGAAGTATATAAATGGGGATTGACACCAAATCAGTCATGTGATTGCGGGGAGTCTATCCAAACGATGGATCACATAGTTACAGAGTGTCTCCTGCGCTCTTTTACGGGGGGATTGGCCAGCATAAACAGAATCATTGAGGTTTTAGATGGATCGTTGGATTGGACTTAGCTTTGTGACAGGAGATCACTTTACATTTTTTTTTTTTTTTATATCAATGAATATACAATCGGGACTTTGAAATATTTATCCAAGTGTACATTGCAGCGTTTAAATTAACAAATGGTAGCTGACAACAAACCATACGATATACTATATTTCAAATTATACGTTAAATTTGATAGGTACGGGTGGTATAAGGTACAATTTCTTATACCACTAGCAATGGTCAACATGTGAACTATTTCACTCATTCGACCAAACTTAATGATGTAATTTCATAAATATATTCCAAATATCGGGACATAGTTGAAGGAATATATTGAGCATTAAAATTAAAAATAACTAATTATTAGTAAATAAAAAATCTTACTGTACTACATACCAACGCATGACTATTGAACTGGTGATCTCAACTAAACACTTTATGTCCTCTCCTTCTTGTAACCAAACAATACGGGCAAAAAGAAACATATGCAAAGGACCCCGCTGTCATGTTACGGTCTTTCAATACTGAAAGGCAGATTTCAAAGAGACAGGAATAAAATTAAAAAGTAACCGGCATCCTCGGACTCTGTGGTCGACAGGAGTGGTTGGTGAAGAGGACATGTGTAGGGGGTTGAGGAAGAGGGAGGCTGAAGGACATGCGGGCACTTGAGTGTAACGAGGGGCTCCTATGGAGGCCAACGTAAACACTCGAGTCCTTCAAGACAATGACTGCAGTCTAGTTGAAACTTGTTTCGAAAAGGGCTTTTGACATAATGGCTCAACATTCTAAAAGGATAACTATTACGTCAGATTTAAAACTAGGGTAGAAATCTGATTATTCTGACTCTTGGCAGTAATTTGTTTATGTCTTCTTAGACCTCTTGGTCCTCATTAGACAATATTTCTATCACAGTTAGATGTTTCGATACAAAATATCTAATTTCATCTACATGAAACCCTGTAGACGTCTATTATGGGATGAAATAATATAACGTGAAAGCGTATTTTAGACTAAAAAGTCTTGTAAAATCATATTTTTAATAAACCCAATGAAAAAATTAACAGAAGACTGTTATTTTAATACAATTTTAATTAATTATTTTACTATTCAAGAATTGGTTTAATCAAACTACGTGAAGTACAGTCAACTTTATTTTGAAAAGTTGCCCATACTTCTTTGTTTCGAAATGAGGTGTCCTCGTTCAGTAAATCAGGTTGTCATATATTGTTCTTTTTTGCCTCCCACGTCCTGACAAACTTACTAGTCAAAAATATTTTGCCTAAATGTGTTCTGATTTGAAATGTCTGTATTATATTAGTGGATTCTAGATATTCTTTTATTGCAAAAATCCATGAAATTCTGGATTTGTGTTTTCGCACTTCTTCGGTCCTATTTTATTGAAATTCTTATAGAAGTTTAGTAAAAGTTTTATCTAATTAATAACTCAATAACTCTTTTATTCGACTAAAATCAACATGTCATATGCATTAGTCTTGCATGTGACATGTTTAGTCAACAACTGTCTTGACAACTTTAGTTAATCAATTAAAGTTGTTATTTAATTACATTTTTTACCTTATATGATCTTACCTTTAGGGCATATTTTTGGGTGCACAGACTTTTCAATGAACAAAGACAATAATATTATATTTTAAGATTGAAAGGATAAGAGAATACGGCTCACAATCAGTTATAAAACGTATCAATTAGCAACTAACAATACCAATTAATTAACAAAGTAAAAAGCAGGATGGATTAAAGCAACGACCGGACACAAGCCCTTGACGACCCAAAGCCACCCTTTGTTCCTCCGGGGGACCGATACTCATAATTTAACCACTTAACCGATGCTGAAAGCTTGTGTAAGAATCTTTGTGACAACCTAGCCGGTGGCTAAGACGTGTCCATTTCCATGTCGACCCCTGGACGGCTGAGAGGGCTCTAACAACCCTTGGGTCACGGACTGACCGCTGAGAGCGCCCAGCGGTCACTTCAAAGTCCACCCTCTCCAAGGGACAAAGGTTCCACGGGAACTCAGGTCCTAGGGCGAAATGGACACTTCGGGATTGTAAGAGGTACTTCAGTTTGTAACGAGGTGGTCCAGCTCTTGTCTTGCTTTTGTGGGAATCGATTCCGACTATGGTCTAAAAAAATAAAACAAAATTGTGTGATATTGACATTTAGGGCTATAAAAACTACTTGTTTCGACACTAGAAAAAAAATCAAAATTTAAATACTGTAAATGAAAGTGACCATAAATTTGCAAAGTTTTCACAATTTTATGCCATTACTAATTATCTAGTTTAATTAAAAAAACAAACCCCAATGAAAGTTTGTTTACGCTGATTAAAAGTGAAGAATTTGAACGAAACACAAACTAATATTGATGTAGACAAAATAAAAATACAATTATACTGTTGTATTATTTATTATTTAACGTAAAAAAGGGAGTATAAACATTAGTTAGTGAGGTCTAATCTACAATGTAATTAGATAACTTTTGACAGAATATATGAAAAATAACGCCGAAAACAAAACGATACATGTAAGTCAACTCTTCTGAAATGGTAGTTTTAATTAATAGCATGCAACAAATTTATAACAATTAGTTCAAAAGGATCTAGTTATGTAATAACATTGAATTGATTTTCTTCTTCAGTAAATATTATTCTTATATTTTATTATATATATTTAGTTATTTAATTGCCTAAACCTCAGATTAATATATTTTGGTGGTTTGTTTGATTAAAAGTACTTTGGGGTTGTTGAGTTTCATCAGTCTATTTACATTCGTATAAGCTATGTAATAATATAGGAATTAGTGCATAATAAACTAATGCAAATTAGCATTAGTTTGTGATATAAATGAGTGCACCATGATCACTATCATGATTGAATGAAGAGTTGCTAATCTAATATATAGAAGATACACTATGTAAGTAAGGATCTTCTTAAATTAAAAATACCTAAAGGGTCAGCTTCCATAGACCCAACATATATAGTTGACGTTTATTATGTGGTTATAAACAATAATTTGGACGCTTTCTTCAGCATGTTAACTATTGTGTATTAAACAGTGAATTAGAACTATTTAATAAACCACTGGCCGTTCATTTGTCATTGGGCCATTAATCAACATCATACTTCGCCTTAGTTTGTAGACTGCATTCGCTCATATCTTTGAACTGGGTCACTCTCTTAAAATAGCCTTACATCTTGACGACTGGCATCTTAAAAATAAATAAATATGATGTAAATGTATCTTATTCCTAGGCTTAAGCGGCCGGTAACGACTAATACCTAAAGCTTCCGGTAACGTCCGCGTCAAGGTGCTAACTACAATATTTACATCACCAAACGTTTCACCAATGCTGTGATGTGGCATCCTCAGTTGTATCTCTGAGACTATCACTGAGGATGCCACATCACTGCATGGCCGAAACGTTTGGTGGTGTAAATAACACCTTGACGCGGTCGTTACCGGAAGCTGTAGTTATCAGTAGTGACGTAAACATCCTATTTTGAAATGTTTCTTTTCTGGCGACATCTTAATTCCTTATCCCCCCCCCCCCAGTGTACTTAATTTCCCGAACAGCGAAAGGCAAGATTAAATTGATTCAAGAAAAAAGTCTGTGTTCTTACTGATTACAAGAATTCTACAACTTACCTTATAAGTCTACTCCTCTTTCGCAGCAATAGTAGACTTAAAAGATGATAGTAGAACCTGTCATCTTATACGTTGTATAAATTATAAATCTTATACGTTTATTATAAATATTGCGTTGTTTATGAAGCTCGGTTTATTCTCGTATTAGGGCCTAAATTGAGAAAACTGTTTTGGCTCTAAATCTTGCATTTTCAAGCTTTATCCTAGTTTGCCATTTCTGAACATGAATCTTGTATAAATACACACTATTTTTTTTTTTATTTCCAAATAAAATAAGTCCTTGCACCTACAAATCTAGGATTTAAATGACAAAATTAGCCTGTATAATTATTTTATGACAGTTTTGAATAAATTGACAGTAATTATTTAAAGTACAGTATAGTGAAACTATCGCAATAATTTGCTATATAAATTTTTAATAATAAATCAGTTCACAATTTTTCGGTTTCTTTTAGAAATCTAAAACATAACTAAACCGAAACTAAGAATTGAATTCCCGGTTCAACACACGCGGCACAAGTCCATGTCAACAACCGTACACAAATATTGTAAACCCTACATTGTTGACGGTAAACCTGAAAAAGGATTATTTTGTTTTTAATGGTAATTTAATTAACTTTAATTTCGTGTATTTATATCACACGGGAAGCTATTCTTCTATTCATTGTAAAAAATGAAGGAACGTCGATTTGAAACACAGGAGACAAATATTAAGTGTTTAAGGACAGTTGATTTCTCTCATCGATATCACATAAGTGAATAAACAATGATCCTTTATTATCTATTTACTCAAATAAATCGACTCAAATTCGTCAAAAACTTGCATTTTCCTTTATAAATAAATGGTCCCAAAGAATTGACACAATATTTCCGCCATAGTAGCCACTAAAATTTCAAAATTTTGAAAATTACAAGTTTGATTCGCAATTATGCTTTTTTTCCAAAACTCAAAACTAATGAAGTTAGAGACATACAGTTTGTACTAAAATATTTTAAATTGTAATTCACATCTTTTCTGAAAATTTAATCAAAATCGTTAGCGCAGATTTTACGAAAATTCCATTATTGCATGTTTTATGCCCATAAAAATAATTTTAAAATACTAAAATTTCAAAAAAGTGAAAAATTGTCTTGAGATAGCTAAATACACCTACATAACAAATTTCATAAAAATGTATCTATACGTTTTGTTCCGAGCGACTGCACATACACACAGTCAGACACACATACAGACAGAAACCAAAATCCTTTTCGAAAAAAACACTTTTTTGGCTTTTGGCAACTTAAAAAAAATGTTTTTGGACGATCACAATACTTTTTTGGGAGACATTAAAATGTAATAACATGAGAAATAACATCCAAAACTCCCTGTTTAAATAAGCGCCAGGGTAAACAGCATACGTTGTGGGCTTTCAGTTAATCCTCCCCCCTCCCCCGCTGTATTTAAACTTTACATGATTCATAACGTGATGGGAACCAGAGTGCGGAAAGTTGACACTCAAGACAACCCCTTTTTGGATTAGGTCAACCCCCTTTATAAGGGGAGGGGGCAGAGGTTTCATGTCACCAGAAGGAATTAAATCAATTAGTTAAAAAGTGTCAGTGATTCTTCACTAACCCCCTTTCAGACCAGAAGTGTAGCCAATCGGGGCGGCCGACCACACAGGCCAAACTGATCGACTGTGACAGATTTTTAAAACGCATTCAAACCCACCCTTCCTCGATTCCTGTAAAATTAAAATGCAAAGGGCGACAAGTGTTGCGTTGAAGGGTTGTCTTATTGAATGGATATAGTGAAAGGATGGTGAAATGTCAGGGAGTCTCTGACATTTATTGTGCCTAAAACGCCATCTGTCAGCTCGTCGGGAGTTGGGAACTGTCACTTTCCATGTTTCCGGCAGTATTTGCCTTTCATAAGAGACGCTTAGGTGCAATACTTCGGCTGTTTTCTACTTAAACATCAATATGTATTCATTATTCTCTAAACTTTAGGTTTAGGGCTAGTTTGGAGGTTATTTTCTCAACATACAAATACAATTTTTTTATATTATTCATGCAATAAAGGATTTATTATTATTATATAATACAGACCGGGTCATGGTTCTAGGCGTGTAGGATAGTTAGTGCAAGCGAGATAGTGAACATCCCCCACCATACTTCTCTTACGTCTATTGTGTACAGTCTATTCAAAATTGTATTTAGATTGGCTGCTATGTTTATATAGTTTGCTCGAAGTTGCTTGTGTAATTTAAATTAAAGGTAAAAAACTGGAATAAAGATTGAGATAGTAATAACAATAATAATTAAAATGACAGTGCTTCTTCTAAAATATAGTAATTTTACAATAACTTATTTGGTAACATGCCACGACAAAATGGTAGACACTCATTAAATTATGAAAACATATTTTTAAAAGAAAACAAAAAACAGCTGATTTTATTCTATCCGAGAACACGGTAATTAGAAAATACTTTAGATATCACGAAGAGGCTGTGCAGTAGAATGTGACGTCACATGTGCGAAATCAGCTGGTTTGGTTATTCTTTTAAATACTGGTAACTCAATCAACCAATCACGTGGAAGTATTTTCTAGGTACCTTGTCCGAGATATATATTTTTTAACGTGCATGTACAACTGTCGTTGGAGAGGGAAATCCATTGATGCGCATGCTGGAACCACACGCCCAGAACTATGAACTAGTCAAAATCATAGTTTATTGTAACTAATTTTCTTAATTTGAATTTATATGAACAGTTTACCAGTCATGCTGCTTTCCTTTCTTTACTGAAATCCTAGGCCTACTGCCCTAAAATTAACCTTTTAATGAATTTTAGTTGCTTGGTTGCATTATTGATTTTATACTTTGCACAGATAGATTTCACTTATAGAGCTAATTTTGGTGTCCTTTAATAATCAGCTGTTTTTGGATCAGTAGTGAAACGCTAGTGTAGTCTATGTAAATGAAATGCAGTTTAAACCAGCCGTAGTGGCAGACCTCACTAACTAACCAAATTACTGGCTCAAGTATTCCTTTTATATGAGAAATCTATGTAAGTAGTGAATATCTGATGGTTTTAGACTCAGTAGTGAATAAGCCCAGGAAATAGACTCACTTTGACCTTTGGACTTTCAAGATGGCGGCGGTCACGTGACCGGATCCAAGATGGCGGCCTGGCAGCGCCCATTTCCCGCCAAATTTTCTAACCTCACTTTTCCTAACCTCAAATTTCCATTTCCCGCCAAATTTCCTAACCTCACTTTTCCTAACCTCAAATTTCCCTCAAATTCCCAAATTTCCCTCCAAATTCCCACATCATACTATATGAAATACACTGTTAACCTTGTAATACTATATAAAATTCATTGTTAACCTAACTTTTTCCGTGTTATATTATATAAAATGCACTGTTAACCTTGTTATACTATATAAAATGCACTGTTAACCTTGTTATACTATATAAGATACACTATATAAAATACAGTCTTAACCTAACTTTTTCATGTTATACTATATAAAATTCACTTTTTTGTCCAATATGGCGTCTTTTTCCATGTTATACTATATAAAATTCACTTTTTTTGTCCAATATGGCGTCTTTTCCCTCCCGCGCCAACTCACACACCGTGGGAAAATTCCCTCCCAAAATTCCCTCATCCAAGATGGCGGCCTTTCCCTTGTTATACTATATAAAATGTACACTCTTATACTATATAAAATGAATTTTTTTTTCGTCCAATATGGCATCTTTTTCCTTGTTATACTATATAAAATTCACTGTTAACCTTGTTATACTATATAAAATACACTCTTAACCTAACTTTTTCCATGTTATACTATATAAAATGGACTTTTTTGTCCAATATGATGTCTTTTTCCATGTTATACTATATAAAATGAACTTTTTTTGTCCAATATGGCGTCTTTCCCTCCTCAAAATTCCCTCCCAAAATTCCTCATCCAATATGGCGGACTTTACACTATAATAAATGTAAAAAGATGACAACCGGATCCAATATGGCGACCTTTCCTTTCGGGTACTTCCGGCGACCGTCGGCTACCTTCGTACACGTCGTCTGCTGGTCGGGCGCGCATGCGCGTTGTTACTCTGTGGATTATTTCATATATACACTATAATAAATGCAATACTCTATGTGCTCGACCCGATCGGAGCGGACCTGGTGGCAAAACTTACCGCATCCTTTCGGAACATGGCGCCTTCGGAAGGGAAGTCCCCGGTGGTAATTCCCCTTCTCAAATTCGGTCTTTATACTATATAAAATACACTATTAACCTTTCCCATCTCATACTATATAAAATGCTAAAGATGGCGGCCATTTACATATGTACTATATAAAATGCTTTCGTGTACTTCCGGCGACCGTCAGCTACCTTCGTACACGTCGTCTGCTGGTCTGGCGCACACCCAAATGCCACGCTCTGATTGGTTACCTCCCTACTTTACAACTAATCTTTCTCACACGAGACTACTTATTTCATTTTTCTCAAATTTTAACAAATACACAGTTAACATACGCTCTTAGCTTTGGGTACTCATCCACGGCTTCCTACACTGTTACCTATACTTATCTATCGAATCACAGATCATCCTCAAACCCCTACTTAACACTCTAGGCAACCCGCAATACACGTTTTAATTAAAAATCAAGGG
>JAQJVL010000486.1:0-29027 GCA_035578905.1 Stictocephala bisonia
ACCACCAACATGGATGGAGTATGCTACTGTAGTCATATGTGTTTGTGGACAGATTATATATTCGTTTCTAAGTAATTCTATATAAGTGTAATTCTAAAGTAATGAGGGATGGAATGAGTAAGATTAAGAAGGAGGTCGGCTTCTCCTTAAAAAAATGGTGTAGTGCACAATTAATTTAAAATACGAACTGACAACTTGCTCTCAAGTGAAATGGGTCCTTCCACTCCACTCTACATGCGCACGAATACTATCTTACACAATGTACACTCGAACTTAAAAGGGGCCTTCTTAAAAGGATCGTTTGAGTAAATTCATGAGAAGTTATGGGGATCTTGGAATCAATTCGTCAAGGGTACTCCTTAGAAACCCCCAACTTAACTACGTATATTAGTTGTGTTAGTGTCACGACTCCGCACCATATAATTAGTACCCTCCAAAGGCGAACGTCCGAAAACAATAACATAAAAATGTACAAGTAATTTATGTAACTAAAGGTTTGAGGTAAGTCTTAAGAACCCATTAATAAAAAGAAAGCCCGTGACAAACTGTATACCTGCTACGATATACATAGCTTCGACAAAATAGTGATTTTATGAAATCGATAATGGATAAGCTACTGGGATGAAGATTTGTTGACAATTACCGCATGCGAAAGTTTTCTCAACTCGCTTATTAGCCTAATGTCATTGTTTGTTTAGTTAACAGCCATTAAAACGCCCATATTTATCGCCGCCAGCCTTGGAAGATACGTATTTCATGAATGAAATTTTAGGGATATGAACGATATAGATAGAAGTGATCCTTTTTAGGTTTAATTTAGTTATATATGTTGGCATTTTATAGTTCTCTTGTCACCAATGACTTAGTAAGTACAGTGTTCATGCCGACTGGTGGCAAGTAAACAGAAAAAAAATAAAGACAACATATTAATAAATAGGAAAAAAAATAATCAGCCCCCCAAATACGATTAAACTAAAAATGATTAACGAACAGTAAACTGAGGTAATTCATTTTTATTTAATTGTTTGGGATTGATCGTTGCAAGTTTGATTTTCATTGGTTTACTACAAGTTTATACAAGTTTGATTCAGGTGAGTTTGTAAATGGAAGTACTTTTTTGGCTACTGCTATTTGATAAAAATTTACTTTTCGCAATATACGCAGCGGTTTTTATGACAATGGCGTTTTTGTGAAAGAGACAATACTCAATATATTAATATCAGTTGTAATTATTTTATTTATTTTTTTACGAGGAGAGAGAATAAATATTTAAGGACGTAAGGACAGTAACTGGTATAAATCACAACGTTTGGACAACTATCGTGCATATAGAGTAGCCTTAAGTGTAGGTCAACTTCATTGCCGCGATGTGATTAAGGCCAATATGAAACAGCCTGTAGGCCGTCTACACAACACACAATTACCGACCGATTTCACTCATGCACGGTATTACAAAAGCTTTGTTATGAAGTACTGTACTGACAACCCCCCTCTCCTTAATAGATTAACAATTAAAACATTGAAGGCATAATTTGTTGTGGATTTAAAAAATACTCTCTAAGATATACAAAACATTATCAATGTATGCATGTTTCAATATATAATTTATATTAAAAAAAAAATATTTTGTGTTTCATTATCATGGTGTATTTTAATAACTAACCCTTTTAACGCCGACGATCGCTATATCGATCGTCGGCACTTGTGCGAAAATCGCCGACGATCGATATAACGATCGTTCATAGTCGCGCTAAAACTGCTAACGATCGCTATATCGATCGTTCATTTTTATTTTTTTTTTCATGTCTTTAATATTAATCAAAGTCAATGAAATTTGGCACACTCTTTCTATAGTATATAAGGAACATACAGAAAAATATTTTAACCTCTTTGGATTTTTTCTATGCATTATACTCTATCTATGGAACCAAAGTTGTTTTTGTTTACTTTTGTTAGATGACCCAGTTCATCCATTCAGTGTGTTTGTGGTTTGTTTACAAATTGTATGTAGACCCTGTAAATATAAAAAAGTGGGCTTATTTTATTAGTTTAGTAATATTAGACTGTTGTGTAAGTTTTTAGTGCAATTTAATACTTTTTATGAACTTCAAATGAAAAATTGTGTTACCATGGTAACATGTGATTTTCTCAAAATGTAAATATCTGGAAAATGCAACATAACATCTGTATATGTCAAGGTAAATTCTTCAAATGTTTATTAGTTTAGTAATATTAGACTGTTGTATAAGTTTTTAGTGCAATTTAATACTTTTTATGAACTTCAAATGAAAAATTGTGTTACCATGGCATAACATGTGATTTTTCTCAAAATGTAAATATCTGGAAAATGCAACATAACATCTGTATATATCAAGGTAAATTCTTCAAATTTTGTGTATGTGCTAACAATTAAATGTTTTATATGATAAAATACTAACATATGTGGTGGTTTGATATTTATGGTATGTTATGATACTACAAAGTACAACAATTTTTAAAAATAAAAAAAGTAAATTTATATTTGTTTGTTAACAAAACCAAAAAATGGCCAACAATTAAAACTTTTATTTTTATGTTATAGTACAACTCAATACCAACACAACAAGACTAATTTCATTAATTTATGACAATTAATGAATTTACTGTGAATTTTTAAGCAAGACTCTGCATTTTAGTCAAAATTGGCTTGGCGTTTTTCGCACATCTACTGAAAAATTAGCTTGGCGTTTTTCGCACCACCATGAAAAATTAGGCTGGCGTTAAAAGGGCTAAGTAACACAAATCTGGAGAAAAAAATCATGAAAGTGAATAGGTTGAAACTTTATTATGTCAAGACTATAGTTTAACTGAGTCAGTGAAACTTCAGTACCTTACATATATTATTTTATATTAGCATAGGTTTGCAATATAAAAATAACAAACAATGAAGATTTGAAGTCTGCTTCGGTAAACACTACTAGACCACTCAATAAATTGAAGTTCAATACTAAAACTAATAAAAATCAAGAGATGGCAGTATGTACTATATTAACAAAAATATTACCAAATTTTGCTTTTGACGCGTCAAGAGTCAGTTTATCTAATAGTCTCCATCATATTTCTCTTTCGAATTCGAACGTCATTGAATATAATTTTGTCAGTAACAATTTCATATAAAACGTCAAATAACTACGCTCGATTACTTTGTTTATTTTGCAGAGATAATTTATTGTAAAAGTAGCATAATTTCGGACGATAGCCTTGAAGATTCACTACTGCAGTTTATTTATACCTCGAGACGATGTACGAGGCGATGCCACGATGATATGTAGCCCAGCAACATAACAGCATACTCAGACTGGACGTGTACTATCAGACAAACACTGATAAACTGCGAGCAGCTGTACGTACGCATCCAGCGCATGACTTCATTTTGATAAGCTAAGTGTATCATTTTATTGTACAGTTTTTACAAAACTGTTAGAGGAGACTAAGTTAACGTTTTCAGTATTGTTACTTATTTGTAAACAAATTACAAATCTATTTGATCTAACGTATCGATTTTCAAAGAAATATATGGTAAAATGAGAGTAATTCCGTTTTGTACTTCTTTTTATTGCCAAAGGATGAACTGCTGACATTGCTTTGTCTGATTTATAATACAAAGGAATAAAAAATAGCCTACTGAATGCAGAAAATCTATTAATACTGGGTTGTAAGAGGGGATCTTTGACAGATTTAAACAAACATTTGCTTCACTATCTATATTTAATTTCCTTTGTTTCTGGTTACCTCAGGATCATCAAGTACTCGTAATGAATACGTAAGTCCATGACTGATGGATTGTACGAATGGATCGTCAACAAAATTGATGTTTGATCAAACAAAAATTTGTTACACTGAGAGTTTAGGTTTAATTTCCTTTTGTTTCTGGTTGCCTCAGGATCAAAAGTACTCGTAGTCTAAGAATGATGGCTTCTACGAGTGGATCTTTGACAGAAGTGGTGTTTGATCAACAGGTGGGCGAGGGCATCAGCCCCTCTGGTGAGTCAGGGAGCTGTAGTAGGCGGCTCCGAGGCCACTGACTGGAGTGGGCCGCTGAAGACAACGGCGTGAGGAGGTGTTGGTTGTTTGGGGGCTTGATATGGGAAATTAAATCAGTGGGGCAGGGACTTGGCAGATATTTCCGAGGTGAAAGTGAACAGTATGGCGTAGGCTACGAATAGTTTCAAATCCTCTGGCGAAGAACTAAGTTCCCTAAAACAAACTGCACACAAGAGGCCTTCACCTAAAGTGAAAAGTCATTAACATCACATCCTATACTTCCTGGCATAACTCTTCTCTTACACGTTTTGCTAAGTTCAGCAAATTTTCATTCTTATCAGAGGGGACATAAAATAATGCTATCATATACTCAGGACGGGATTTTTTGTGAATATCTTGGCCAGATCCTCTTTGTGGGATTGAACCTTGCATTTATAAGTTGAAGGTAGTGAAACAAAATTAAATACATGTTCGAAAGTACAAATCAGAAACATGTCTTGAACGGAAGATCCAAGTTTAATATAGTAGTTACAATATTATACTTGTTAAATATTATATAAGCAAAAAATCTAATTTGCGGATAATTTTTTTACTTAGTTTTAGGATTATTTTTAATGCTGAAGGAGCATGTCGTGTTTGAATGTTTTTATTGTTGTTGCATTGCAATTTTGCTGTAGTGCATTGGTCAACGCACTAGATTTGTATTAATTTGACTTCAACTACAGTTTTATGAGGTCTACTCTCTAAAGTATTTAGCCTTGGTCAACGTTTTATTGCACATATTGACATATCGCAGCCTTAATGAAAGAAGGTGGATTTACCTTGTGAAAACCTATTTGTAGGCTGCAACAATTAACAACTTGATGAATTAATCGTTAGAAATTCAATAATCACTGCTCATAAAATGTACATTATTATTTCAAATTGACTCGTCGTAATCAACTTTACGAAATGACATTATTTTATGTAAAGCGTTATGGATGTGACACTATTGTCCTCAGTACTCGCCCACCAGGAGCTAGCTGGCTGGCTCGACGCCCGTGAGGGGGCGATCACATCGCACAACTCATTTACTCGACGTGTAGCTCGTGGACCCATCTATTCACCTTGTGGCAGTATACTATTTACGGACCTGGCCAAATTAACTTACTTACATGTAGATCCGGGAGCTTGGGCCTACCACGATCAAGTCCAGTGTTTCAAGTGTGACGTCTAGGAAAACATGACAATACAGAGACGATGAGTGTCACCACAACACCGTAATGCATGACAAACACGGATATACCATTGTTACAAGGATTGTTTTATGATTGTCCAACACAGTGAATAAGTGAAACAACAATTCGTGTGTAAGAAGTAAAAATTCGAACACGCACAACGAGCGTGAAACATGATCGACTTATTTGTGGTGATGGATCTTTTTATATTGTAGTATAGTTTATTTTAGTTTCGACATTTCAAATACAACTTTGTATTTCTTGTTGTCAATGTGGAATAATGAGATTATGACTCATGATGACTTAAGACGTAGGGTAGTAAACATCCACCGACAATGGTGAATTAATAGGTAGAGAACGATGACTGAAGATCCGCCGAAATTGTTAAAAATGTAGAGTCGATTTGGATGTCTGTAAAGAGTAATGTCTACGTTGGATTGGTGTGAGGATACACCGAGATTGAGTAATTAGCACAGTACGTTTATGGGTGAATAGGAGAGTCATTACCACAACACGTATATGTATATGGGTGGGTGGGAGTAGCTTTATCACCGTACACTGGTGGTACGTAGAGTTGACGAATGTTCCCGTAAAGAGTAGTGTCTTCGTAGTGTGGGTGTGAATATTCACCTAGGCTGGTGTAAGCGTAGAGTTGATGAAGATGCCCTTTAAGACTCGTGTCTACATAGGTTGGGTGTGAGGATTCGCCGAGACCGGTGTAAGCGTAGACTTGCTGAAGATGCCCGTTGTCTTGTCTACGTAGGATGGGTGTGAAGATTCTACGTGTGGGCGAGTTGTGTAGTAGTAGATTGGGGGCGAGAATCTGTTACTACTCGTATTTTCATAGATTAGGTGAACGGGTTTGACAAATAACAAGTAACGTTTTAAATTGACCATATGAGTTACCTATCTTTTATATCGATGCCTAATAGTCTTAATAATTGTCCTTGTAATTAACCTCAAAGGGGAAGTCTGCTTGCAACCCTATCTGAGGATTTCGTCCTTCGGTCTCACAGTAGAGCTCAGCCGTCCTTGCAAGACAACTCTAACTGCAACATCTATCGCTTGGAGATTTCGGCCTCCGGACTTGCAAGGGACTGTTTCGTGCAGATGATAACTTTCATAGACAAAGAATGCTTATTCAAACTTGCAGTCAACAATTTTTTTCAGATTTATAAATAATATGATAAAGTATAAAAAACGAAGGCCCCATATCCTGCAATTGGATCCTGCAACTCGAAGTAGAATATTAATTCATCAACAATATAATATTATCTTATTACATGACTCATCAAACATGCTTAGTTTAAAGATGATTATACTTATTGTACTATCACAGTCTATTGTACTATTTATATTACAATGTTTACAACGAACAACTGATTCTAACATAGACTTACTAAGACGTGTTTTCATCAATTTATGAGTTATGGAAATGTTAACAGCTTTGGAGAGGAATTCGTCAAACCCCTGGATGTGTCATGTGATGACCAGTACATTACAGACTCTCGTAGTGGGCAATTTAATGGGTAAGTAACGACAAACGGCTGTCGGATTGTGATGATACATGTAATAGTTGCTGGTTTCCCAAGAACTGACACATCAAAGACGGTTCCCTGAAAAATTACGTGATAACAGATATGCCGCTTTGTGTCCTCAGAATACAGGCCTGTTTAATTCGGGAAGTTATTATGAATATTTGATAATAATACAAATATTACATAAAATAAAGGGTGAATTTTGTACAGATAAAAGCCAAATGCCTTTAATTTATCAGTTTCTCAAAAACTATAACTTGGCACGAATATTCTAAATACGAACTAGAAAGGATGTTAAGATATTTTCGCTCAAAGAGCTAAAATAAGATAAAAATATAAAATAAAGATAAAAAATAATAAACACCCCAATGCCGGCCAACCAGAACCTTTGTTAATATTCACCAAAATGAATGAAACAACTTAGGAAGGTGCAACTTGACAAAAAAGGTTATAACAATGTTAGCGTACAATGTGAAGAAAAATTACACGAAGGAGGTGATACTAGTAGAGAATGACGGAGTTGGGACACGAAGCGTACAATGGTGGCCTCTTTGTTATTAAGCGTACATACTCAGTAAAATAATAATGATCAAAATAATATAATATTGCTCAAAACTAATAACGCCTTTTTATTCTTTTAATGCAACAATTTAATTAGTATTACTTTGATTTGTTTGTTGCAGTTTCTATGATACATGTACAACACGACAAAGAAATACAGCTGCTAATCTTAACAACTAAATCAATCCATCACTAATGTATTTCCTTATTTCATTTTATTTTACCTTGGGATATATACTTATTTTAAATTTCATAGAAGTATATGTTTTCCCATCTCTGTAAAGATTGTGTGAAATGTGGCTTGTGGTCCAAATTATGAACCAATATTATTTTTAAGCAAATCTAGGGCGAAAAGATTGTGGGCTCTTGTGGAAGCTGAGCTTTTTTATGGTGCAGTGGTCAGGTGGATAGGTGTACATCGTCCGACAACTAATAGCGCTGTTCCTAGTTTTCGTAAGACTCGATGCAATAATTGTAGTAGACGAGGGCAAGGCCGATATAGAGAGAGAAAAAAACAAGGGGATTATCAATTTTAGAGACGTAGTGCTGTGAGACATCGGACCATCACAATATCTCACAGCTGTTCGCAATATTATTTCTGCTCCAGCCATTCGTCATCTCTTAAACTAACTTAAACAATGCAACTTAGGAAGTAGGACATCTACTACTGGCCCAAGCACATCAGCATTAGCCATTGCAGGATTAGAAGCGTGTACTTACTACAGGGCGGACTGGGACACAACTGTTTTTTTCCTAGTGGACATCAGTATGGGTGGCGAAGTGAACAAAAGGGTTTTACCGAAGCCTGTATGTATACCAAGAGCATTTTGGTGTTGGATTGTTTATGGTCTGGGTGGATTTCCCCACATAGATTTGCTTAAGGGTTTCACTACGTAGGTATGAATGAATACCACTATACGTGTATGGTGGGCGAGTGGGTGAAAACCACAGAACGAGTAAGAGTAGGAGAGTGGATCAATATATTTGTACGTGTATGGGAGGGCGGATAGATTGAAAGATAAGTGGTAGAGATTCTGCAAGAATATGTAGTACGATAAGCCCCATATTTTCGGTAAGAATATTATAATTATGCACGCCAATATACGTGTGGACAATGCACGGATTGTAATGAATTACCTTCATGAGGTTGGAATGAACTGGCCTGCAAAGAGGCCGACCTTAGAGGCTGTCGGCCATGTTGGTTTTAATCCCATAAGCAGTGGCGTAGCCAGGACTCGATTTCGGGGGGGGCCTGGACACCGGGGGGTCTGGGGGGTATGGAATACCCCCCAGAAGAAAGGGGGGTCCGGGGGTCCTCCCCCGGAAATTTTACGATTTTTATTGCGCTTAACGCTATTTTAGACCACTTTTCAGCCTTCAGTGTCACAAATATCTTTGTAAATAGTGAAAGTAAAAGATTATGTATTTTTTAGTTTTCCCCTTATGCATATAGAAAATTTGAAACTCAGAAAATTTGCAATAAAAATTGTCTTATTTAAAAGTTACTGTCTGTTGTATATGTATTTAATTTAATAGTTTGGGTTTTCAATTTTAATTTCTTTTTCTTCATTGATTACACAAATAAGTTAAAACACTTGTTGAACTTAAAATATAATAAATAATACAAGATAATTATAAAAGGATAATAATGACTTAGGCCGTTAGAATATTAAACTGTATTGGAAGATAACTGTATTATTATATTAACTAGTGATGGGCCGATTCCAAAATTTCTTGATTCCGATCCCGATTCCAAAATTTGGGACTCGATTCTGTACTCGATTCCGATTCCTTAATAATAAGTACTATTGAGGATGAAATCATAATACTACATTTCAATTCAATAAATATTAAGCACTTTTAATAATAACTGTTACTATAATAGCAAAATTTAATTAGTGAAATCAATTACAAAAGGGGACATTTAAATGACAATAGGCATTTAGTAGGCCTATATAATGAAATCAACTTTAAATACTGAACAAATAATAAATTCAAATTGGTTAGTAAGAATAAAGAAACTGAATAAACATTCAAAGGCAATACATCTTAGCTGGCCAGTAGGCTATAGTAAATTAAATAAAGTTAAAAGTTAAGTAAATACTACTTAATACAAATAGAAAATGAATAGACATAATATCTTAGACAAAACAATAGAATACAATAGCACTTAATATAATGATCAGCCTATATAAGTACATATTATTATATAACTTAAAACAGTTAAAACTAAAACTATAATATCCAGAAACAAACATTTATAAAAATTAAATCAATTATGGGTGCTTAACAAGCAACTAAATGATTTTAAGTTTAAGGGTATGAGAAATTAATTACAAAAGGGGACATTTAAATAGCAATAGGGATTTAGTAGGCCTATATAATGAAATCAACTCCAAAATACATAAGATCTAATACTGTACAAATAAAAAATTGGTTAATGAAAATGAACATTTAAATTGACAGTACTTCTTAGCTGGCCTATATAATAAAGAAAGCAAATCAGTAAAAATAATAATAATAATAATAATATGTTTATTGCAGGTCCATACAATTCATTACAATGTAAACCTTCATACATAGAAATGAAACACATTAAACATACATTAATTCATACTACAGCGTACATTTTATTTAACCTTAAATTAATACAAGTTCCAATCAACTACTAAATTTTATTTACTAAACATAATTTAAATAAAATACTAAAACAAAATCTATTGGACATAAAAAGAGCTGAATGCAAAACTAAAACAAACATGTACGAAGGTTATTACAATTCAGAAACAATTTATACTGGGACCTACAACTGCTCCCCTAACAGACTAAATAGTCCAATTACAAGGGTCGCAAAACATTAAATAAAATTATTTCACCAATGTCCGCAATTAATAAAAATGAATCAATGGATATTCTAATTGATTAATTTAAGACGGAGAGTTATTGTATAATGTAAAGGCATATATACGTCGTACAATAACTTATGATTTTCCAAAAGCAAATGACACAGACGAGTCAAGAAGAAGAAAGACAATACACTCAAACATAATAAAAAAACAAACTTATAGGTACAAAATATATAGGTACAAAATATATAAATATATATATATATATATATATATATATATATATAAAATAAATAAATAAAATAACACGTTAGTAAAAAAAAAAAGTGATCAATGTGAGGTCACTCGACCAGCCTCAAGCAGGCTGCTCTGAAAACCGCTGGCTTCATAGCTACATCCAGATAATAAATCTAGCTACATCTAAAATAAATCAGATGTATTTTAACATGTAAGTTTAATTTGACATTACAACAAAAAGTTCTTGAAAACTCAACACTTGATTTTCAAAATTTCTCATAACAGAAGTTTTCGATTCGGTTTCTTGGCCATTTCATCGAGCACTTGATCTGTAGAGAACGGTACTGGATAGTGTATTGACATCAGAGCAAGACCGTTGAGTCGTTCATTCTCCATAGAGTTTCGAAGGTAGGTCTTTATTCTTTTAAGACTTGAAAAGGACCTTTCTACTTCACAAGTCGAAACAGGCAACGTAGCCAACACTTTCAGCAAGTAATTGATGTGAGCATAAAAGTTTATATCACAAGCGTCCAAAATTGTCATGATGGTTTGAGGTCTCTCTGCTTTTGGGATTTTACACCATTTGTGACACCATAAAATGTACTCACTTTCAACAGCACTTTGTGATGCCTTTTCTGTGTAATAGATTTCCAGGGATTTAAGCTTTTTTACCTCGGCAGGGTTAGTATTTTTGGGTGACAAAATGTCAAAAGCTTCTAGGACACGTCTATTTTTGGAGAATCTGTCTTGAAGTCCTTGGATTAAAGCGTCTAGACAGGGTAGAAACACTATTCTGCGATAATATTCTTCGGGAGTGCTGTGAGGTACATTTCCTCTTTTAGTTTGTTTAGCTGCTTGTCGAGGAACTTCAACTTTCGAACTGAAAACCTCTTGCATAGTTTGTTCAGCTTTTGCGAAAAGATCTGAGAACTCTTTGAAAATGTAAACCTCGGGGTCATTTTCCTTTTCTTTCCCATTACGTATGTCATTTAGAAGATCGACAATGTCGTCTGTATACTTCACAGCTGAGGATAACTCAATATCTGTCTTTTGGAGATATCTAGCTAGTGGCAGAGTGTTATTGAACACAAATTCACAAACATACAGGCCCACGACAAATCCTCCCTTTTCTATCGACGAAAGAAGAGTGGAAGCCGAAGAGGATACAGTACGAACACTTGTAGACAATTCCTCCAAACTTTCTACAATGGCAGGGAAAAGCTCAACAAAGTCAGTAATTGCAACTTGTCGTTCAATAAATCTTGTTTGGCATAAACCTGTCAGACGAGTTTTCTTGGATTCAGGTAGAAGACTTGATATTTTATATTTTAGCAAATCATTGGCAAGAGCATTGTTTCTAAAAAGATTCGTTATTTCCCCAACTAAACCCAAGCAGTTTCTTATGATGGGCACGTTCATAGATTGATTCAGGACCAGATTTAGTCTATGAGCGGCGCAATGAACATAAATAGCCTTAGGATACAGCTCCTGAATTCTTTCGTGTACACCACTAATGTGTCCACTAAAAGTGGAACAGCCATCATAACCTTGGCCGATCATTTTGTTCATATTTAGTCCCAAACTGTTGCAAATATCTAAGATAACCTTAGAAATATTTTCTGCTGACAAATCGGTTAAGCTAGTGAAGCACAAAAAATCCTCTCTCATAACTGGCTGAAGGTCGTTGGACAAATATCTGACGCAAAAGGAAAATTGCTCTTTGCCAGAAATGTCCAAAGTTTCATCGCCCAGAATTGAAAAACACTCTGCTTCATTTATCGATGTAACTATGTGTTTCTGGATCAGGTCTCCACATATATTAATAATTTCGTTTTGAATTTCCGGGCTTGTGTAGGATGCATTGCGATGACTTTGTACAAGATGGTTCTGTAAATCTTTGTCTGTATTTGCCTTAAATCTAAGGAGAGCTCGAAACTTACCTTCCTTGTCCACAGGTTTTTCCATGGTCACAGGACCACTGTCCCTGTGACCTCTTAGAGGTATTTCATTTTCACCACAAAATACTATAGTGTCTATTAGTGGTTTTAGGGCAGCCCTATTTTGTTCTTTCTCTTTTTTTCTCTTAGTATCCAGCATTGTCACTACATCATCGTTTTCTCCTTTGGAAATTTTTAAAAAGTGTTCTGCCGCCACACAAGAAAACTTATGATAGTCAGTATTTTGGTGATATGTAAATTTGTCAACAGCATCTTTCCATTTTTTGAAAGGTGCCGTAATCAGAGAGCCTACTTTTTGATTCGACCCTTTACCCACAAAATCTTTGCCAAATGACACACACCACTTACAGTAAGCTCCATCTTTAGCAGCTGAATACGAAAGCCATGACCATCTATTCAGCCAGTTTTTCTGAAACTTAAGTTTTTTATTTTTAAAATCAGTGGTGGGAAAAACGAATTTCTCGTCAGGAACAAAAAGATAGTTTATCGTCCTTTGTTTCAATTTGTATGCTTGATCTGGAGCTAGAACCTTTTCATTTGAAAAAAGAGCATCCGAAACAGATCCTATATCTATAGATATTATGCTTACTGGTATCGTTGTGGTTCCAACAGACGAGTCAGGTAAGATGGCGTTTTCTTCTACAGGAAGAGTAGAACTAACAACAACTGGAGGTGTAACCGGAACTTCGGGAACTTTATCACTTTCATCAGTCTTGGCACACTTTCTGAAAAATGTATCTATTGTTTTCGTTTGTCTCTTCATTTTTAAAACGAACAATAAACTAAACTCTAAACAAACTCTCAATTATTAACACAGAAGAAATGAAGAAAGCACATATCAATGAAACTGAGATGGTCTGAACACTTGTAAAATGGCGACTGGCGACGGCTGTCGGCTGGTAACATGAGACAGGTGCAGTCGGCTCAAGGTCAACTTATCCGACTATTTACGGTTTCGACCGAACCAGCCCGAGCTCTACGTTCTACCGAGTACGGACGAACTCTCCTGAGTCCCGATCTCTCTTCCACAGCCGAGTGCAGATGTCTGCCGTCTATTGGTATCTGATAGGCGGTATTTAGTCCTCGAAGAATTGTATGTTTTATTATTTATTTGTTACTGTGAATTTATTTATTTATGTAGTTTATACTACGTAGTTATACATATGTACAATTGCTTGTAATACATATATTGTACGTGTACATTTTCCTTTTACTTAAGGGGATTCGTCACCCATTTTCAAACAATTTATTTTTTTGCCCATTTACGGGTGCTGGATCCCCTTAAATAAGATAATCTGCCTTTTCCCTTAAATTTCGGGGGGGGTCCGGACCCCCAGGACCCCCCCCTTGGCTACGCCACTGCTTATGGGATTAAAACCAACATGGCCGACAGCCTCTAAGGTCGGCCTCTTTGCAGGCCAGTTCATTCCAACCTCATGAAGGTAATTCATTACAATCCGTGCATTGTCCACACGTATATTGGCGTGCATAATTATAATATTCTTACCGAAAATATGGGGCTTATCGTACTACATATTCTTGCAGAATCTCTACCACTTATCTTTCAATCTATCCGCCCTCCCATACACGTACAAATATATTGATCCACTCTCCTACTCTTACTCGTTCTGTGGTTTTCACCCACTCGCCCACCATACACGTATAGTGGTATTCATTCATACCTACGTAGTGAAACCCTTAAGCAAATCTATGTGGGGAAATCCACCCAGACCATAAACAATCCAACACCAAAATGCTCTTGGTATACATACAGGCTTCGGTAAAACCCTTTTGTTCACTTCGCCACCCATACTGATGTCCACTAGGAAAAAAACAGTTGTGTCCCAGTCCGCCCTGTAGTAAGTACACGCTTCTAATCCTGCAATGGCTAATGCTGATGTGCTTGGGCCAGTAGTAGATGTCCTACTTCCTAAGTTGCATTGTTTAAGTTAGTTTAAGAGATGACGAATGGCTGGAGCAGAAATAATATTGCGAACAGCTGTGAGATATTGTGATGGTCCGATGTCTCACAGCACTACGTCTCTAAAATTGATAATCCCCTTGTTTTTTTCTCTCTCTATATCGGCCTTGCCCTCGTCTACTACAATTATTGCATCGAGTCTTACGAAAACTAGGAACAGCGCTATTAGTTGTCGGACGATGTACACCTATCCACCTGACCACTGCACCATAAAAAAGCTCAGCTTCCACAAGAGCCCACAATCTTTTCGCCCTAGATTTGCTTAAAAATAATATTGGTTCATAATTTGGACCACAAGCCACATTTCACACAATCTTTACAGAGATGGGAAAACATATACTTCTATGAAATTTAAAATAAGTATATATCCCAAGGTAAAATAAAATGAAATAAGGAAATACATTAGTGATGGATTGATTTAGTTGTTAAGATTAGCAGCTGTATTTCTTTGTCGTGTTGTACATGTATCATAGAAACTGCAACAAACAAATCAAAGTAATACTAATTAAATTGTTGCATTAAAAGAATAAAAAGGCGTTATTAGTTTTGAGCAATATTATATTATTTTGATCATTATTATTTTACTGAGTATGTACGCTTAATAACAAAGAGGCCACCATTGTACGCTTCGTGTCCCAACTCCGTCATTCTCTACTAGTATCACCTCCTTCGTGTAATTTTTCTTCACATTGTACGCTAACATTGTTATAACCTTTTTTGTCAAGTTGCACCTTCCTAAGTTGTTTCATTCATTTTGGTGAATATTAACAAAGGTTCTGGTTGGCCGGCATTGGGGTGTTTATTATTTTTTATCTTTATTTTATATTTTTATCTTATTTTAGCTCTTTGAGCGAAAATATCTTAACATCCTTTCTAGTTCGTATTTAGAATATTCGTGCCAAGTTATAGTTTTTGAGAAACTGATAAATTAAAGGCATTTGGCTTTTATCTGTACAAAATTCACCCTTTATTTTATGTAATATTTGTATTATTATCAAATATTCATAATAACTTCCCGAATTAAACAGGCCTGTATTCTGAGGACACAAAGCGGCATATCTGTTATCACGTAATTTTTCAGGGAACCGTCTTTGATGTGTCAGTTCTTGGGAAACCAGCAACTATTACATGTATCATCACAATCCGACAGCCGTTTGTCGTTACTTACCCATTAAATTGCCCACTACGAGAGTCTGTAATGTACTGGTCATCACATGACACATCCAGGGGTTTGACGAATTCCTCTCCAAAGCTGTTAACATTTCCATAACTCATAAATTGATGAAAACACGTCTTAGTAAGTCTATGTTAGAATCAGTTGTTCGTTGTAAACATTGTAATATAAATAGTACAATAGACTGTGATAGTACAATAAGTATAATCATCTTTAAACTAAGCATGTTTGATGAGTCATGTAATAAGATAATATTATATTGTTGATGAATTAATATTCTACTTCGAGTTGCAGGATCCAATTGCAGGATATGGGGCCTTCGTTTTTTATACTTTATCATATTATTTATAAATCTGAAAAAAATTGTTGACTGCAAGTTTGAATAAGCATTCTTTGTCTATGAAAGTTATCATCTGCACGAAACAGTCCCTTGCAAGTCCGGAGGCCGAAATCTCCAAGCGATAGATGTTGCAGTTAGAGTTGTCTTGCAAGGACGGCTGAGCTCTACTGTGAGACCGAAGGACGAAATCCTCAGATAGGGTTGCAAGCAGACTTCCCCTTTGAGGTTAATTACAAGGACAATTATTAAGACTATTAGGCATCGATATAAAAGATAGGTAACTCATATGGTCAATTTAAAACGTTACTTGTTATTTGTCAAACCCGTTCACCTAATCTATGAAAATACGAGTAGTAACAGATTCTCGCCCCCAATCTACTACTACACAACTCGCCCACACGTAGAATCTTCACACCCATCCTACGTAGACAAGACAACGGGCATCTTCATCAACTCTACGCCTTCACCAGTCTCGGTGAATCCTCACACTCAACCTACGTAGACACGAGTCTTAAAGTGCATCTTCATCAACTCTACGCCTTCACCAGTCTCGGTGGATCTTCACACCCACACTACAAAGACACGGCTCTTAAGGGGAAAATTCGTCAACTCTATGTACTACCAGTATACGGTGATAAAGCTACTCCCACCCACCCATATACATATACGTGTTGTGGTAATGACTCTCCTATTCACCCATAAACGTACTGTGCTAATTACTCAATCTCGGTGTATCCTCACACCAATCCAACGTAGACATTACTCTTTACAGACATCCAAATCGACTCTACATTTTTAACAATTTCGGCGGATCTTCAGTCATCGTTCTCTACCTATTAATTCACCATTGTCGGTGGATGTTTACTACCCTACGTCTTAAGTCATCATGAGTCATAATCTCATTATTCCACATTGACAACAAGAAATACAAAGTTGTATTTGAAATGTCGAAACTAAAATAAACTATACTACAATATAAAAAGATCCATCACCACAAATAAGTCGATCATGTTTCACGCTCGTTGTGCGTGTTCGAATTTTTACTTCTTACACACGAATTGTTGTTTCACTTATTCACTGTGTTGGACAATCATAAAACAATCCTTGTAACAATGGTATATCCGTGTTTGTCATGCATTACGGTGTTGTGGTGACACTCATCGTCTCTGTATTGTCATGTTTTCCTAGACGTCACACTTGAAACACTGGACTTGATCGTGGTAGGCCCAAGCTCCCGGATCTACATGTAAGTAAGTTAATTTGGCCAGGTCCGTAAATAGTATACTGCCACAAGGTGAATAGATGGGTCCACGAGCTACACGTCGAGTAAATGAGTTGTGCGATGTGATCGCCCCCTCACGGGCGTCGAGCCAGCCAGCTAGCTCCTGGTGGGCGAGTACTGAGGACAATAGTGTCACATCCATAACGCTTTACATAAAATAATGTCATTTCGTAAAGTTGATTACGACGAGTCAATTTGAAATAATAATGTACATTTTATGAGCAGTGATTATTGAATTTCTAACGATTAATTCATCAAGTTGTTAATTGTTGCAGCCTACAAATAGGTTTTCACAAGGTAAATCCACCTTCTTTCATTAAGGCTGCGATATGTCAATATGTGCAATAAAACGTTGACCAAGGCTAAATACTTTAGAGAGTAGACCTCATAAAACTGTAGTTGAAGTCAAATTAATACAAATCTAGTGCGTTGACCAATGCACTACAGCAAAATTGCAATGCAACAACAATAAAAACATTCAAACACGACATGCTCCTTCAGCATTAAAAATAATCCTAAAACTAAGTAAAAAAATTATCCGCAAATTAGATTTTTTGCTTATATAATATTTAACAAGTATAATATTGTAACTACTATATTAAACTTGGATCTTCCGTTCAAGACATGTTTCTGATTTGTACTTTCGAACATGTATTTAATTTTGTTTCACTACCTTCAACTTATAAATGCAAGGTTCAATCCCACAAAGAGGATCTGGCCAAGATATTCACAAAAAATCCCGTCCTGAGTATATGATAGCATTATTTTATGTCCCCTCTGATAAGAATGAAAATTTGCTGAACTTAGCAAAACGTGTAAGAGAAGAGTTATGCCAGGAAGTATAGGATGTGATGTTAATGACTTTTCACTTTAGGTGAAGGCCTCTTGTGTGCAGTTTGTTTTAGGGAACTTAGTTCTTCGCCAGAGGATTTGAAACTATTCGTAGCCTACGCCATACTGTTCACTTTCACCTCGGAAATATCTGCCAAGTCCCTGCCCCACTGATTTAATTTCCCATATCAAGCCCCCAAACAACCAACACCTCCTCACGCCGTTGTCTTCAGCGGCCCACTCCAGTCAGTGGCCTCGGAGCCGCCTACTACAGCTCCCTGACTCACCAGAGGGGCTGATGCCCTCGCCCACCTGTTGATCAAACACCACTTCTGTCAAAGATCCACTCGTAGAAGCCATCATTCTTAGACTACGAGTACTTTTGATCCTGAGGCAACCAGAAACAAAAGGAAATTAAACCTAAACTCTCAGTGTAACAAATTTTTGTTTGATCAAACATCAATTTTGTTGACGATCCATTCGTACAATCCATCAGTCATGGACTTACGTATTCATTACGAGTACTTGATGATCCTGAGGTAACCAGAAACAAAGGAAATTAAATATAGATAGTGAAGCAAATGTTTGTTTAAATCTGTCAAAGATCCCCTCTTACAACCCAGTATTAATAGATTTTCTGCATTCAGTAGGCTATTTTTTATTCCTTTGTATTATAAATCAGACAAAGCAATGTCAGCAGTTCATCCTTTGGCAATAAAAAGAAGTACAAAACGGAATTACTCTCATTTTACCATATATTTCTTTGAAAATCGATACGTTAGATCAAATAGATTTGTAATTTGTTTACAAATAAGTAACAATACTGAAAACGTTAACTTAGTCTCCTCTAACAGTTTTGTAAAAACTGTACAATAAAATGATACACTTAGCTTATCAAAATGAAGTCATGCGCTGGATGCGTACGTACAGCTGCTCGCAGTTTATCAGTGTTTGTCTGATAGTACACGTCCAGTCTGAGTATGCTGTTATGTTGCTGGGCTACATATCATCGTGGCATCGCCTCGTACATCGTCTCGAGGTATAAATAAACTGCAGTAGTGAATCTTCAAGGCTATCGTCCGAAATTATGCTACTTTTACAATAAATTATCTCTGCAAAATAAACAAAGTAATCGAGCGTAGTTATTTGACGTTTTATATGAAATTGTTACTGACAAAATTATATTCAATGACGTTCGAATTCGAAAGAGAAATATGATGGAGACTATTAGATAAACTGACTCTTGACGCGTCAAAAGCAAAATTTGGTAATATTTTTGTTAATATAGTACATACTGCCATCTCTTGATTTTTATTAGTTTTAGTATTGAACTTCAATTTATTGAGTGGTCTAGTAGTGTTTACCGAAGCAGACTTCAAATCTTCATTGTTTGTTATTTTTATATTGCAACCTATGCTAATATAAAATAATATATGTAAGGTACTGAAGTTTCACTGACTCAGTTAAACTATAGTCTTGACATAATAAAGTTTCAACCTATTCACTTTCATGATTTTTTTCTCCAGATTTGTGTTACTTAGCCCTTTTAACGCCAGCCTAATTTTTCATGGTGGTGCGAAAAACGCCAAGCTAATTTTCAGTAGATGTGCGAAAAACGCCAAGCCAATTTTGACTAAAATGCAGAGTCTTGCTTAAAAATTCACAGTAAATTCATTAATTGTCATAAATTAATGAAATTAGTCTTGTTGTGTTGGTATTGAGTTGTACTATAACATAAAAATAAAAGTTTTAATTGTTGGCCATTTTTTGGTTTTGTTAACAAACAAATATAAATTTACTTTTTTTATTTTTAAAAATTGTTGTACTTTGTAGTATCATAACATACCATAAATATCAAACCACCACATATGTTAGTATTTTATCATATAAAACATTTAATTGTTAGCACATACACAAAATTTGAAGAATTTACCTTGATATATACAGATGTTATGTTGCATTTTCCAGATATTTACATTTTGAGAAAAATCACATGTTATGCCATGGTAACACAATTTTTCATTTGAAGTTCATAAAAAGTATTAAATTGCACTAAAAACTTATACAACAGTCTAATATTACTAAACTAATAAACATTTGAAGAATTTACCTTGACATATACAGATGTTATGTTGCATTTTCCAGATATTTACATTTTGAGAAAATCACATGTTACCATGGTAACACAATTTTTCATTTGAAGTTCATAAAAAGTATTAAATTGCACTAAAAACTTACACAACAGTCTAATATTACTAAACTAATAAAATAAGCCCACTTTTTTATATTTACAGGGTCTACATACAATTTGTAAACAAACCACAAACACACTGAATGGATGAACTGGGTCATCTAACAAAAGTAAACAAAAACAACTTTGGTTCCATAGATAGAGTATAATGCATAGAAAAAATCCAAAGAGGTTAAAATATTTTTCTGTATGTTCCTTATATACTATAGAAAGAGTGTGCCAAATTTCATTGACTTTGATTAATATTAAAGACATGAAAAAAAAAATAAAAATGAACGATCGATATAGCGATCGTTAGCAGTTTTAGCGCGACTATGAACGATCGTTATATCGATCGTCGGCGATTTTCGCACAAGTGCCGACGATCGATATAGCGATCGTCGGCGTTAAAAGGGTTAGTTATTAAAATACACCATGATAATGAAACACAAAATATTTTTTTTTTAATATAAATTATATATTGAAACATGCATACATTGATAATGTTTTGTATATCTTAGAGAGTATTTTTTAAATCCACAACAAATTATGCCTTCAATGTTTTAATTGTTAATCTATTAAGGAGAGGGGGGTTGTCAGTACAGTACTTCATAACAAAGCTTTTGTAATACCGTGCATGAGTGAAATCGGTCGGTAATTGTGTGTTGTGTAGACGGCCTACAGGCTGTTTCATATTGGCCTTAATCACATCGCGGCAATGAAGTTGACCTACACTTAAGGCTACTCTATATGCACGATAGTTGTCCAAACGTTGTGATTTATACCAGTTACTGTCCTTACGTCCTTAAATATTTATTCTCTCTCCTCGTAAAAAAATAAATAAAATAATTACAACTGATATTAATATATTGAGTATTGTCTCTTTCACAAAAACGCCATTGTCATAAAAACCGCTGCGTATATTGCGAAAAGTAAATTTTTATCAAATAGCAGTAGCCAAAAAAGTACTTCCATTTACAAACTCACCTGAATCAAACTTGTATAAACTTGTAGTAAACCAATGAAAATCAAACTTGCAACGATCAATCCCAAACAATTAAATAAAAATGAATTACCTCAGTTTACTGTTCGTTAATCATTTTTAGTTTAATCGTATTTGGGGGGCTGATTATTTTTTTCCTATTTATTAATATGTTGTCTTTATTTTTTTCTGTTTACTTGCCACCAGTCGGCATGAACACTGTACTTACTAAGTCATTGGTGACAAGAGAACTATAAAATGCCAACATATATAACTAAATTAAACCTAAAAAGGATCACTTCTATCTATATCGTTCATATCCCTAAAATTTCATTCATGAAATACGTATCTTCCAAGGCTGGCGGCGATAAATATGGGCGTTTTAATGGCTGTTAACTAAACAAACAATGACATTAGGCTAATAAGCGAGTTGAGAAAACTTTCGCATGCGGTAATTGTCAACAAATCTTCATCCCAGTAGCTTATCCATTATCGATTTCATAAAATCACTATTTTGTCGAAGCTATGTATATCGTAGCAGGTATACAGTTTGTCACGGGCTTTCTTTTTATTAATGGGTTCTTAAGACTTACCTCAAACCTTTAGTTACATAAATTACTTGTACATTTTTATGTTATTGTTTTCGGACGTTCGCCTTTGGAGGGTACTAATTATATGGTGCGGAGTCGTGACACTAACACAACTAATATACGTAGTTAAGTTGGGGTTTTCTAAGGAGTACCCTTGACGAATTGATTCCAAGATCCCCATAACTTCTCATGAATTTACTCAAACGATCCTTTTAAGAAGGCCCCTTTTAAGTTCGAGTGTACATTGTGTAAGATAGTCAATCGTGCTCATGTAGAGTGGAGTGGAAGGGCCCATTTCACCTGCGAGCAAGTTGTCAGTTCGTATTTTAAATTAACTGTGCACTACAAATTTTTTTTAAAGGAGAAGCCGACCTCCTTCTTAATCTTACTCTGTCCATCCCTCATTACTTTAGAATTACACTTATATAGAATTACTTAGAAACGAATATATAATCTGTCCACAAACACATATGACTACAGTAGCATACTCCATCCATGTTGGTGGTTGCTACTGTAAAGACCATTTAGCTGATAGTGTTACCACTGCACTTTTTAGTTCTGGTTATATAATCCGCAATATCTAGAGCCAAAAAGTTCCCGGGGAGCAGACACGGTTTATTTCTTAAGTAGGCTTTAAGAAATATCAGTTTCCTGAAAGTTCCAATTCAGGAGCACCCCATTGTAGGAATGGTAATAACATTAGAACCGATTAATATCAGTGATGATGGAAGGAGAATTAATATAAGCGTAACGCTTTAAGCATTGTCATTATCTTCTTTAGTCTTTTAATTTCTCACAATATGAAAACAATTAAATAGAGAGTGATGTGTTACTGATCTAGTTGACCACAGAAAGGACCGGACCGAACCGACTGTGACTCCATGGAACAAGAATGCCGTTCGCCTTCAGCCGCTCCGCGTCCATCTAATCTCACTCCCTCGGACGTTACAAAAGAGCTTAATGAATTCTGGCACCGCCATTTGTATTGAAAGTTACTCGCCATTCTCACTATACCCTTATCGAGAATGGAAATACAAACTTACTCGCTAATGTGGTCCCAATGTGAGAGTACAGTATTTGTGGTTCAAGCTTTAGTCCACTAGGTATTGTGATATTTTGAGGGCAGGACTCTGTATCAAATTAAGCCTTTTTATCGACAAATGTATGTGTGTTTTATAGGTGTAAACGTGAAAGAAGAAAGGTAGTCTGTCCGTACTTCTCATGATCAGAAAGAAATATAGTTTTATATTATTTGCTGTGTTACTTTTGTATTTATTTTTATTTATTGATAAGACGCCGATCGTCAAGATATGGGCGAATATGAATTTCGAATGAGTGTAGATGAGCGAATGTAGTCATTGTTACAAATTAAGGGCGACTAAGTCCTTAGAAAGCGTCATTAATTAGTAGCCCAATTACAAATGAACAGCTGGTGATTATCAGCTGACCCTTTCAAAATGTAGGTCTATTATGACTCTGTTTGGGACAAAACTGAAAACCCTTTTAAGCACATGAAGCGGGGGATTGTACAACTTTTTACTTAAAAGGATTATTTTTCCAGACAGAACTTTTGAGCAATATACAATATAAAGAAAATCCCCAAAACCCCAAAAAGTTCGAACATGGGGAAAATTTATCTGGGGGTTTAAGCCCTTTTTTTTATTGTAAACCCAAATTGGGGTTACGTACAAATGATGAAATGTTATTACAAAAATGTACCCAGCCGTTTTAAAACCCCAAGCTTTTAAAAAAATCGCCCAAAATGATCGTCTGGTATTTTAAATTATTTAAAAAACCCTGAAAAAAAAACCAAATTTTTGGGGTGTAGAAGTTTGAATGGTCCCCCTTCAACCCCCAAGGTTACGACCATCCCGTTAAAAACTTCCCCATTTTTTTTCCCCAAAACTGGACTTTTCAATGCCCTTTCAAAAGCCCCGGGTTTACCGAAACCCCCCCCCCCCCCCCAGCCATGACTATCGGGTTATTGCCCGGAAACGGGGGAAATCATTTTAACCTAAGCCCATCCAGGGCGAGCATGTTCAAAACCCTTTTTGGCGACCTGTCGCGTTGTCCACAGACGATCGAATTTGCTCGCGAATATCCGGCCGCCCGCCGCCCCGTACCCCTTTCCCCTCTTTTGCCTTTTCTCATCACGTTTGGGGAAAAATGCCCCTTACATTTTCCCCAAGCATTTTCAAACTTTCCTTTCTTAACCTCCTAACCCAGGGGTGCTATTTTAGGCCTGTAAATAAACTGAAATTGATCCTAGAAAAATATATGGTTTTTTAAAGTAGATAAACCGAATGTACTATATTTGGGACATATTTTTTTAAAATCACTAGCCCTAAATTTTTTTTTTTGTTTTTTTTTCTGTTTTTTTTTCAAAAAACCAAACTTTAAACCAACAACTTTTTTTAAACACAAAAAAAAAAAAATCCAAAAAATTTTCGAATTTTTAAAGTCCAATTATTTATGCCTTTTAAAAAGACATCCGGTCCAATAGGGTTTAAAGGGGGGGAAAAGTGAATAAATTTCTACATTTTTACTTTTATAAACTATTTTATTTTCTAAATTATAAACAATCTTTTATTTCTGTAGGGTATAGTTACTTTTTTATTTTTGAGGAACTGAAAGAAGCAGTTTTTATTTTTTTTTTAAGAAAAAGGAAAACATTGCATTTTGCGCAATAAATGTGTTTCTTCAGCTTGCATTTGGGGGCCCATTCTGCATCTTTTTTGTTGCCCTTCTTAACCTTAGGTGGGGTTTTTGGCACCCTTTTTTGCGCACAAACTGACAAAGGGGTAGGGACTTTTTTCCCCCAAACCTCAAAAACCGATAACATTTTCTTCCAAAATCGTCTTCAACAAACGTTTTCATTGGGCTCAAAAATTCTTGTTGAAAAGGCGTTCCCCAAACATCAACTTAAATTTCCCAAAATTTGAGGAATATCCCTGTTTCCCAAACCCCGTTTTTCCCTTTTGTTTTTTTTCCCCATCTGAGCCGGGCATTTACTAGGGGCTAAATCAAAAAAAAGCAAAATGCACCTTACTGTCCATTTTTTTTTGTTCAGCCCGGGGAAAAAGGAAACAGAAACGACAAAAACCTATCTCCCCGGGCTAAAACCCCCCATTTTTTTTGTTAAAAGAGTCTAAAACCCTTTTTGGTTGTTTGTTTTAAACCCAAAACCTCTTTTCTTTCTTATTCCTTTTTTTTAACAGTACTTTCGGATCCAAATTTTCAGGGTTTGAAAGAAAAACAACGGGTTTTTAACCAACCACTTGGTCCCAATGCAATAAACTTGCCCTTCCCTAACAGAACGTTAGTATTTGCCTTTTGTTTTTTTTTTTTAAAATAACTTGTCATCAATTAAATCATTGTTTTTGGGCACCTGTTTTTTCATCAGTGTACCTGAGCACCTGACCCCCTTTACTAAAAAAAGCCCCTCTGCTAATTTAACAGTAAGAAAGAACCCAAACCATATAAATAAACAAAGCCGGGAACAAATTTGATCGTGACAGATAAAGCACCGCTGCTTCACCAAGAGAAAACCCCCTGTTTTGACCAAAAAAGGGAAAAAAGTGGTTTTTCCCTTTTGTTTAGACCCTAAAGTCACATTTTATCCTTTAAAAGAGTTAGCCAAAACAAAAACTTTGACCCTAAAAGGTTTTTTGGTTTGTTGGGGACAAAACTGTTTTAGACTACAAGTGCCAAAAAGGGGTATCATCATTTCATCTATCAGAAAAAGTTTTTCTCGAGGTTGATCCTTTGCATCCCTGTAAAATTTTTTTTAACAAAAGGGGAAGTTTTTTTCCAAAACCCCGGGTTCACTTTGTTTTTGCTTCATTGGAAATATCATTGTCAAACACTACCTTTAAATTGATTTTCTAATAGAAAAAAAGCAAATCCCTCGTCATAAATTACTAATTAAAAATTTTTTAAAAATTTTTTCCCTCCCAAAACATTTCGTTTTTTTTGGGAATGGAGAGCTGACTTTAACAAATTTGATCCCCGACCAAACTTTAAGTCTTCAAAACTTAATCCTAAAGTCTTCCCAAATTGGGATTTGGACATAATTTGATTAGTTTTTTCTACCATTATTTTTAGAAAGTCGTCACCCCAATGAAATTAAAGCAATAAATTCGCCCATCACCCCCAAGAGCTTTAACAGCTTTCAGGCAAGGTAAAGCTGGTTTGTTGGGGTTGGATTGGTTCAGGGCTCAAATTTTTTTTTCCTTTCCTCCTTTTTGGGCCTTCGGGTTTTTTTCTTCCTGATTTACCTTTGCTTTTGGTATGGGTTTATTTGCTGAAAAAATTTAAAAAAAATTATTAGTTTAAGGGAAAGTAATTTTAGTGAAAAGGGGGTTTTTGGACAAACTTTAAAACTGAAAACAATAATAAAATAAAATTTTTTTTTCATTAAATTAAGTTTAATTGGCTTTTAATTTTAGTTTAAGTAATTTTGGTTACCTTTTTTTTTTTTCCCTGAGATGTTGGGGGCTTTTTTCTTTTTCACCACTTGCCCCTGTCAAAATTCTGATCCATTTCAGGTTCATGGGTAGGAATTTTCATCCTATCATCTACATCGCTATCGAGAGGGGGTTTAAAACATTTCCATTTTTTCGCTTGAACCCATTTCAGGTTCCATCTGCCCTTTCCCATTTTCCCATAATCTAAAATTATCAAAATTTGGAGCTAAACCCCAGTAGTCTTCATCCCCAAAATTGCAAAAAATTATAAATTTGTATTTTACCTAAAAAATTTCTTTATTTTTTTTGGGTTTTTGTAAAAAACGGGAAATTTTTTTAATTTTTTTACTAATCACGATTTCAACAGGTACGTAAAAAAAATTAAAATTACTTGTAAATAATTTTTTTGGGAAAAACAAACAAAACAAGGGCTGTTTTTTTTTTAAAGGGAAAAAACTGAAATTTTTTAACATAAATTTGAAAACCGAATTTCCATTATTTCACATGTTAAAATGGATAAAACTTAATGGGAGACCAAAAAGTGTTTTTTTTGGGACATTAAAAAATAATCAAAAAAAAATTAAATTGAAACTTCATTATTTTTATTTCTTTAAAATGCTTTAACATAAAGTTCATTATTATTTTTAAAAATTTTTTAAAAACTAAAAAAACCATTTCAAATAGTTATTTGTGCTTTTTACCTAATTTAAATAAAGGGGTCGCAGAGTTACGACGTCGCCATGATTTCAGGTGCCGGTGACTCATATAACTGAGGCTTGACTGGCTGAAGACGCGTCATCCAGATTGGGGGGAAACCCGGCTTAAACAGAAGAAACCAATCTCTGCCTCGAAACAGACAAAAATTTCCTTTAATTTTTTTTTTACTGAGGGTGTGCTAAAAACAACTTTAGGCATTGTTACATAAAATGATTTTTTTTAACCAGGACTCATTTGGGTTTAAGGGTTTATGGCAAAAAAACCGCACATTGGCCCTAATTGAAAAAAACAACCTTTTTTCCCAGGTCCCAGGGGTTAAATGTTTATAATTTTTCGAATTTTCCACGTCTCACAAACACCTCTTTTTCCCGAAAAAGTTTTAAAAATTCCGTCCATAACTGTTTTGAAAACGCTTGAACCCCCCAAAAATTTTTTACTTTTAAATTTCACAAGAGACCGTAGGCATGTTTTTTTAACAAGAACAATAACACCTGAGCCCCTTTCCCCGGGAAGTGTTGCAATTTGAAATAAAAAAAATCCCAGGGAAACCAAAGGGTTACGGGTAGAAACTCACAACAGGGGTCGCCCCACAGACGGGCCGACATATTCTTGTTTGAAGCTGGGGGTCGCCGGTCCGCCGAGCCAGCGCCGAGCCAAAACATGCTCCCGGGTTTGGGAAAAGCTCGTTGACCCCCAAAAATTTTTGGCGAGCATGTTCGCCCCCAACACCGTCACGAGCATGTTTGTGTGTGGATCTAAAATCTCATGTTACTTTTTCCAACATTACTGAATTGAAAACTCAAAATTGGGAAACCAAAAAATTTTTTCTTAGGTTTTCAATTCCCTTTTTTTACGGTCGTTTTGTGTTAAACAGAAAAATTATTTTTTAACTTGTTAGCCCTTGATATATAGTGAAGTGGGGGTTTCTGATTATCTTATTCAAACAAAAATGTTATTAAATTTAAATTTTTTTATTAAAAGGGTTTTTTTTTGTCGCCACCAAAAAATTTTGTGTTAAAATCCAGCAGTTTTTTGGGGAAAAGGGTTTTAAACGCGTAGAAATATCGAATGAAAAAACATTCTTAAAAACATTTTTTTTTTTTTATAGAGGTCACAACTCAACGATAAAAAAAGTTATAATTGTATAAAACGGCGCTTTTTTTTCCCAAATAAAACTTAAAAATTTGGTATTTCGTCTTTAGTGAAAAATCCTGGTAGATGGATAAACCTGAATCACTTTAAAGGGAAAATTCCTGCCCTACTATTTTTGGGAAAATTTTTTTGGGTTTGGATAGATAGGAGAGGCCCTGCTAAGTGCAAAGTACAGTGATTACTTAAAGTATTTAAAATTTTCTGAAAGAACAGCACCCCCAATATGTGGGGTCAACGAGAAATTCCAACCGCGAGCATTTTCCCGGCTCGGCCCCTGGGCTCGTCGGCCCCGGGCCCGCCCCCCGAGCTTCAAAAAGAATATGCTGGGCCCCGTCTGGGGGGCCACCAGGGTTCTTGAGAAAGCCACCCCGAAAACCCTTTGGTCCGGGGTTTTTCCCTTATTTAAAATTCGCAACACTTCCCGGAAAAAGGGGGCCCTCACCCGTGTTATTGTTCTTTTTTAAAAAAAACAGTCCTACGTGTCTCTTGTCAGTTCCCAGTAAAATTTTTTGGTGCGTTAAAGCGAAAACCCAAACATTAGGAGGGGAATTTATAAAACTTTATGGGAACCCAGGGGTTTTTTTGTGAACGTGAAAATCGAAACTTAAAAACTTTTAACCTCCGAGCCCTGGGAAAAAAGGTTGTTTTGGGTAAATTTAAAGGGCCTAATTGCTTTTTTTTAGCACAAAACCCATGCACTAAATGAGCCCTGGATAAAAAAAAAAATCAATTTTATGTAACAATCGCCAAGGGTCCCTTTTTTTTAAGGCACACATCAAAAAAAAAAAATTTAAAAGGGAAAAATTTAAAGCTCGTTTCGGGGCCCAAAATTTGGAAACAAACTGTCAAGCCGGGTTTTTCCCGCCAATCGGAGACGCGCCCTTAAAAGCCAGCCCAACCCC
>JAQJVL010000486.1:29050-53018 GCA_035578905.1 Stictocephala bisonia
AAAAAATCAGATTTTTTAAAATTCTTACTAAAATATCTATTTATAAACATAAAATATCTGATTTTTCTGACTAAAACATAAAACACTTGATAATATTTCGTAAAAGTTAGTATTACTATATATTTTGAAGAAGTTGATGTTTTCATTCAAAGAGTTTCTGAAGGCTATAGAAGACAACTTAGTGTTTCGTACATGGAAGCCTAAAAAAGTAAAGAAGCCTCCCCCGCGAGGCCGAAGACCGATAACCTAAAGTATGAACAGCTACGAGCAGAGTCCCCTTGCGAGGCTGTAGGGCGAGATCATCAAACGAGGTACAAGAAGAGCCCCTCCCCCACCATTAGGCCGATATCTGTTCCATAAGGGCCACCACGGTCCTTTTTGAGGGTAGGCTGAGCTCAACTAGCTACTGACGAGGGAAGAATCATACAAAAGAACGCAAATGTCACTGTAACTATGAGGGGCTTACGGGGATGACCCCTATTAATTAAATATATGAGAAATTGAGAATGAGAATAATTTCTTTTAAGATTGATATTTTATAAAACCATTTTGGAACCTATTATTCAATAAACATACAACATTCAAGTACAGTACTAAAAACATTACACGTGCCCATGTTTGCTGTTAATTAAATGATTCACCTTTAGGAGAAATGTTTGGAGTAACTTTGGCTCACTAATAGAAAAATGGCAAAAGGGCTGCTCTGGGCAAAAAGTAATACACTAAACAAAAATGGCAAAAGGGCTGCTCTGGGCAAAAAGTAAATACACTAAACAAAAATCCAATTAAAGTAAAATAAGTAATTAATATTAGAAATAGTTGTTCAACCAAATTACTGCATATAATGCTAAGATGAGTTACATTAAAAAATAAATTCTTTATCCAAATACTTTTTTAGATAAAGATTGTAGTACTTGGAACCATCAAATGGCAGTAAGAGTTTTAATAATCTTATCTATATATCTCACTCAATGACAGCATGTCTAAATATGCAGGATAAGACTGTATCTTGACAGTTTTGTAGATATTAAACAGATCGTCACCAAGTTGAAGGCCCAGATAACTGCACCGAAATAGTAATGATGTTCGTGCCTGTTGGATGTTGACAACAGATAACGTGTCGGTAAACAAGCGGTGTGCCGGGCGGGGAGGGGCGAGCGGTGTGACGTCACCTACGATTAATACCTCTAACTACGCCGACATTTCCGACTACCAATTACTATTGTGAGCGTGAGAATCCCACAGCCTCGCCTGACACATCCCACCGTCACGTTTCACTTTGACGTCATCGATTTAGAAGTGTATCATCTGATTCAATAATTCCACTAGCTGGGAATGCAAAAATATGTATCTGACCTTCCGCCTATAAAACTGATCTTCCGCGGTAACTTAAGACCCATTTATGACTCTGCGTACAACATATATTCAATCTTCCATACAATAAATAAATAAATAAATAAAAATGCCTTTTATTGGAGCGTTACTCAGTATAAACTGCTTTTCAGTACAACTCAGGTCATAATACTACACTGCTCTTAAACTATAAACTAAAATTATATACAACCAGAGGACGTAATTAACCTAACGGTAACAATCATACATTAACTTTTTAATTTTACTCTTAAAAGTATTTAGAGCACAAGTGTTTTTGACAGATGCGGGGAGGTCATTATAGAGAGTGGGCCCAAAGTAGGAAAAACTTTTCCTACCCCCCTCAAGCCTCACTCTTGGAAAGTGAAGCATCTCCCCATGGCGGGTGCCACGCAGAGCCACCTCGCCCCGTTTTCGGAGCCGTCTATTAATGTATTCAGGCTCTCCAAGCGTCAGGGTCTTATGCACCATACAGCCTGTGAGCACCCTGCATACATCCTCCATGAGAGGAAGTTTGGCATCTTGCCTGAAGGAGGACACATGGTCGAAGCGCTTCAGGCCATACACAAAACGGATGGCAGTGTTTTGCAGCTTCTGGATCCTCTCCATATCCTCTTTTGAAATGCTGTTGCCGTATGCAGGGTAACAGTAATAAAACAGCGACAGGACACACGACTGTATGAGCTTTACTTTCGCGGACTCCGGAAGCAAATCTCTGAATCTATACATGCCTCTCAGCCTGCCCAAGGCCTTTTGCATTATGTACGTAACATGGTCTGTGATGCTGAGATCACTGTCCAAGACCACTCCAAGAGTCTTAACTTTGCTAGCGATCTCAAGACTCTGTCCGTTCAGTGACACATGCACGCCGTCATTGCTGAGGGTTTGAACAACTTCTTGTGGGGCTATGTACAGCACCTTGCACTTGTCAATGTTCAATTTAAGCCCATTTTTGACTGACCTTTTGTAGATGTTATCTAAATCTGAGTTCATGTCATCAATAGCCATCATGATCAGTTCAGGCTCAAAGGACAGATGCAACTGTTTGTCGTCCGCGAAATCGTGCTCAACTGCGTTCAGCGCAGGACGTGGGCGGTCAGCCGTGTAGATCACAAAACACTTTGGCCCCACACGACTACCCTGTGGAACACCGCGCACTCTGACAAGTGGTTTTGATGTTTGGCCCCCGTGCCTAGTGACCTGCTGCCTTTCGCCAAGATATGAATCCATCCAGTCAATTGAAATGTCGTCAAACCCGTAAAATCGAAGTTTTGCTAAAAACAATTCTACACTCATCGAATCAAAAGCCTGGGAGTAGTCAAGCACTACAACAATACTGTACATCCCCTTGTCTCTTGCATCATATAAATCAGCAAATAAATTCACTAGTGCTGTACAAGTGCTATGATTACTCCGAAACCCAGATTGTAATGTCGGCAATATGTTCTTTCTTTCCATATACTCTCCCATTTGCATGTCTACAACCTTTTCTATATATATTTCACTTCCCCTCTCGCGCACACCAAGGCAAGAGCTACGTTGTGCGCGTAGCCATACACGTAATGTCGTATTGACCTTCCCGTCCACCCATACACGTAATGTCGTTTTAACCCACCCACCCACCCTTACACGTACTGTCATATTGGCCCACCCACCCACCTATACACGTATTATCGTTTTACAACGTACTATCGTCGTACGTGTATTTGTTACAATGTGACAAATACACGTACGACCTACAACGATCCTTTCAAAATTATTTTACAAATTCACCGTTACTTTTCAAATTCGTTGGTAATTAAAGTATGACGACATTTAGGAGGTCTCTGATCCAAGCCTTCACGGAGGTATCTGATAGATCTCACACATCACACCATGACTCACATCAGACAAAGATATCTTTGATATCACTAGTAACCAGAGCACTATGAGATCACGATGATGCGAATATACAGAGATCCATTCAAACCTTCAAATTGTCTCTGGAAGAATAAATTGTTTCTAAAGCTAAAAGCAAACAGTTTATATACGATGATAGCCTACGTTATGCACTATAAGTGCAGTAACTGCCTAGTACTTACTGTTCTGTAGGTCTAGGGGCTTTGACGAGCCTCCACTACGCTGACACACACCAACAGGACATGGGCCTACGACTCACCACTCACGTAGAGTACGTCTTTAGGATAGACAACTGTGATTATTCTAAGACCGACTTTGATAACTCACGTCTCAGACAGTGTAGTGTTTCTAAATATGCTATTTTCAATGTGTAACAGCTGATCTTTGTTTTGATGTTGATTATTATAAAAAGTAAACAGAATGTTTTGAATTAATTATGTCTGATTTTTTTTAATACTTATAAATAGAAAAATGGCGACGAATAGAGGGAAAAATAGAAGAAAACACGAGGAATATACAGAGGATTTCAGCCAGCCTGTAATACAACCTTTTCTATGTTCGAATTTTGAGAAATTAGGCGCCGACCTTGAGACTTGGAGTACTTAATTGGTAAGACTGAACATTTTTTTTCGAATTGAATGGATTTAAAACTGACACAAAGAAAAACAGTATTTAGTAAATTTAGTGACTTCTAAAAATATTTCATGATTTAAGGATCAATTTGAGTCCAATTAATCCATTGGATCAAATTTATGATGAACTATGTAGTACCTTGCAATCTATACTAGAACTTTGTGGTAGCACAATTTGTGAGCAACACAAATTTTCAAAACGTGTTCAAAAACCAGGCGAGTCCATAGTTTGTTTTGCAAATGACCTTAAATCTTTGTCCACTAAATGCGACTTTAAAGGTCCAAAATGCAGTGCTTCAACAGCTGATGTCCATTTGCGACAGCAGTTTATTTCTGGACTCAAGGATGGCAAGTTGTTATCAAAATTGATTGAAACTCATGAAAATAAATCGTTTAAAACAATGTTTAAACAAATTAAGGATGAAACAAAAATAATCCAGAAATCAAATCTTTCATCAACCAGTGAGGAGCAATTTAAAATACGTGTGACGAAGAACGTTAAATCAGCACAAGGAGAAAATACTGCATTAGTTTATTTCAGATATGGAGGGAGTTACCATATTAAGAATTGCGAGTTACCATCAGACAATACGTGTTATAATTGTCACAGAAAAGGTCACATTAGCAGTGTTTGTAGGAGAAAGAAACAGAGTATGCTACAAACTGTCGACGCATTCCGAGAGTCAAGACGACGAAGAAATCGGTGAGTTTAAAAATATGCCGTTAGTATCTACGGTTTCGATTGGAAAGAAAATTGAGACGCTTAGCGGTATCTAGACTGTCCGATGATGCAGTTCAACCCGAAATGGTCGACAGGCCTGGTAGAATAATGTTAGACTGTACTATTGATGACAAACACAATTCCTTTGAATTAGACACGGGTGCAGCTGTAAGTACAATCTTTACATTTGTTTAAAAACCTGTTTCCGAGTAAAGTACTTAACAAAACAAGGTTACGTTTACAAACATATACTTGGGAAATTATACGTCCAGTGGGATTTGATACGGTTGAAGACCAGATATCTGTTGGAAATATGTATGTGATTTGTGGTAATGTAGATAGCATATTTAGAAGAGAATGGTTGAAACCGGTCTTCCTGTTATGAACCAATTTTCAGACAAGTGCCTTGATGAGGAAAAAGATGATTCCATAAGAGAAATGAAAAAGTCGTTTCCTAATGTTTTTCTTCCCGGAGCAGCGAAAGTACCGAATTATGAGGTCCATTTGCATTTGAAACCCAATTTTAAGCCCGTGTATTTACCATCTCGACCTGTTCCTTTTGCAATCAGAGTGAAGTTAAATGATGAATAAATCGGCTAGAAAGGGAGGGAATTATCACAAAGTTAACTTATAACCCATGGGGTACACCCGTGGTACCAATTGCAAAACCTAACGGAGACATTAGGCTGTGTACCAATTATAAAGGTATCGTTATACTAGAGGTTTATATTACCTTATATTCAGTCAAGTGGCCCAACACGTCGTCAGATGGCGATCGGTTTCGACTAACTCATGTAGTAATTCTCAAGCAGAAAATACATACAATCTTCACTCTTGTGAGGTCGTCGATAAGTCTTCAAAAACATTGAACACACACGACGACCTCTAGACTCGCAACCTGCACCACCCGCGCCGTGTACCGACCGTGTCTCTGCCATATTTTAATTTTAATAAATGTCCGCTTTATTTTTTTTGTGTGTCATCCGTCCGTGTGTGTTCAGTGTTTTTTCAGACTTATGACAACCCCACAAGAGTGAATATTGTATGTATTTTCTGCTTGAGAATGACTACATGAGTTAGTCGAAACCGGTCGCCATCTGACGACGTGTTGGGCCACTTGACTGAATATAATAAGGTAATATAAACCTCTAGTATAATTAGACAGTGGTCCGGAGGCAATTCATTATGAAATAAGCTATCCGTTAACAAGTTTTTAGAACCAGATCACTACCCTATTCCTACCTTAGATGAGCTATTTTCTAGCATGAGCGGCTGCAAATTTTTCTCAACTATTGACATTTCGCAAGCATACTTAAATATTGTTATTGACAACGAGAGTGCCAAAATACAAGCGATCAGTACTCATAAGGGTGTATACGCAGTTAATCGACTGATGTTTGGAACAAAAATGCTCCTGCGGAATGGCGAAGATTCATATCTCAAGCACTTGAGGAAATTTTGGGAGTATCAGTATTTTATGATGACATCAGAATAATGAGTAAAACCCTGGAGAACATAAGCAGCGGCTAAAAGAAGTTTTCAAAAGGATATCTGAAAACAACTTGCAGATAAACAGTAAGAAGTGTCAGTACTTTAGGTCTAAGATTACGTATCTAGGTCATGAAATATCGGAGAAGGGTGTCTATAAGTGTAAGGATAAGTTAGAAGTTGTAGTTAATACACCAAGTCCTAACAATAAGGATGAACTAAGAAGTTGGTTAGGTTTGGTAAACTATTACGGACGATTTGTCAACAAACTGTCAAGCTTGCTTCACCCTTTGTATGAGCTCATAAGGAACGGAGTGAAGTTTGTTTGGACTACAGAATGTGAAAAGGCTACAGAATGTGGAATCAGACTAAGAACGAAATTTCGTCCGATACTGTATTAATACCATATGATCCGAGTTTGCCCGTAATTTTTTCCGTTGATGCCAGTTCATTAGGTCTTGGAACAACTCTATCACACTCATTTTTGGACGGGTCAGAGAAACTATTATGTTTTGCTTCCCGAGCTCTCTCATCGGCAGAACAATCTTATTCTCAGGTAGACAAGGAAGCAACAGCAATATTTTGGGTTGTTAATACAATTTTCCAGTATCTGTTTTCAAAACGATTCATTTTGAGGACTGACAATAAACCCTTGCATCAATTTTCAATTCTTTACAGGAATCACCCCGAATGACTACCCAAAGGCTTCTCAGGTATGCGATATTTTTACAGGGATTTGATTATGAAATTCAGCATGTGCCATCTCAGAATAATGTAGCAACCGACGCCCTTTCAAGAATGTCAATATTAAGAAGAAACGATGAAAACTTCATGGATGTCATACACAAGGCGTGTTTAAACCAAGTTAAAAGGTTAGATGACATGCTACCGGTAAATGTGAGTGAAATTCAGAGCGAAATTCAAAAAGACTTAGTTTTATAGAAAGTTTATGATTGTTTACTGAAGGGTAAACCTCAGGTTGGCAATGAGTACAAAAGGCATACTAGTGAACTCAGTTTAGTAAATGGTTGTATACTCAGAGGTTGTTGTATCAACATCGCTGAGAAGAAGGATTTTAGAAGACTTACATTCAGAACACATTGGAGTTGTTAGAATAAAAGCGTTGGCTTGCTTTGTCTGGTGGCCAGGAATTGATATTGTAATTGAACGATTTGTGAAGAATTGTAATCCTTGTCAAACTAACCAGCATCCATGGGAAACAGAAAATGCTCCATGGAGAAGATTACACATTGATTTTCTAGGCCCCGTAGCAAATCAAAATATAATGTTGGTTGTGGATTTTTACTCCAAGTGGCTTGAAGTCTGTCCGATGTCTCAAATATCGAGGCAGTACTTAAAGAATTGAATAAGGTCTTGAATGCCCCGCACCTCCACATTACCCGCACCCTCCTTAACGGAGCCTTAACATCTCAAAACCCACCTCTACGTACTGCTTTCCAGTTGAGCAGATCGAACTTCTTGCCCAATTCTAGCTGGACCGTAACATGGAACAGTTTTGATTTACGGAATAAGTTCCTTATTAACGATCCGTCAATACCTGTAGGTGGGATAAGTCTCCCTTGTAGCGAGTGGACTCCCTTGAATCGGTTCTGAACGGGCGTTGGCAGATGCAATTACTGGAAGTGTAAATGGAGATTGACACTAGATAAGTCATGTGATTGCGGGGAGTCTATCCAAACAATCACATAGTTACAAGTATCAACTGCACTCTTTTAGAGACGGATTGGCCAGCATAAACAGAATCAGTGGCTCGATGGTCTGGGCTTAGCTTTGTGACAGGACATCACATACAATTTTTAAATTAACAAATGGTAGCTGACAGCAAACCGTACGATATATATATATATATCACGTTATGACGTTATATAAATGTACCTCAGTAAACATAGAGTGATCAGGACGACACGACTGGTGTGTCATACCCTATATTATATGTGTACACCCAAGTTCGCAATCGATTCCGTAGAACCGATATCTTTCGGTGCAGATTTAAGCCATCTGCTTTTATCGGTACGAAAAGTACAATAAAGAACATTAAGTGTCTAACTATGCAGTAAAAAGTAGACTAAAATATTTTCAACATATAAAAAAAGTTCAACCTTTGTTTCATTCATATAAAAAAATTAAAACTTCAAGTCAGAAATATACATATTCACAATACGAGAATCCGTTATTTAAAATTCCATCTTGTTTGGACATAAATATTTAAACTACATTGGAGTCAAATTATACAATAAAATCTCAGAGGATACAAAAATGTGACAAATATTTAAAAATTCAAAATTAACATAAAGAAAATTGATTAGAAAAAAGCATTTATTAATTAGAAGAATTTTTCGAATAAGTGTTACATTTATACAAAAATGATACATATTATATTTATATATTATTTGTACAAATCTTAGCCACATTAATGTGGCAACTAAGATGTATGGTGAAAATAAAAATTAAATAAAATAATTCGTGCAAACTACTAGTTTATAATGATACCACAATGGGAAAGGTCACCAACCTGTTTATAATGACACCACAATGGGAAAGGTCACCAACCTGTTTATAATGACACCATAATGGGAAAGGTCACAAATCTGTTTATAATGACACAATGGGAAAGGTCACCAACCTGTTTATAATGACACCACAATGGGAAAGGTCACAAATCTGTTTATAATGACACAATGGGAAAGATCACCAACCTGTTTATAATGACACCACAATGGGAAAGGTCACCAACATGTTTATAATGAAACCACAATGGGAAAGGTCACCACCTGTTTATAATGACACCACAATGGGAAAGGTCACAAATCTGTTTATAATGACACCACAATGGGAAAGGTCACCAACCTGTTTATAATGACACCACAATGGGAAAGGTCACAAACCTGTTTATAATGACGCCACAATGGGAAAGTTCACCAACCTGTTTATAATGACGCCACAATGGGAAAGGTCACCAACCTATTTATAATGACGCCACAATGGGAAAGGTCACCAACCTGTTTATAATGACACCGCAATGGGCAAGGTCACCAACCTGTTTATAATGACACCACAATGGGAAAGGTCACAAACCTGTTTATAATGACACCACAATGAGGAAGGTCACAAACCTGTTTATAATGACACCATAATGGGAAAGGCCACAAACCTGTTTATAATGACACCACAATGGGAAAGGTCACAAACCTGTTTATAATGACACCACAATGGGAAAGGTCACCAACCTGTTTATAATGACACCACAATGGGCAAGGTCACAAACCTGTTTATAATGACACAAAAATGGGAAAGGTCAAAAACCTGTTTATAATGACACAACAATGAGGAAGGTCACAAACCTGTTTATAATGACACCATAATGGGAAAGACCACAAACCTGTTTATAATGACGCCACAATGGGAAAGGTCACAAACCTGTTTATAATGACGCCACAATGGGAAAGGTCACAAACCTGTTTATAATGACACCGCAATGGGCAAGGTCACAAACCTGTTTATAATGACGCCACAATGGGAAAGGTCACAAACCTGTTTATAATGACGCCACAATGGGAAAGGTCACAAACCTGTTTATAATGACGCCACAATGGGAAAGGTCACCAACCTGTTTATAATGACACCGCAATGGGCAAGGTCACAAACCTGTTTATAATGACACAAAAATGGGAAAGGTCACAAACCTGTTTATAATGACGCCACAATGGGAAAGGTCACAAACCTGTTTATAATGACGCCACAATGGGAAAGGTCACAAACCTGTTTATAATGACGCCACAATGGGAAAGGTCACAAACCTGTTTATAATGACGCCACAATGGGAAAGGTCACCAACCTGTTTATAATGACACCGCAATGGGCAAGGTCACAAACCTGTTTATAATGACGCCACAATGGGAAAGGTCACAAACCTGTTTATAATGACGCCACAATGGGAAAGGTCACCAACCTGTTTATAATGACACCGCAATGGGCAAGGTCACAAACCTGTTTATAATGACGCCACAATGGGAAAGGTCACAAACCTGTTTATAATGACGCCACAATGGGAAAGGTCACCAACCTGTTTATAATGACACCGCAATGGGCAAGGTCACCAACCTGTTTATAATGACACAAAAATGGGAAAGGTCAAAAACCTGTTTATAAACTATCAACTTAACTTATAAGTTTGAGAAACTTTTAAAATCGATTAAACGTAAAGTAATTTTATAATATTAAAAATATTATCTTCTTTCATTAGCGATCACAAATAATTAATTGAGTTTGATATAAACACAAATTACAAAAGCTAAACTTAAAAATAATAGAATTGTGAGTACGCCTTTCTTTAAAAATGTATACAGGACATAACTCCAAGCATTAGTAATGGAATGTAACTATTAAAACACGCTTTGAAAATTCTAAACAAACTGTGAAATACAATATTCTACTAAAAGTTAGTTATGATAAAATAGTAAAACCTAACTTAAGTTATAAACATATAATAATATATTCATAATAAATAAAAAAGTCTCATGTTTCTTAGAACAAATTGCGAATATCGTTCTATCTATCTAGGCGGCTGACTGAGTTGGTTGCATCAGAGGTAAATGTCAGGGTTAAACCGCACAGACTCATGTCCCTTAAGACTAATTCTATACAATAATAAAATACAAGACTAATATAGAAAACATAGCCCAATATATCGATTAACACTCATATAAATTGGCGATTATTCAATGTTACTGAATGTATTGTATGACACTTTCGATGATCCTAGATCAGGACTGTGGCGTCCCTTCATCTGGAACGTCCCTCCAGCGACCGATCATTTCCATGCTGTTGGGACAATGACTACACGCAACAAATTGATAGACAAGATTGTTTTACATTGATTATCAACACCACTTTCCAAGATTGCTTTATATATAGTAATTATTTAATAGTTCGACTTTAAATTTTTTCAAACACATAAATGGATAAAACTTGATTTAATCGCAAAATGTTTACATAAACAACAAAGCAGTTTTTTATCTACATACATTTTGGCTGCTTCCTCAATTAAATGCCTATTACGCTGAATTTTCCCTTGACAACATCTAATTTGAGTTAAATTTAGGGATATTTTAATACAGATAAATCATTCATAACCAATTAATTATTTTGGGACATTACAACGCCAAATTCTATCTGGTGAAATTATAAATATCTAGTTTGCTCCATTCTTCTCTTAAAAACCTGAATTTCTCACCTTGTACAAAGACTTCATGTCTGATTATGAATTTCAAGGCCACTTGATTATGGATTTTGAGGCATCGTTTATTATCTTCAAAATAAAATGATGCTTAAAAAGTGTTCCCATTAAAAAATAATTACACCAAAAATAAAATATTTTTTGGTGAGAGGTTGAAAAAGCATTTCTATGTTGGTCTTGTAAATATTGCACCAAGTAACTAATTTTATCTCACTTCATTAAACACTTACTTTGGGGTTAAGACTTTTTAAGCAATTCAATTTTAAAAATACACAATACACTAAAAGTTATCATTTAATCGATAAGATTAAAAATCAACTGTATTAACTGCAACAAAACATAATGATTATTTAATGTGATTTATTCCGATAGGCATCATATCACAATTATATTATGAAGAAAAAATGGCCCATGGAGATAAGCGCAGACTTATAATCTAAAAAAAAGTCACAGGTCATATAGGCAACCTCCATTAAATTTGACTAGGAGTATAGCACAGGCCCCATTCAATTCAATTCCATTTGATTAGACAAAGCGTAGGCCTATACTTGAGGCTCCATTCAATTCCGTTTGATTAGACAAGGAGTAGGCCTATACTAAAGACTCCATTCAATTCCGTTTTATCAGTCAAGGCGTAGGCCTATACCACAGGCTGCATTCAATTCCGTTTAATTAGACAAGGCGTAGGCCTATACTTGAGGCTCCATTGAATTCTGTTTGATTAGACAAGGCGTAGGCGTATACCACAGACTCCATTCAATTCCGTTTGATTAGACAAGGTGTAGGCCTATACCTGAGGCTCCATTGAATTCTGTTTGATTAGACAAGGAGTAGGCGTATACCAAAGACTCCATTCGATTCCGTTTGATTAGACAAGGTGTAGGCCTATACCTGAGGCTCCATTGAATTCTGTTTGATTAGACAAGGCATAGGCGTATACCACAGACTCCATTCGATTCCGTTTGATTAGACAAGGTGTAGGCCTATACCTGAGGCTCCATTCTGTTCCGTTTGTAAGCGACACGTCTCATTACACTACGAGCACTAAAGAAACTATTATGGTCCATTAAGTTCCGGTGATATACACAACCTTAAGTTGAATGAACAAGGAGTATACCACATGCTCCATTAACAAGGAGTATACCACATGCTCCATTAACTTCCGTTTACTAATATGTAGGCAATTAGTTCTGATTACAGTAAAAGCACTACAGGAACAATCCGGGCCTTTCCGTTACTGGTCATGTATGTGATCTGTATTTAATTACACAAGCAGTAGTCCACATGCTCCGTTTAATCATTGATTTTACTATACATAGAAGATAGTTCCATCCAATGTTAAATTTTGAGGCACGGAATATGGGAGCGACCGTACTGCAACCTGTCGTCAATCAAGTTAAAGAGGTCGAAATTGCCTCCAGTTTCGACTGTTCGGTTGCACAACCTGGGAGCAGTAAAGGAAACTAATCACTCCCTCCCATTCTCTCATTCTCTCTTCTTTCTTTTAAGACGCTCGTCCGGACTGTCGCCACTTCACCTGTCCTGTCGCCACTGCACCTGTCGCCGATTGGCCTTGATAGTGGGTCAATTTATATAGTAAAATCAATGGTTTAATTCCGTTAATAATATATAAGCGAACTGATTACACAATGAGCACTACAGGAACAAATCCGGGCCATTCGGTTCCGGTCACGTACGTGACCTGTATTTAACTACACAAGCAGTAGTCCACATGCTCCGTTTAATTCCGTTAATAATATATAAGCGAAATGATTACACAATGAGCACTACAGGAACAAATCCGGGCCAGTCCGTTCCGGCCATGAACGTGACCTGTATTTAATTACACAAGCAGTAGCCCACATGCTCCCTTTAATTCCTTTAATAATATATAAGCGAACTGATTACACAATGAGCACTACAGGAACAAATCCGGGCCAATCCGTTCCGGCCATGAACGTGACCTGTATTTAATTACACAAGCAGTAGCCCACATGCTCCCTTTAATTCCTTTAATAATATATAAGCGAACTGATTACACAATGAGCACTACAGGAACAAATCCGGGCCAGTCCGTTCCGGCCATGAACGTGACCTGTATTTAATTACACAAGCAGTAGTCCACATGCTCCCTTTAAAACCTTTAATAATATATAAGCGAACTGATTACACAATCAACACTACAGGAACAAATCCGGGCCAGTTCGTTCCGGCCATAAACGTGACCTGTATTTAATTACACAAGCAGTAGCCCACATGCTCCCTTTAATTCCTTTAATAATATATAAGCGAACTGATTACACAATGAGCACTACAGGAACAAATCCGGGCCAGTCCGTTCCGGCCATGAACGTGACCTGTATTTAATTACACAAGCAGTAGTCCACATGCTCCCTTTAATTCCTTTAATAATATATAAGCGAACTGATTACACAATGAGCACTACAGGAACAAATCCGGGCCATTCGGTTCTGTCATGTACGTGACCTGTATTTAATTACACAAGCAGTAGCCCACATGCTCCCTTTAATTCCGTTAATAATATATAAGCGAACTGATTACACAATGAGCACTACAGGAACAATCGGGCCATTCGGTTCCGGTCATGTACGTGACCTGTATTTAATTACACAAGTAGTAGTCCACATGCTCTTATACGTTAAGAGATGTGTGACCACAGCTCAGAACTCATAACGACACTACTCCGTCTACCTTTCTAGAGTAGGTTGAAATAACGTAAACATTGAGTGTTTTAAAGTGATTCAATTTTATTTCCAGCACTACAAAAACTGGATCAATCGAGTTAAACAATATTGCATGGGTAAATACGAGTATATACTGCAGTTCGTTTTTGGCAAAGAATAATATCTATTGGACTGCCATTTAAATTAGTAAATTGCTAAAAAAATTTTTTGATGTATGTGATAAAATGATATAATAAGTTATGAGTATGCTAAATCGATGATAAAATGATAAATTTCCTTAAAGCTTTGTAATTCAGTCGTTTGACATAATTTGGCACTACTATTCCAATATAGATGATGGAGATAAAGAAGCCAACTTTATTTTAACCTCTAAAAAGTTGTTTGTGTTTTGTAAAACATTATAAGACACTATATAAAAATAACCGAATCTCAACGCCTGCAAAACTTTACATACCGGAAATAACTATTTTCTTATAACAAAACCTTCCCATTTGCACGATATATCACTAGAAATATTGGGTCAGTAGTGAGGTGCACATAACCGTTCTTTGTATAACAATTGATTTTTCAAAACATCAGGACCACAGTATTTAACCATCTTCATCAAAACTAGGAAGAGGAGAAACATTTCAATAAATTATGCTTAGTTTAATTATTGTTAGAATTTATTAACAAATGTTATTTAATAATATTCTTAAATTAGTCAAACAAGAAAATCTTGTGTTTTAAAATATGTTTTAGTATCTAGTATATTATTTGTAAGATATTTTGCATGTGCTTTCAAGTGTTTATACCAATGAATATTATCATTGTCTTTTCAGTAAAAACAAAACTATCTCGGTTTATTGTTAGAAATGTGAAATCTTAGATTCTTCCAAAAATCGTTTCCAATAAAAACAGGCTTATATTAACTACAGAAAATCTCATTAATTGAGAAATACCTAGGTTAAACTGAAAAATGCACACTAATTGTTTTGATCGATCGAAATTAGTAAACAATACAATTACAACAAAAACGGACCCAAATCTTAACTAACTTAACATAATTTATTTTCTCCCATCAAAAAGCAATGAACAATAGTTAGCTACAAGTGGTTGTAGGGAGTGATTATTGGCACATTGTAGGGAGTGACTATTTCATTATTTCTCTTTTCAGGACACGCAATAACGATCCAACTATGACTGAGAGAATGTTAAAACAAGTGAGATAACAAAACCGTGATCATACAATGGTGGTGACAGGACGTAGGCGGTGACGAGGCACAATAAAGTGTGAACAGGTGAGAGAGATGTCAGCTGTAAAAATAGCTCTACTGCTATGGCGAGGGTCTGGACTGAACTTTCACAACACGAGTATGTGAGTTAACTTAACTGTGGCCATATAATGGTGGTGACAGGACGTAGGCGGTGACGAGGCACAATAAAGTGTGAACAGGTGAGAGAGATGTCAGCTGTAAAAATAGCTCTACTGCTATGGCGAGGGTCTGGACTGAACTTTCACAACACGAGTATGTGAGTTAACTTAACTGTGGCCATATAATGGTGGTGACAGGACGTAGGCGGTGACGAGGCACAATAAAGTGTGAACAGGTGAGAGAGATGTCAGCTGTAAAAATAGCTCTACTGCTATGGCGAGGGTCTGGACTGAACTTTCACAACACGAGTATGTGAGTTAACTTAACTGTGGCCATATAATGGTGGTGACAGGACGTAGGCGGTGACGAGGCACAATAAAGTGTGAACAGGTGAGAGAGATGTCAGCTGTAAAAATAGCTTTGCTGCTATGGCGAGGGTCTTGACAGAACTTTCACAACACGAGTATGTGAGGTAACTTAACTGTGGCCATACAATGGTGGTGACAGGACGTAGGCGGTGACGAGGCACAATAAAGTGTGAACAGGTGAGAGAGATGTCAGCTGTAAAAATAGCTCTACTGCTATGGCGAGGGTCTGGACTGAACTTTCACAACACGAGTATGTGAGTTAACTTAACTGTGGCCATATAATGGTGGTGACAGGACGTAGGCGGTGACGAGGCACAATAAAGTGTGAACAGGTGAGAGAGATGTCAGCTGTAAAAATAGCTCTACTGCTATGGCGAGGGTCTGGACTGAACTTTCACAACACGAGTATGTGAGTTAACTTAACTGTGGCCATATAATGGTGGTGACAGGACGTAGGCGGTGACGAGGCACAATAAAGTGTGAACAGGTGAGAGAGATGTCAGCTGTAAAAATAGCTTTGCTGCTATGGCGAGGGTCTTGACAGAACTTTCACAACACGAGTATGTGAGGTAACTTAACTGTGGCCATATAATAGTGGTGACAGGACGTAGGCGGTGACGAGGCACAATAAAGTGTGAACAGGTGAGAGATGTCAGCTGTAAAAATAGCTCTACTGCTATGGCGAGGGTCTGGACTGAACTTTCACAACACGAGTATGTGAGTTAACTTAACTGTGACCATATAATGGTGGTGACAGGACGTAGGCGGTGACGAGGCACAATAAAGTGTGAACAGGTGAGAGAGATGTCAGCTGTAAAAATAGCTCTACTGCTATGGCGAGGGTCTGGACTGAACTTTCACAACACGAGTATGTGAGTTAACTTAACTGTGACCATATAATGGTGGTGACAGGACGTAGGCGGTGACGAGGCACAATAAAGTGTGAACAGGTGAGAGAGATGTCAGCTGTAAAAATAGCTCTACTGCTATGGCGAGGGTCTGGACTGAACTTTCACAACACGAGTATGTGAGTTAACTTAACTGTGACCATATAATGGTGGTGACAGGACGTAGGCGGTGACGAGGCACAATAAAGTGTGAACAGGTGAGAGAGATGTCAGCTGTAAAAATAGCTCTACTGCTATGGCGAGGGTCTGGACTGAACTTTCACAACACGAGTATGTGAGTTAACTTAACTGTGACCATATAATGGTGGTGACAGGACGTAGGCGGTGACGAGGCACAATAAAGTGTGAACAGGTGAGAGAGATGTCAGCTGTAAAAATAGCTCTACTGCTATGGCGAGGGTCTGGACTGGACTTTCACAACACGAGTATGTGAGTTAACTTAACTGTGACCATATAATGGTGGTGACAGGACGTAGGCGGTGACGAGGCACAATAAAGTGTGAACAGGTGAGAGAGATGTCAGCTGTAAAAATAGCTCTACTGCTATGGCGAGGGTCTGGACTGGACTTTCACAACACGAGTATGTGAGTTAACTTAACTGTGGCCATACAATGGTGGTGACAGGACGTAGGCGGTGACGAGGCACAATAAAGTGTGAACAGGTGAGAGAGATGTCAGCTGTAAAAATAGCTCTACTGCTATGGCGAGGGTCTGGACAGAACTTTCACAACACGAGTATGTGAGTTAACTTAACTGTGACCATATAATGGTGGTGACAGGACGTAGGCGGTGACGAGGCACAATAAAGTGTGAACAGGTGAGAGAGATGTCAGCTGTAAAAATAGCTCTACTGCTATGGCGAGGGTCTGGACAGACTTTCACAACACGAGTATGTGAGTTAACTTAACTGTGACCATATAATGGTGGTGACAGGACGTAGGCGGTGACGAGGCACAATAAAGTGTGAACAGGTGAGAGAGATGTCAGCTGTAAAAATAGCTCTACTGCTATGGCGAGGGTCTGGACTGACTTTCACAACACGAGTATGTGAGTTAACTTAACTGTGACCATATAATGGTGGTGACAGGACGTAGGCGGTGACGAGGCACAATAAAGTGTGAACAGGTGAGAGAGATGTCAGCTGTAAAAATAGCTCTACTGCTATGGCGAGGGTCTGGACTGAACTTTCACAACACGAGTATGTGAGTTAACTTAACTGTGACCATATAATGGTGGTGACAGGACGTAGGCGGTGACGAGGCACAATAAAGTGTGAACAGGTGAGAGAGATGTCAGCTGTAAAAATAGCTCTACTGCTATGGCGAGGGTCTGGACTGGACTTTCACAACACGAGTATGTGAGTTAACTTAACTGTGACCATATAATGGTGGTGACAGGACGTAGGCGGTGACGAGGCACAATAAAGTGTGAACAGGTGAGAGAGATGTCAGCTGTAAAAATAGCTCTACTGCTATGGCGAGGGTCTGGACTGAACTTTCACAACACGAGTATGTGAGTTAACTTAACTGTGACCATATAATGGTGGTGACAGGACGTAGGCGGTGACGAGGCACAATAAAGTGTGAACAGGTGAGAGAGATGTCAGCTGTAAAAATAGCTCTACTGCTATGGCGAGGGTCTGGACTGGACTTTCACAACACGAGTATGTGAGTTAACTTAACTGTGGCCATACAATGGTGGTGACAGGACGTAGGCGGTGACGAGGCACAATAAAGTGTGAACAGGTGAGAGAGATGTCAGCTGTAAAAATAGCTCTACTGCTATGGCGAGGGTCTGGACTGGACTTTCACAACACGAGTATGTGAGTTAACTTAACTGTGGCCATACAATGGTGGTGACAGGACGTAGGCGGTGACGAGGCACAATAAAGTGTGAACAGGTGAGAGAGATGTCAGCTGTAAAAATAGCTCTACTGCTATGGCGAGGGTCTGGACTGGACTTTCACAACACGAGTATGTGAGTTAACTTAACTGTGACCATATAATGGTGGTGACAGGACGTAGGCGGTGACGAGGCACAATAAAGTGTGAACAGGTGAGAGAGATGTCAGCTGTAAAAATAGCTCTACTGCTATGGCGAGGGTCTGGACTGGACTTTCACAACACGAGTATGTGAGTTAACTTAACTGTGACCATATAATGGTGGTGACAGGACGTAGGCGGTGACGAGGCACAATAAAGTGTGAACAGGTGAGAGAGATGTCAGCTGTAAAAATAGCTCTACTGCTATGGCGAGGGTCTGGACTGAACTTTCACAACACGAGTATGTGAGTTAACTTAACTGTGACCATATAATGGTGGTGACAGGACGTAGGCGGTGACGAGGCACAATAAAGTGTGAACAGGTGAGAGAGATGTCAGCTGTAAAAATAGCTCTACTGCTATGGCGAGGGTCTGGACTGAACTTTCACAACACGAGTATGTGAGTTAACTTAACTGTGACCATATAATGGTGGTGACAGGACGTAGGCGGTGACGAGGCACAATAAAGTGTGAACAGGTGAGAGAGATGTCAGCTGTAAAAATAGCTCTACTGCTATGGCGAGGGTCTGGACTGAACTTTCACAACACGAGTATGTGAGTTAACTTAACTGTGACCATATAATGGTGGTGACTGGACGTAGGCGGTGACGAGGCACAATAAAGTGTGAACAGGTGAGAGAGATGTCAGCTGTAAAAATAGCTCTACTGCTATGGCGAGGGTCTGGACAGAACTTTCACAACACGAGTATGTGAGTTAACTTAACTGTGGCCATACAATGGTGGTGACAGGACGTAGGCGGTGACGAGGCACAATAAAGTGTGAACAGGTGAGAGAGATGTCAGCTGTAAAAATAGCTCTACTGCTATGGCGAGGGTCTGGACTGAACTTTCACAACACGAGTATGTGAGTTAACTTAACTGTGACCATATAATGGTGGTGACAGGACGTAGGCGGTGACGAGGCACAATAAAGTGTGAACAGGTGAGAGAGATGTCAGCTGTAAAAATAGCTCTACTGCTATGGCGAGGGTCTGGACAGAACTTTCACAACACGAGTATGTGAGTTAACTTAACTGTGGCCATACAATGGTGGTGACAGGACGTAGGCGGTGACGAGGCACAATAAAGTGTGAACAGGTGAGAGAGATGTCAGCTGTAAAAATAGCTCTACTGCTATGGCGAGGGTCTGGACAGAACTTTCACAACACGAGTATGTGAGTTAACTTAACTGTGACCATATAATGGTGGTGACAGGACGTAGGCGGTGACGAGGCACAATAAAGTGTGAACAGGTGAGAGAGATGTCAGCTGTAAAAATAGCTCTACTGCTATGGCGAGGGTCTGGACTGGACTTTCACAACACGAGTATGTGAGTTAACTTAACTGTGACCATATAATGGTGGTGACAGGACGTAGGCGGTGACGAGGCACAATAAAGTGTGAACAGGTGAGAGAGATGTCAGCTGTAAAAATAGCTCTACTGCTATGGCGAGGGTCTGGACTGGACTTTCACAACACGAGTATGTGAGTTAACTTAACTGTGGCCATACAATGGTGGTGACAGGACGTAGGCGGTGACGAGGCACAATAAAGTGTGAACAGGTGAGAGAGATGTCAGCTGTAAAAATAGCTTTGCTGCTATGGCGAGGGTCTTGACAGAACTTTCACAACACGAGTATGTGAGTTAACTTAACTGTGACCATATAATGGTGGTGACAGGACGTAGGCGGTGACGAGGCACAATAAAGTGTGAACAGGTGAGAGAGATGTCAGCTGTAAAAATAGCTCTACTGCTATGGCGAGGGTCTGGACTGGACTTTCACAACACGAGTATGTGAGTTAACTTAACTGTGGCCATACAATGGTGGTGACAGGACGTAGGCGGTGACGAGGCACAATAAAGTGTGAACAGGTGATAGAGATGTCAGCTGTAAAAATAGCTCTACTGCTATGGCGAGGGTCTGGACTGGACTTTCACAACACGAGTATGTGAGTTAACTTAACTGTGGCCATACAATGGTGGTGACAGGACGTAGGCGGTGACGAGGCACAATAAAGTGTGAACAGGTGAGAGAGATGTCAGCTGTAAAAATAGCTCTACTGCTATGGCGAGGGTCTGGACTGGACTTTCACAACACGAGTATGTGAGTTAACTTAACTGTGACCATATAATGGTGGTGACAGGACGTAGGCGGTGACGAGGCACAATAAAGTGTGAACAGGTGAGAGAGATGTCAGCTGTAAAAATAGCTCTACTGCTATGGCGAGGGTCTGGACTGGACTTTCACAACACGAGTATGTGAGTTAACTTAACTGTGACCATATAATGGTGGTGACAGGACGTAGGCGGTGACGAGGCACAATAAAGTGTGAACAGGTGAGAGAGATGTCAGCTGTAAAAATAGCTCTACTGCTATGGCGAGGGTCTGGACAGAACTTTCACAACACGAGTATGTGAGTTAACTTAACTGTGACCATATAATGGTGGTGACAGGACGTAGGCGGTGACGAGGCACAATAAAGTGTGAACAGGTGAGAGAGATGTCAGCTGTAAAAATAGCTCTACTGCTATGGCGAGGGTCTGGACAGAACTTTCACAACACGAGTATGTGAGTTAACTTAACTGTGACCATATAATGGTGGTGACAGGACGTAGGCGGTGACGAGGCACAATAAAGTGTGAACAGGTGAGAGAGATGTCAGCTGTAAAAATAGCTCTACTGCTATGGCGAGGGTCTGGACAGAACTTTCACAACACGAGTATGTGAGTTAACTTAACTGTGACCATATAATGGTGGTGACAGGACGTAGGCGGTGACGAGGCACAATAAAGTGTGAACAGGTGAGAGAGATGTCAGCTGTAAAAATAGCTCTACTGCTATGGAGAGGGTCTGGACTGAACTTTCACAACACGAATATGTGAGTTAACTTAACTGTGACCATATAATGGTGGTGACAGGACGTAGGCGGTGACGAGGCACAATAAAGTGTGAACAGGTGAGAGAGATGTCAGCTGTAAAAATAGCTCTACTGCTATGGAGAGGGTCTGGACTGAACTTTCACAACACGAGTATGTGAGTTAACTTAACTGTGACCATATAATGGTGGTGACAGGACGTAGGCGGTGACGAGGCACAATAAAGTGTGAACAGGTGAGAGAGATGTCAGCTGTAAAAATAGCTTTGCTGCTATGGCGAGGGTCTTGACAGAACTTTCACAACACGAGTATGTGAGGTAACTTAACTGTGGCCATACAATGGTGGTGACAGGACGTAGGCGGTGTCGAGGCACAATAAAGTTTGAACAGGTGAGAGAGACGTCAGCTGTAAAAATAGCTCTACTGCTATGGCAAGGGTCTGGACTGAACTTTCACAACACGAGTATGTGAGTTAACTTAACTGTGACCATACAATGGTGGTGACAAGATGTGGACGGTGTCAAGGTGCAAGAAAGTGTGTAAATGTGCACAGGTGAGAGAGACGTCAGCTGTAAAAATAGCTTTGCTGCTATGGCAAGGGTTTGGACTTAACTTTCATATCACTAGAACAACAGGACACATTTCATAAAAAAACATTCTTTGTTCTGTTATTTATAGTGAAATAGGCTTGCTGTTAATAGCTAGATCACTAATTCGTTTTATGCTAGGAATGTTTGTATAAATGTGGAATTATAATATTAAGCAATAATAACCCAGAGTGGAAACGGGTGACTATACTTACATGTATAAAGAATTGCACATAAAAAATTAATAAAAAAGCATAGAAAAGAAGTTTGTGATATGCATGCATGGCAATCCTTATAGTTGTAGAACTTAACAATTGTTGACATTAAAGGGTTTACTCATAAAAATACAACGGATGTAAAATACTATTGTCATAGAAAAAGAGAAGGTTAATGTAATGCAACATAAATTTAAGCAGGAATATATTTAGTTTGGAATCTTAAGATAAAAAAAAACATGATTAGACTTTTTGATAAAATTAATATTTGTTGTTTAGAAGTTATATTATTTATATTATAAACACATTTGAAATTATAATTAAAGATTTAACTTTGCGATTAATAAATAATATTCTACCGTACTTTAAATGCATGTTTTGTTTCATAAGCACACTTATAATATGATACTGTCAATTTCAATGATACCCTTTTCTAAGTTCTAATATGAGATACGAGATTTCAAATACATTATTCGTAAATTCTTTTTGAATATCCAACACTGAATCAAATATTATTAACTGAAGTAAGCGCACAAGACTGAATCGGCTATATTTAAAATACACTACTTATTTAAAAACTGTTATAGTAGTCTACAATATGCTGTAGTTTTTTTCAGATTTAAACTAGAGCTCATACTTTATATACTGATCTCTTACGAAAGAAGAATCTATAAATTAGTTTTACTACAATTGCTTATTTTTTCCTATTACCAATTTGTTTATATTAGTATTAATTAATTGATTGATGTGTGAGCCATTCCACACCAAATGCGCCAGACACCATTCCACCACCACCCACCCAAACACGTGCAGTGGTAATGACTCACCCACCACCCCAATACACATGAAGTAGTACAGGGGATATGACAGTTGCGCCTCACGGTCAGAAAAATGATAATTCCTCTTTTCAGTGGCTAAAATATAACTATTAATTCTATAAACATTTTATACACTCTTATTACACGCACTCTCATCCGAACATTTTTGTGTTTCTTGACGTCCTGAAAGGTATTCAGGCAACAAGTTATGTTACTATGAATACCAAAACTGCCAGAAAAGCACATAACACTAAGTATCTAAAACGAAACAAATATCTTAAGGACATTCAATTATTTTTATATTCATATTTTAATTTTTATATTCATTTTTACTATCTGAAAATGGCCTAAGAGCCGAAACCGGTCATATATTTTTATAAAAATGAATAAAAAGGGTACTTCATTATATTTATCATTCAATTTATTAAAATAGTAGCCCTAACGTGAACTAGTTTATATATATATATATATATATATATATATATATATATAGACATTCAATTTTTTTTTTGCAAACAACCAAATAGATAGGCCTACAATGTAGTATTTAAAATAAATTTGTAAATGTACTACAAAGAGTAAACTGTTACGTAACAGTTCTGCATTTTATATTTCTGTGTACCAATTATGTGTTTATGTTTCAAAATAATTACAAGTCTATTTATTTAGAATGATTTCCTGATTATTCCTAATAGTGCTAAACAAAATATTTCTATACGATTAA
>JAQJVL010000486.1:53118-108118 GCA_035578905.1 Stictocephala bisonia
TCTGATTTTTTATATTTATGAATGGTTATTTTAATAGGAATAACATTAGACAGTAACAAAATTATAGCCAAACTGATTTGACATTTTAGCTGCCATTTGAAAGTCAGATCTTACTTGAAAGTTAGACCAATATTAACTTTGTACGTCAAGTAGTTCCTGACCAACTGGCAGATGAGAGAAATGAGTATGAGCAGTGAAGACGAGTTTATGTCCGCATAGTGTGACACTTAAAGCCTACAATAAGTGTTCAACTTCATAAAATTCTTTTTTAAATGGTGAAAAGCATAAAAAAGATGTTCGGAATTAACAATCTACTTTTTTATTCTTGAATATACATCTTATGGTTTATTGATATTTTTAGTGGAAATACACTAACAGTGAATCACATACCTCCAGACGGTTTCTGGTAGCAGTAATAATATTGTATTGTGACATTACAAAAATGGTAGAAGATTTTTAACTTCTATTGGACTGTTAGGTATTAGATATTCATACGGACATAAATATAACATTATTCTTTTAAAAGGCCTGTTAGTAAGCACTTGACGCCTTAGTTTTCCCTCACAGAGCAAGTGATTTCCTCTTCAAACTCGTACATTATTGTTTCTTATTGTTCAGAGCCATACATGCTACATAAATAGTTAGCTACAGTGACCACACACTCTTCTTGAAATTAATATGTCCTGTAAACGTGTACACCTTGAATCAGTGTCGGGCATTTGAAATATGTTAAGTTACTATTAAAATTAAAGAATGGTTTGAGAATGACAATATCGGCTAGGAAGACTTCCTTGTGTATTCCACAAGCCATCTTTAAAGTGGCTGTGTCCCATTCTGCCAAACCACTGAATCCACAGCCCAACTATATATGGTAGATATACAATCTTTCTGTCTGCGGGCTAGCTGTACGGTTTGTGTATATTATTACAATGATTTATAGTGAACGCTGTACGATTATAAGTTGATACGAGTTTGTTTTTTAATTGAAACTCGTCAAGAACGGTATTTAAAGTTTCACATAATTAAGTGTAAACATTTTATAAAATACTCAGTTGATAATTTATGGTTTACTAGAATTGTTATTTGCCTATCAAATAAAATGTTAAGTACAGTATTAGAATACGACCATCATTACGTGCCGAATACTTGAAATAGAAACCCATGTTTCTCTGACGTTTTTCGTGGTGCGAAATGGTCCTCCCAAGGTGTACTTCCTTAGTATTGTCCATGATCATTTGATTTTTAATATTTTGATGCACAACTGCATACAATTTTACAATTATATGCCGGCCTTACATCACCTACGGATAAAGGTATTATTCATACAAATAGTCAGGTATACAGGACTTGGGAGGGCGTATGAAAGGTCAATTCATACAAATAGTCAGGTATATAGGACTTAGGAGGACGTACGAAAGGTCAATTCATACAAATAGTCAGGTTTACAGGACTTAGGAGGACGTACGAAAGATCAATTCATCCAAATAGTCGGGTACATAGGGCTTAGGAGGACGTACGAAAGGTCAATTCATACAAATAGTCAGGTATACAGGACTTAGGAGGACGCACGAAAGGTCAATTCGTACAAAAAGTCGGGTATACAGGACGTAGGAGGCCGTACGAAAGGTCAATTCATACAAATAGTCAGGTATACAGGACTTAGCAGGACGTACGAAAGGTCAATTCATACAAATAGTCAGGTATACAGGATTTAGGAGGACGTACGAAAGGTCAATTCGTACAAGTAGTCAGGTATACAGGACTTAGGAGGCCGTACGAAAGGTCAATTCATACAAATAGTCAGGTATACAGGACTTAGGAGGACGTACGAAAGGTCAATTCGTACAAATAGTCAGGTATACAGGACTTAGGAGGCCGTACGAAAGGTCAATTCATACAAATAGTCAGGTATACAGGACTTAGGAGGCCGTACGAAAGGTCAATTCATACAAATAGTCAGGTATACAGGACTTAGCAGGACGTATGAAAGGTCAATTCATACAAATAGTCAGGTATACAGGATTTAGGAGGACGTACGAAAGGTCAATTCATCCAAATAGTCGGGTATATAGGGCTTAGGAGGGCGTACGAAAGATCAATTCATACAAATAGTCGGGTATACAGGACTTAGGAGGACGTACGAAAGGTCAATTCATACAAATAGTCAGGTATACAGGGCTTAGGAGGACGTACGAAAGGTCAATTCATACAAATAGTCAGGTATACAGGACTTAGGAGGACGTACGAAAGGTCAATTCATACAAATAGTCAGGTATACAGGGCTTAGGAGGACGTACGAAAGGTCAATTCATACAAATAGTCAGGTATACAAGACTTAGGAGAACGTACGAAAGGTCAATTCATACAAATAGTCAGGTATACAGGATTTAGGAGGACGTACGAAAGGTCAATAGAGTATACGTTACTTTTATTCGTTGTGGAGTTGTTGCAAATATTGTTCACTTCAAGGGTATTATTCAACAACAGCCGTACAACTAAATATTTGGTTTGATGCACAGACATAGATTTGGAGTAGTTCCAGGCCCGAGAAAGCTATAACTAATTATTAATCTACGGAATTAGCATCAAGCGAGGTTAGACGCACGTGAGGTGTAGTAGTGTGTAATGGCCAGCCTAATTATTGAAGTCGGCCACCCCTGGCGGGCGTCCAGCCGACCCACGCCACTGTGTCCCGTGGGCAGAGGATTATTGATTGACTATCAACCCACGGCCGTCACGTCTAACAACTATCGTCGGCCTAGAGGTCTGGTCCACCAATTGTTGTGGAGGGTACTTGAGTCTCAAGTTATAACGAGGTTTAGGTTGGTAGCATGAGGATCTTCTGCTGTAAATGGCAATCACTTTCATAAAAGCGAAAAGAAGCATAATGTATACATCATTTGAATCCTGATTGCCCGGTTGTATGGGAAATAAAATAAACAGTTGGTTACTAGAGAAGGAATAGGTCTTCTTGCAGGGAATTTGTGAAAAATTGTCACGTAAAATTATCATATATTGTACCACTATTTAATACTACTAACACTGAACAATGGTCGTGTGGCTTAATGTATTAGACACCCTTAAAATATGTGAGAATGCGCTGCCGAGTTCAACTTAGTAAGAGTCAGTAGGAAATGTTTGGAGGTGCACAGAGGCTCATCACGTCATCACCTTTGTGAGGTTTGAGCCAGCAGCACTGGGATACTTCAAAGATGTGACGAAGAAAGGGACTGAATGTCAAAGATTTTTTTCTCATAAATACCTTACATGAGATAATACAAAAATCCTAATTTTGGAAGAGCACCTACTTATGATACAAAATTAGATCCTTTCCTATCCGAGAAATGTTCAAGTAAATGAAAACATGGATGCCATGTTAGGAATAATAAGTTTCCATTCAACTAAAACCAAATTTGCAAGTAAATAAACATTTACTAAATATTTGTTCTTATTCCCACTTAACCAAATTGCATGGTTCGTATTCCTCCTAGTTATATCCCAAGACACATTTCTATGCCAAGTTTTCTTAGTAATAATGACAGTAATTAACTACTTGCGTTCTTATACTCTTCCTGTTCTTATGTCTAACCTTTAAACTCTACCAACAATCGCCTCACATCAAATTACATTAATCTGTCTTATTTTTGTCATGTTTTAAGCCATCTTCTTACGGTTACATTTTTAGTCTTTCTCGTTTTCGTGGTCTTTCTTCGTCTCTGCTGAACTAAATAAGATATATGTGCAAAATGCTTTTTAAACCAATTGGTGTAATATGAAACATTAATTGATTTAAAACATTATCAGTATACGTTTTACATCGAGGTGGGTGGGCTGCTAATGGACGTTGATGTGACGACACGAGACGGATGCCACCCGTTCAATAGGAGCTGCATTTTCGGTTATTTATTTATATTTCCATTATATTTTACATAACTAATCGTAGACTCTACGACCATCTATAACAGTCAGTAGTATTATCAAGGTTAGTATGCCCTATAGCCATTTTTATTGGGATTGAAGGGATCGAGATTTTTTGAGTCTATGCCCCTTTAAATTAATAAGTATTATTGGGTCCGTATGCCCTATGGCCATTTGTATTGGAATTGAAGTGGCCAAGGTTCGTAGAGTCTACCACCCTCTAAAACAATAGGTAGGCCTATTATTTAGGTTCGTATGCCGTATGACCATTTGTATTGGGATTGATGGGGTCAATGTTCGTAGAGCCTACGACCCTCTAAAACAATTGGTAGGCCTATTATTTAGGTTCGTATGCCGTATGACCATTTGTATTGGGATTGATGTGGTCAAGATTCGTAGAGTCTACGACCCTCTAAAACAATAGGTAGGCCTATTATTTAGGTTCGTATGCCGTATGACCATTCGTATTGGGATTGAAGTGGCCAAAGTTCGTAGAGCCTACGACCCTCTAAAACAATAGGTAGGCCTATTATTTAGGTTCGTATGCCGTATGGCCATTTGTATTGGGATTGATGGGGTCAATGTTCGTATAGTCTACGACCCGATTATTCGTGTATACTGCTTTATACCAAATCTAACTTGTTCGATTTATGCTCTTTATAATATTTAAGGTTCAGTGTATCAACTAAATCGTAAAGCCAACGAGCCAAATTAATATCAAGTGACCTCCAATATTTCTAAACAAAATTCAAAGCATCCACTGGCTCTTTCTATTATCTAGGAGTGTTTCAGGCTGCAATACTCACTTCACAATTATAAACTTAAAATAATAGTTACATTTTTAAAATTAATCATATCAATACCTCACCGTATTTTTTAAACAAATTTTTAATTGTAGTAAATTGAAGCACGGTACGTGAAATAATTTTGACAACTAATACAGCCATACACTTCAGTAACTGACTTGCTGAGTATAGTGTATTGTACGCATCCTACACGAAGACTTCTAAGCGTGCGCTGGTTATACTTTTAAAAAAGTTAAAAATCGTCTTGTTGATAACATCCATTGTATTTTACCGTCAAAACCTCCTTGCTTTTTTTTAATCAATGAAAATTAGCTTCCTACTTACCATATTAGGCAATTTGTTCATTTAAATGTTTAAAATATTTTATTTAGTATATAATGTTTAGAAGTAATATTATTTTTTTTTTTTTAATAATTTAGTGACCGTACTGAAATAAATTACACAGACTTTCTCTTAAAAGTATTTAGTATAATTTCTTAATATTTATGTTGTACTCTAACCGGTTTCAGCCTGGAACCAATCTACACACTGTATATATCACACGCGTACCTTCGTCAGTTGTTACGTTTATGTTGGAAATATCCTTCCAATCTCATTGATCTTAATCATTATCAGTTATGGACTTAGTATACTTTTCCTACTCTTTTAAATAGGAAGAACAGTTTTTAAATGCATTAAGTTCCCTGTATTAAAAATCTATCAGAATACGACTAATTTATGATTTCTAGTAGAAAATCTATACTTTTTAAGAAGGCGTCTACAAGCTTCGAATACGATAAACAATAAACTCCCCACCCCAGCTTAACAAATGAAGTGTTGACGCGTAGTTGGAGTGAGGCCCGGGCCGAACGTGCTACACACATCATTGTAATAAATAGAGCCAAGGAGTGCCTTACCCCTGTCACGTCGTCAGATGAGCTCATACCCATTTGGGTGCTTCTTGACATCACCTCACCGCTAACTCCCTCTGAATGGCAAGTATCACTTAACACCTGATCAACGCACATTTCCTCCCTTTTACGACCAATGTGTCAAGCCGCACTAAACATGCCAATTGTCACGTCCATAAATTAGGCAAACTTAAATTACGACTGTCAATTCAAATCGTATCTAAAGATTCTTCACTAATTTAGAAATGGCTAAGAACCGCGGGATTTTCTATTGATAAAATATATATAATAGGCTTGCTAGTAAATAATATTTATTTTAATCTATTTATTTCACACAAACCGGTACACGTTGTTGAACTCCAATGAAATAAAGTCATTCTCTCTTTACTGTATACATTTATAGGTTAGAAGAAAATTGAATTATGTTTTACAAAGTCAAACAGAGCAGAGTTGTGAACTGGCCGTTTAAAATTAAAGATAAAAAAGTAAGGATGCAATTATTACATCAGTACCGCTGATTAAAAAACATTAACATACTAAGAAAATACTAAAACTTTAATAAGAAGTCAATAATTACATGAGAGCCATTTATTCCTCGTTGTAACAAATCGCTCTACGCAAAACGCCCAAAACACGGGTTTCTATTTTAATTATTCGGTCCGTAATAATGATCATATTGTAACTAGCGGTGTGCACGTACTCGAAACTTCGAGTATTGATCGAGTATTTTACTACTCGAACTCGGCTCGAAGCTCCTAAAACTACTCGAAGTCCGAGCGAGTAGTTGTATTTCACGAAATATCAGATTTACATCTTAATTTAGTTTTAAGAGTAAACAGTTTTATAAGTTATTAATAAAAAATTTTTGTGTTTTATTTTACCCTTAATCATACGTTATCAGTTTGGTACGCGTAATTATGAACTGAACAATACGCCTAAGAATAAGTAGTAGGCCTACACGACGACAGTCAAATGAACTAGTCGACGTAGTGAAAGAGTTCGTTCATTGTGATTTGAACTAGTTCAGTTCAAAGTGATCAACAGAGCTGGGATGGTAGCGATCACTGTAAATAGTAGCGATCACACATGTTGGTTGCCGAGTCTACTAGTCACTTGTAACCTAACCTAAAATAGCGTGAATAAAACAGAAGTGCTGTTTAGTGTCTTTATGACCCAAGAAAGGTGACGAGAGATCCGGTTCAAGATGCTCAAAAAACCTGTTACCAATACAAATCTAACAGTCTGTGCACCGTGGAAATTATGCATATTTTCGTTCATATTAATAATACCGTTCAATCAAAAGAGTCCCGAGAACGGGTCACTTTACATCCCAAGAATCGAACTTCCGATCTTGTCTAGGCGATAGTTCATCTCGGTTGTAGTATACGTACGTGCAAGGAACCGTTCACCTCTTTTTCGGAAATGAAATTATCGTATATTTCTTGCGAGTCGATTGAGGTCTATTTCGTTTTTTAATCTGAGCAGGGAATCGTCCAATGATTTGACGTAAGAAAATACCGTATCATATCATATAAAATATGGTAATGACGTTCTAGCAGCGTGTGACACAACATTATTGATTTATTTTCCGTCAAATAAAATTATATGTATATATCCGTGGCGAACGTCTATTAATTATTATTCCGAAAACGCCTTAGATCGCCAAAACTGTGTGTAATATTTGCGCATACGATATTTTTTGCTGTCAAATTGTTGAACGGTTTTCTCACTAGGTTAGACAATAACACAGTTGGAGTGTAAAAGGTGGTAAAGTACGATAATTTTGATTCGTAAATTCACTGAACGGTCCCCTGTTCACATTGACGTCGATGTAAACTGTAAAACAATCACAAATCAACCAAAGTGAGGAGAAACATGTTGGAAGACCTTTTCTAAACAAAATACGACGAATTTAGAGATTCGGAAAATAATTTTTATTGAAATGAAGCCTTATCAAACGTCTCGTTTTTTATTCATAAGTTTATAGTTTAGCTGCCCAAAATCTTCGCCCAATCATCACTAGTTGGCACTTAGCTGATATTTCAGTCTGCATGTCGTCCAATATCGGGTAGACCTATTATATTAGCCGACTACGATTACACCATGTTTAATGAATTTCTCGTTATGACATAATTATTTATCTGTTGTTCAGTGTAGCCTCATGTATCGAAGTAGTTTCAAGTTGCACATATTTCATTACCGATCATAATTTAAAAACTAATTCATCCTAAGCGACTTTAAAATTTATTTTTAGTAAACCTGCTTAGTTATTATTATCAATTGATTGAACCACAGTCATTTTCATCCAGATTTTCAAATTTGATTATATAATTCAGAGCTTATTTCCGGTTAGTTACCTTGTTATTACTGAATTAAATTCACACAGAATACAGATCCGCTCTTCTTGGCGTGTACACAATCATTCATTTATTTATTTATTTATTATTTTTTTTTTTTTTTTTTTTGAGAAGAGGCAATTCTCAAAGCAAATGACCGCATTTGGCGATATTGCCTGAATTTTAGCATCAGTTTGGTTGGATGCAACTTTTGCCAACAAGCTTCACTACGTTTTCGCGATACACTTTGGAACTGAACCACCAGATAAACATATAGGCCAGCTGGGAAACAGTATAATTGGCTTGCATAGAAAATCCGATCTGTGATATTAGTTAACAGATTAAATCTTTATAATCCATGTTGTTTCAATTAATAATATACTTTCTTATTTTCTTACATAATATTAGTTCTGAAAAAAGGAAAAAGGTTAAATAAAACAATGCCACATAAAAATGTAGGAAAGCAGAAAGTAACAAGTTTTATTTATCAAACGTTACAGTAACAAACAACAAATCAAAATTATTGTGTTCAGTTTAGATGTATATATTTAAGAATATGGCAAAACTTAACATAGGCTTAGTATGGTGTCTGCCTTTTACAGTTGTCTTGGGTGAACAGGAAATCCTTCTGTAAATACACCCTCGAAAAATACTCGATACTCGAAAAAAATGCCAACTACTCGACTCGACTCGAACTCAAAAATCAGTACCCCTAATTGTAACACTTAAATTGTCATTGATAGGTTAAAAAATGTTGTAGACCATGAACCGTACAGTTGAGATACCCTGTAATCTCAACTCAGATTACTACTGTACGTGTAGGGGTGGGTAGGTGGGTTACTCCACTGTACGTGTATGGGTGGGCGGGTGGGTCACTACCACTACGTGTATGGGTGGGTGGGTGGGTCAATACCTCTGTACCTTTAGTTATCTATGCTGGCATGTACTCATGTAAATCTGTAATTATGTGATTTTTCTCATTCCACGTTTAATGCATAGTTAAATGCAAGTGTGCTACACTCCCCAAATATACATGTGGAGTTAAAAAAAACAGGGCTTGGCCCGCTGACGGCGAAGTGCATGTATATTATTCGGCTATCGACTTCCCAGCGGTAACTTGGTGCTTTAGGAAAGGCCACCAAGTTAAGCTATGTATCATGTATTAAAGGATGAATACTTAAAGGTAAGAAAATAAATTTAAAAGGGTCCGCATCTTAAGCCATATATATTTTTAACCCATGAAAATATAAATGAAAACATCTCAAACAATTTCTTATGTAGGCATGTAAGGATTATTTTGCATGATCTTACTGTTCACTCATTTTAAATGGTTGTATTAAAATTTAAAAATTTTGGCGATGGTTTAAAAAATACTAGGCTTAATTGACTACAAAATTGTACATGTTCTTAAAAAAGATTTGATTAAATGTGACAGATTACAGAGTAATAATCTTTTCAAATGTTACTGTACCATAATAGTGGCATAGCCACATTTAGGTTACTTAGGGTCAACCCCCCCTCCCCCTTAGAGTTAGATTATATCGCATCCTCATCCATAAAACATAACCATAAGTAAAACTATAATTTCATTAATGAAGTTATTGACATTAATTTGGTATATTTCAATCCAAATATTTCGTAACATGTAATTAATAAACAACGGTAAGAAATTGGGAGACTAAGTATCGCCATTTCAAAAAGTACAACCAAGAATACTTTGTTGTTAGGCATGAAATATAACTCAGCACGTGACACGAGACCGCCCACATACTAGCATGTTGGCACGTGGTACGAGACTGCCCACACACTAGCATGTTGGCGCGGCGCTGGATGGTTTGCCGGGTCGAAAATCAAACCAGATCTGATTGCCGTCGAGTCATGCAATGCACGCCGTGCATTGCAGGTTGTTCCCCATACACTGGCACGGTTCGACATATTCTGGCACTTGTAGTGTTTAAGCCGTTTAAGGGTATTCGTCCGGGCGCCCAGTTTACCGCTCTAAGGAATTTTGTTCTAGATTTTTATCGCAACTGCCGCTAAGAGTAGTAAAGATCCTGACTCACTAACGAACTAGCAATGTATTCCTTAGAACCCCCTTATAGCCCCCGCCGGCCCCGTCCCTCAAATTCGACAGATGAGCATAACTCCCACATTTATAATAAACTCTAACAATGAATTTTATATATATTATTAATCTATTGTTTAGCCAAATATAACTGAACGAATTTCAGTTATGCACGAAAAAGGACAAATTAGTCACTTTAGGCTGCCATATCTCAATAAAGAAATTGTTTAGAATTTGTTCCCGTAACACATTTATTACTTCTAGAGAGATACTAAAAATTTTATTCAAAAAATGTTCAAACATAATTTTCGATCGAACAGCCTTAATGTAATTTAGCTTTTTTGCAGTATCACTACCACTTCAATAACAGATGTTCGTCACTCTTGACTAAACAAGCCCGTCCCTGAGAGGGAAAACATGTCTAAGTGGTCAAATATTGAGCCAGTATACTTCTGACCATTTACAACATACAGATTAACTGTGGAGTTTTCCTATAAACTTGGAAATGCACATTAAAAGGGAATTGTTTTGTAAAATACTCACTACTAAATTACTAATATGTCTTATTTAATGTCTTCATAGTAATTGGAAAATACTTCATTAGTAATAAAGCTATTATTATAACTCTACAAAAGTCCTGCAACACTTTTTTATCTGTTTTGTAAAATAATATTAAATAAGTGTTTTTAAAATTAGTACTAATATTGGGTAAATAAAGGTTTGAGCTTGTCAGTTATAAAATGAATTATTATGAATCCTATTCAAAAAGAGGTTGTAAGGCTTTATGGGAGGAGGACTTTTTCGATCTTTTCAAGTCATCATATAATAATTTAAAAAATCAAGAAAATGGTGTATAAAGATATTTTAGCTTCTTCTTGACATTGTTGTTGTAATCTCCTATATTATTTTATAAACTGAATATTAAAAAACAGATAAGCAAATTAATGAAAAAATGTATCTATCGTAAACAGTTAGTTAAAACTTTAATTGAATGTTTTACAAGCAGAAAATTACAAAAATCAGGTTTTATAAAAGGGTAAAAGTTGTATGGACAATGAGTAAACGTTATTGAGAAGTGATACAGGCTGTCACATGCTAATTCCTTCTTCTTGTAGATGTGCAAAGAAGAAAACAACAACATCTAGCATAAAGTGTGCTGCTAATTGTAATGTGGCTGTTTGCTTTTCATGCCACTTGAATTGAACATCAGGCAAACAAACTGTTATAATTTTAGGAATACAAAATTATAATATGTTATGCTTGATAAGTTTTACTATTTTAATGTTTGTTATATATAATTATTGATTAAGTTTTTCTTAATGTGTGGGAAATCACGTTATTGCGAAATAATAAAAAAAAAAAAAAAACACTTTAAATCAAATGGTTTTTAATTTTACTATAGTACGTGTTTCGGAATACCTTATTTTAGTATTACAATGATAGAACATTTTAATTTTAGTCGAAGTTAATTTTGTTTATAAGATTGGTTTTACGTAGAAAGTTATATACAATATTGAGGCGTACACTTAAATGTTTTGAACATTTAACATTTTATATGAATTTAAAAAAAGCCTAGTTAATTTTTATAAATGAATAAATTAATCTAAAATGTTTAAACTAACGCAGTTACTTTTTCTGTGAAATGTAGTGGTCGATAAATTAGCCAGTAAACTCCACTAAATGCAGCAGAAGCTGGAACACGTATTGGTTAAGTATTTCGCTACCGCCTACAATGTCTTTTTGTTGTATTTATATTTCATTAAATTGCTTTCATAAATACATTTTTTTAAACATTTAGGGTTGTTTATTTTTAGGACTTTGGTGGTGCCTAAATAATTCAGTAAGCGTTAAGCCAACAGTTTATAAATGTTCAGTGATTTTTCAGAAGTAATAACTATAATTGGGCCGGACAGTAAAAGATCTGCGAGTTATATTAAGCCCATATAGGGGTTCCAGCAACAAAGGGGAGTCCTTCCACCGCTCAGCTGTCGATCTTCCGCCTTCAAATTCCGCGTTAGTGTTTAGTTGAAAAAAATAACTGTAATCAACTGTACAAGTTTGTGTAATTGTTAATTATGGTCTATATTACTATTCATTATGTTTTTAATATTATTAATTGTTATTTGAATTCTAAATAATAATTTAATTTAAACGTTCTAAGATTGATTCGTTGGTGTTAATCAAACCAACCAAGGGTTACTAATGCTAATGACGTAATGGACGGGGCTTGCTATTATGCTGTCAGCGCATGGTCCACTATCCTGGCTGCCATGATATTTTTTAAATGTAATTACACAGTGGGGGAAGAGTAGTCCTCTGTCTAATTTCTACCACTTAGTGCATCTCTTTCGCACCCGTGCGTTCAGTAGGTCGTTTTCTAACCGGCCTATCTATCGTATAGTGACTAAAATGTGAACCAATAACCTATAAAGGGATTAGTCACCGTTCCTGACGACTGGCCTGAAGTGTCAGAGTGCCTGTTATGTTGACATTGAGCTGTGCGACCATGACCTTTTCTATCTCGGTTACACTTTATGGTAGTTTATGGCCGTTAAGACCGCTGCTGCAAGACCACCAACTTGATTTGATGTGTCAAGTTTGCAGATGACGTCAGAGCAATGTGAGATAATTAGATTTGTACGGTAATTAACTTCACAGTTGGCCGTAATGTCGGCCAAGGAGATGGCACTTTTACGATCTCTGGTGTCAAAACACCGGCCACTGTAGTTACGAGGAATTGTGGTCTTCATGTAAAACAAGCTCGTATTGTATGCACTTCTTTTATTTTTAAATAATCTCGGTCTAAAAATATATTTTGTTTAAAATTTGTTCAGTTGCTGAATCCAATTTATTAATTGTCGTAGTCTCTTCTAAAAATTTGAAACCGGTATTTTTGTCGTATTAGTTTAGTTTAATATGAAAGGAATTTTCTTTTTCTGCTTTAAACTTAATCTACTCTAGAATAATTGAATAAATTACTTTTCTAATCCCGTACAGAATCAAATACGGTAGGCTACGTAAACTAAACTGGTTTACGTTTTCCTTTCACTCCCCCCATAACAACATAAAAACATTTTTTTAATTATTCATCTAGAAAAATATGGTTTTGTGCGAAATTTAGTTAATTTTTTGTTCCTCTAATGAAACTAAATTTAAAATGGGACTATGTAATTATAAAGTAAAATTGTGTGTAACTGTACAACCGTCATAAGGTCAGGATCAGTTGAGACTCTGTATTATTACTAACCAAAACATTTGAATGAAGAAAAGACAGTTACTTTGTCGTACAACGCCCTTCTTGGTTTCGGCTATTAATTGTATTATTTTGAAGAAAAACTATTTGATTTACTAAATGTATTCTATTTAGGAGGTTCTATAGACCGGCCACAAATAGTGTTTTGACACAACAATTACGAGAGGTAAGTTTGATCAGAAGTTTTTCTCTTGAGATAATTTTTTGAAGAAATAGATTTCATTGCAAGTTGTGAACATACGTTAAATCTAGTTGTTCCAGCGACAAGCTTAGAAAATCATAGGCATTTGACCAATCGTATTTCGGTCTTAGAAGGTCTAGGTAATTTAGAAAAACAAATGAAAATTAGAATTGACAGATATAGAAGTGTAAAACTAAAAAAACCTTATCTCTTATTTATGTTGTCTGAATTCTATTGGCATACAAAAGAATGGCTGAAGGTTCTTTAAGCTTTGGTTAAAGCAACCAAAACTTTTATCATTGTAATATTTTAATAACATTTGGAAGTTATAGTTTTATGCTGCTAGTGTCATCCATCATCCACACGTGGGGGTTTCTCTACATTCCCTACCAATCAACCCTTCACAGTTCATTTATGTCGGGAAATATAATCATGATATAACGCCTTATTGGGCAGGAAGCTAGTTTGAGGCAACTCTTGCTAAGTTCAACTGACGGATTTTCCCAATTCCTATTGCGTACATAGCATAGTGGTCGAAAGTTCGCTTAATTTACCATATATAAATACTTTTATCTTCGATCTATATATGTACTTATAAGAGACTCAGAAAGTGTGAACTTGATTTCAGAAAGCTACAATTTTCACACGTATGCGAACAACGTCAGAGATCTTTTTTAGTGCACCCACAAGTCGTTGGTGAGCCTACTCACAGGAGAAGACTAAGTTACTATTTTATCATTTGATTATTTTTATTTATTTAACTATTATTTATTTTTTTTAACCGTTGATTATCAAGAAGGATTACGAATATTAAATTGGTGGTAAAAGATAAATGAAATACAAGGATTTAAGATCTAACTTATAAATAAGTTATGATTCCGTACCAACTGTAAGAACATACGAAAACAGAAGATACCTTTTAATTTCTTGGTGACTTCTGACAGTATATACGAGTATATCGTATTTCTTTCAAAGCCAGCCAGCAAATTGATAAAAAATAAAAAAGCATACCAATAAAAAATCTCCAATTAAAATAAAATCTCAATTACAAAGAGATCTCCCGTCACAAAGCCAAATCCTGGTTTCGTAATCATTAAACACGCTTCTCCTATTGACTGTAGACCGGCTAATCCCTCTGGAAAGAACACAGTCGGCACTCATTAACTACGTGATCCATAGTTTAAATTTCGACTACACAATTACATGACTGATCATTCGCCATTGCCCACTTATAGTTTCAGTAGTTGCATCTTCCCACGCCCGTGCGAAAACGACTCAACATAGTCCATTCCTTATGAGTCTTTCCACCGATGACGGTCTTAGCACAGAATATAGACAGACACAGAATATCTGTCTATATTCTGTGGTCTTAGTGTCTGATAACAGAAACTCGTTTTGACCGTCAAACATTTATCAAATTGACGCGCAGTTAGTTTTTGTTAAAAATTCGATTGAGATTAACTGGGAAGCTAGTCGAAAATGTGGTTTTTCTAGATTTAAGTCGTCCTGCACGTCGCATCTTGCAAAATTGGGAGATTCGGAGTAGACAGGATCTTTTGAAATCTCCGAGAAGTGCCTCTTCGCGTCTTATCCAGAGGAGCTATGTTGCACAACTTAGGAAGCCATGATAGAGGAGTTACAAAGAGGGAACCGCTGATAGCCCTCCCTCTTTTTTTAGTTGATGTAGTTGTACATCAACCTCTCGTACATGTGTACTGTTAAGCTACACGGGAGAACAATATTCAGCAGTGGAATAAACCAGAAACAAAGATTATGACGCAGAACTTGTGCGTTGGTTCCCCACGATGATCCAGCAAATTGCAGCACAATGTTAGTTCTAGTTCTTAATTTAGCCGCTGTTTTCTTTAGGTGACTTCTTAAACATAGAGGTCGATCTAAACTCACTCTCAAGTGCTGTGGAGCTCATTGTATTTCAGCCGAATGCCATTCAAAACTATGTTCTATGTTTGATTAGCTTGTCTATTACTCCTATTATGTGAAAGCAGGTTATAGATCTGTCTTTGTGATTTCCTCTTTAGCTCCAGGTTCTAAATAATTATTGAGAGTGGTTATATAGTTTTTTTCTGTTTTTGATATGTCCTCGTATTGAGCAATATCATCAGCATATGAATTTTCTGGACTGTGTGGTGGGAATGTCTTCAGTGCATACATTGAATAAAAGAGAAGCAAGAACAGACCCTTTTGGCAGTCCATCATTCAGGTATCTAAAAGAACTTTCTCTACGACCCAGGCAAAATTTAACTAACCTCATTCTGAGGTTGGAATAAAAAAATTGCAGTAGTTGAGGACACGAAGTTATAAAATTTAAGTAACAGGCCTTTTCTCTACACTGTGTCATAAGCTGCTAAAAGATCTACAAATGCTGCTGATGTTTTCTTTGTCTTTTCAAACTAATCCTCAATGAAAGATGTAAAACAAATTACTGGTCGCAACAATTTTGACCAGGTCTGAAACCAGATTTTTCAACAAGGATGGTGTTCGAGAATAGGTGCATTTTCTGTTGTAAATCAATCTTTCCAGTAACTTATATCAACACCTAAAAGAGCTATAGTGTGGTAGCTTTCGGATCGTTCTGGTCCTTTACCTGAATTTAAAACATATATTATTTTAGATCTTTTAAAAGCTTAGGGAATATCGTGACATGCCAATATGGCATTTAAGACTGTCAGAAGGCGATATTTTACTTTTTTAACAGCTCGTCTTAGAAATTCCGGCTGCATGCCCAACTGGTAAAGCCGTAACCGCCTCATTTAACTCTTGGAAAGTGAAGGATTTAGAAACTTCTAACGGTGCCTGTGGACTTCTCTTGATCTTATTCAGATTGTATACAATCTTTTTGTCATGAGGCGTTGATTCAGGTAAGCCGACAATGTGTTTTGCTATGTACATAGGTCTCGAGTGCAGCCCAGCGTTATTTTTAATGGGCTTACCGGTGAAGAGTTTTCGAAGTAATGACCAAGCCTGCCTGATTCTGTGGGTAAAATTTATTTCTATTTTAATTACCCACTTCTATATTCAGCATTATCGAGATAGTGCAGCAAGGAACAATCTGTGTCAGAGCTTTCGGTGTTCTTAAACTCTTTGTATAGATCATGACATTCTCGGCTCCATCCTGGTATGTATTCTTTTCTGAAGCTCCTAGGGACACACTCCTTGGCAGAGGAAACGAAAAAGCTAGTGATACGATCAGTCGATCATAATTGTTTATTAAAGGTGCCATCTTCAAGCCTTGATATAATGTACTCCCATTCATCTTTGTAAAACTTTGATTTAAGCAGGAGGAAAGATTAGACAATGGGAACTTGATTCCTTCATATATCAGAACATACCTGTGTTGTGAATTTGCAGCGATTTGCTGATATGCAATGTATGATGACTATGTTGTGTACTATACAACAGACTTTCAAACACTGTTGTCTACATTTACTTTAATGACTTAATCTACCATTCTAAATGTGATTACTCAAGAGTGGTTGAATTGTTAGAAGATACAGAAGATACAACAACAGAAGACACCGTGTAAACGTCTTCGTGACTTATTACAGTAGATTTGCTGATATGCAATGCATGATGACTATGTTGCAGGGCCGGATCTAGACAATTTTTGAGGGGGGGCAAACTAAAATTTGCCGCCCCTCCCCCCCCCCCTTCACCCACAACGAAAAATCCCTTACAAATTAAACAAAAATGGAATAGGTAAACAAATAAATTAAGAAAAGTTGACATAGTTTTTATAAAGTATTATAATTTATACAAATATTCACACTATAAATAACAATGGTATGTAGGTAGTAGTAGTATAGACTTTAGATGCGTCACAACTTAATCTCTAATGATTACTTTACGACTCTTTTTGGACGCAAATACTTTGATCACTTTATCAAAGCTAATGTTTGAGGCTCGCTTGTGTTCGATGGTAATAATGCTAAGATCAGTGAGTCTTTGTTGAGACATAGAACTTCTTAGGTGATTTTTGACCAACTTGAGCTTGCTGAAACTCCTTTCTCCGGTAGCAACTGATACTGGTAGTGTGAGGAATATTTTAAGTCCTGTTGTAATATTCGGGTACATTTCTTCTAGCTTGTTCTTTAAAATGAGTTCTAGTGTAGTGGAAGCACTAGACGTTTTCAAGTTATTATCTACTCCTAATGCAAAGCCTTTAAAACTTTCGATTTCAAATATCAACTCCTTTTTGTTCAAGTCTTCCTTATACGTATCTGCCAACTCACCAGCTTTGAGTTTTAAGTCATCAAGGTCATTTCATTAATTTGGCCGCCATTCAAAAACCCGAACTTGTCATTGATATTCTCTAATGATTTAAATCTGGTGCTCATTTCCATGATCAACCTATCAGAAATTTGCAGCATGGATGCAATGAACAGCTCTTCAGGGGTGCGGGTTACAGCTTCATCTTCACAAAGTTCGTCATACATTGTTTTCCTTTTCCTCTTCCTTTTTTCTGTGAATTCTGGAGATATATCATTCATTTGTGCAATCAACTTTGCTTCAGAAAGTGCTTCAGACGGTGAATACTCTCGTGAAGTTTTCAGAAACTGACAAAGTCCTAGAATGTTTCTGGAAGCCTGGTCAACTGTTAAGTCTTCTCTTTGTAGAAACTTATTAACACCATCAATCTTTTTCAGTTGTGAATACCAAAAACAACACAAAACAATAAATTCAAAAGTTTTCAACTTGTTAAGCAAAGATTTAGATTCTGATTTTGAGTCAGATGATGAGAAAGGGTGATCTAGGATTTCTTCTAGTGCCTCTATGACTTTGCCAAAGTGTTTGTACACAGCTTCAACAGCCTCGATTCTCGCAGACCATCTTGTTTTGCTTTGTGATTTTAGAGTTGTCGGTACATGCTTCATTAGAATTTCCCATCGCGAAGTGGAAGCAACAAAAAAATTGTACAAACTCCCCAAAGTTCCAAAAAAGCTTTGTGCTTCAACTGAAGCGTCTGCTGCATGCACTCCTACCAGATTCAACGAATGGGCTACACAGGACACGAAATTGGCTAGTTCATTTTTCTCTAGAATTCTAGCCTGTACCCCTTTGTACTTCCCAGCCATGTTGGCTCCATTATCATAGGACTGTCCTCTAAAATTTTTTATATCAAGCCCATCTTTTTCAACTTTTTCAAGAATTTCTTGTGCAAGTCCTTCGCCTGTTTTGTTGCTTACTGTAAAAAAATCCAAAAAAACTTTCTTCAACCTCTGAGCTGTTTGGTTTGACATATTGAAGGATATCAGTCATTTGTTCATTGTGACTGATATCAGGAGTGCAGTCAAATATCAATGAATAATACTTTGCATTGTTAATGTCCTTGACGATATCTGTTCTGATTTCGGTTGCTATAATATTTAGAAATTCATCCTGTATTTGATGTGAAAAGTAGGAAACCTGACCTTTCTTATGTCGCTCAATATGTTGACAAAGATGCACATTGTACCTCGAAATAAGGTCAATGGTGTTTAAAAAAGATCCACTATCTGGAGCACCAAAATCTTTAGTTTCATGTGTTCCTCTAAAGGATTTGCCTTGTTTAGCTAGGAACAAGATAGCATCAACTATGCTGTGCAAGACAGATTTCCAATGAGATATTTCTTTGTTTATTTGGTCTTGCAATTTTTTGTCAATACCCCCTTTCCCTGGTAAAAGAGTAGCCTCTAGAGCCCTCCATTGGCCAAAGCAGTTTTGATGGTATGGTGCAGTGTCATGATCAGGTATTTTGTCACTTAGTTTCTTCCATGAAACAAATCCGGGGGGGGGGCGACGGCACGGCAGTGAGGCAGGGCGGCATGGCGCCTTGACTGGGATGGCGATCAGCTGAAATTGTAAACAAACTTTGCTGTGCTGCTAACTATGCTATTAGGGCTCTCAGTGTTTTCTACTCCGTTGCAATTATTATATTGATTGCTATTGTAAAATTATTGTTTGTTTATTACGTTATGCAGTTTTGAAATTACTTAATTGACGTTCCTTTATGACGTTTGGCTCATTAAAAACTTTTACAAACTGTATTAAACAAATTTTCTGCAACCAGAATTTGCCGCCCCTCAACCCTGCCGCCCGGGGCAACCGCCCCCTCTGCCCCCCCCTTGTTCCGGCCCTGCTATGTTGTGTACTATACAACAGACTTGACTTTCAAACACTGTTGTCTACATTTACTTTAATGACTTAATCTACCATTCTAAATGTGATTACTCAAGAGTGGTTGAATTGTTAGAAGATACAACAACAGAAGACACCGTGTAAACGTCTTCGTGACTTATTACAGTAGATTTGCTGATATGCAATGCATGATGACTATGTTGTGTACTATACAACAGACTTTCAAACACTGTTGTCTACATTTACTTTAATGACTTAATCTACCATTCTAAATGTGATTACTCAAGAGTGGTTGAATTGTTAGAAGATACAACAACAGAAGACACCGTGTAAACGTCTTCGTGACTTATTACAGTAGATTGGCTGATATGCAATGCATGATGACTATGTCGTGTACTATGCAACAGACTTTCAAACACTGTTGTCTACATTTACTTTAATGACTTAATCTACCATTCTAAATGTGGTTACTCAAGCGTGGTTGAATTGTTAGAAGATACAGAAGATACAACAACAGAAGATACCGTGTAAATGTCTTCGTGACTTACTATAGTAGATTGGCTGATATGCAATGCATGATGACTATGTCGTGTACTATGCAACAGACTTTCAAACACTGTTGTCTACATTTACTTTAATGACTTAATCTACCATTCTAAATGTGGTTACTCAAGCGTGGTTGAATTGTTAGAAGATACAGAAGATACAACAACAGAAGATACCGTGTAAATGTCTTCGTGACTTATTATAGTAGATTGGCTGATATGCAATGCATGATGACTATGTCGTGTACTATGCAACAGACTTTCAAACACTGTTGTCTACATTTACTTTAATGACTTAATCTACCATTCTAAATGTGATTACTCAAGAGTGGTTGAATTGTTAGAAGATACAACAACAGAAGACACCGTGTAAACGTCTTCGTGACTTATTACAGTAGATTGGCTGATATGCAATGCATGATGACTATGTCGTGTACTATGCAACAGACCTTCAAACACTGTTGTCTACATTTACTTTAATGACTTAATCTACCATTCTAAATGTGGTTACTCAAGCGTGGTTGAATTGTTAGAAGATACAGAAGATACAACAACAGAAGATACCGTGTAAATGTCTTCGTGACTTATTATAGTAGATTGGCTGATATGCAATGCATGATGACTATGTCGTGTACTATGCAACAGACTTTCAAACACTGTTGTCTACATTTACTTTAATGACTTAATCTACCATTCTAAATGTGGTTACTCAAGCGTGGTTGAATTGTTAGAAGATACAGAAGATACAACAACAGAAGATACCGTGTAAATGTCTTCGTGACTTATTATAGTAGATTGGCTGATATGCAATGCATGATGACTATGTTGTGTACTATGCAACAGACTTTCAAACACTGTTGTCTACATTTACTTTAATTACTTAGTCTATCATTCTAAATGTGGTTACTCAAGCGTGGTTGAATTGTTAGAAGATACAGAAGATACAACAACAGAAGATACCGTGTAAATGTCTTCGTGACTTATTATAGTAGATTGGCTGATATGCAATGCATGATGACTATGTCGTGTACTACGCAACAGACTTTCAAACACTGTTGTCTACATTTACTTTAATGACTTAATCTACCATTCTAAATGTGGTTACTCAAGCGTGGTTGAATTGTTAGAAGATACAGAAGATACAACAACAGAAGATACCGTGTAAACGTCTTCGTGAATTATTAAAGTAGATTTGCTGATATGCAATGAATGATGACTATGTCGTGTACTAAGCAACAGACTTTCAAACACTGTTGTCTACATTTACTTTAATTACTTAGTCTACCATTCTAAATGTGGTTACTCAAGCGTGGTTGAATTGTTAGAAGATACAGAAGATACAACAACAGAAGATACCGTGTAAACGTCTTCGTGACTTAATACAGTAGATTTGCTGATATGCAATGCATGATGACTATGTTGTGTACTATACAACAGACTTTCAAACACTGTTGTCTACATTTACTTTAATGACTCAATCTACCATTCTAAATGTGGTTACTCAAGCGTGGTTGAATTGTTAGAAGATACAGAAGATACAGAAGATACAACAACAGAAGATACCGTGTAAACGTCTTCGTGACTTATTAAAGTAGATTTGCTGATATGCAATGAATGATGACTATGTCGTGTACTATGCAACAGACTTTCAAACACTGTTGTCTACATTTACTTTAATTGCTTAGTCTACCATTCTAAATGTGGTTACTCAAGCGTGGTTGAATTGTTAGAAGATACAGAAGATACAACAATAGAAGATACCGTGTAAACGTCTTCGTGACTTAATACTGTAGATTTGCTGATATGCAATGCATGATGACTATGTTGTGTACTATACAACAGACTTTCAAACACTGTTGTCTACATTTACTTTAATTACTTAGTCTACCATTCTAAATGTGGTTACTCAAGCGTGGTTGAATTGTTAGAAGATACAGAAGATACAACAACAGAAGACACCGTGTAAATGTCTTCGTAACTTATTATAGTAGATTGGCTGATATGCAATGCACGGTGACTTGATCGTGTACTATGTAACAGACATTCAGACACTGTACTGTTATCTACTTTAATGATTTAATTTATCGTTCTAGATTTTGCTCAAGAATGTTTTCTCCTAGTTACAAACTGGTTCCCGGTATTATATAGATTATTTAAACTTATTCTTTTCCCATTGTTAAATTATTGTGTAGTAATATTTACTAGACGAGGCTCTTAAATTGAAACAGTTTTACTTTTATGATTTTCTATTTACAAAAGGTTATGAAAGACCAAACCTTTTTAGTTATTGTATATGTATAAGAATGTCCAAAGTTGTGCAACACGTACACGCACGTTTTCAGGTCAGCATTACATCTAAATACGTGCTAAGTATACACGCTTTTGTCCTTCGTTTTAATTATTCAGTCTACGAAACATAGCAAACTTCCTTCTCAATGACTGTCAAACGTATTCTAATGGGAAATATTAAAAAAGCTTTTAAAAAATAATACCAAAAAAATAATTAAACTGCTTCTACCTCTTAAGTTACTTGAATTATCCATGAAAAATCTGTTCTGTACTGTGTAGAAGCGTTCAGAGAGTATGTTTTACATGTTTTATATGTTTTCCAGACTAAAATATAAGTGCTTTTAGGTACACATATATTATGCAGTCCAACAAAATACATGTACACTGCTTTATAGTCTTCATTGAAAATGATTTTAAATACACATAAAGGCGTACATTTCTAATAGTCTTCTATTCTCACATACAACTATACTCATATACATAAAGTGAGACCTTCAATTTTACAGGTAAGTTATAAATGTTATCTCATCAGGTGTGCATGAACTCTTCAACGGAGTAAAATAAGTGGGACACCTATATTTTTTGGGAACTTTGAATATAATTTTACTATTTAGCTTTTGGAATTCTTTAGGAGATCTATGATTAAACATGAGCTCAACTTGAGAAGATGGGTCGCTATTCTATGTTGCTGAACTCTGGTTGTTACTGCAACCATGGAAGGAACTTCCATGCTCTGAACCAAATTTGTTTTGATTTGATAGTACAGGGCCAGGATTGCTCCAAAAACGTGGAAACAGGATGAATTCATCAATCTGATCTAACTTATTGCCTCGCTGCACGACTGCGAAGTTCACATTTTGGTTATAGCACAGCTCTCTGATAGTCTTATTCCGAACATTGTGTGCATTTTTTATAAAAAAACATATACAATTCATATATGTTTTTCATAAAAAATATATACTATAATTTTCATGGTAAAAAGTGTACTTTCTGGCAACATACTTTTGAAAATCACCAAGCTATAACTACGTACTCATACTGTAACCTTTTAGTATTTGCACGTACGGTGTTACGGACACCAGTGGTCAAGAAGCCTCTGCAGGAAATTGATAGAATCCGACGGCTTCTTCAGCTCCTCTATCTAGTTGTGGAAAGAAATAGTTACGAATGATATTGTTTCAATGTATTTATAGAAAAGTGTTGAACGCAAGAATCGATCGTAAAAAATAATATTTTTCAGGATTATTTTCTACACTAGTGACTATAATTAAGAGAATGGCCATCATCAATGTAATCAAGCTACAAACTTTTCATGTTGGATAACGTAAAATTATAAAACTCATTTTATTGAATTCCACTAGTCCCGTATCAGCCTTTTGGAACAGAGAGAACTAATATTTCATGAGACAGATCTTGTGAATTTTCTTACAGGCAAGTAGAATTTAGAGATATTGTGGTGGAAATGCTGTATAACTTTTTACACTACTACTCTCATTAAACTACATTAAACTACACTAATTCGAAATCCATATTCGTCAATATCTTGAAGATCGGCGTCTTCAGAATAATTAAATAAAAAATAAAATACACTAATTAACTTCTTAGCGCCTTGTATTCACGATTGTTATGAATGCAGCATAATGTTTACTTATATTCCTAAGATGAAAAATCCCTGTACTTTTTTATTCAAATTCACAATGTTATAATGCAATCGAGTCAAAGGAAAGCAGTGTTACTTCACATTTAATATGATTAAAATATTGAGCATGTAACACCCATGACCTAACTCCATGCCTCCATCCACACCTGAATTGATCCAGCACTAACACAAATGGACAAGGAGAGGAAATGTAGTGGCGGTTATTTGCATTACCTTTGTTGTGGCGATGCTGCTGAAGAACACTTGACGGCTGAGAGGTTAGGTTCGTTGATGACGTCACGTGTCCGGGATCAGCTGGGGTCACCACGCGTCATCAGCTGACCTCACCTAACTGCGCTGTTCGGCCCGCCTGGGAACAACCGAATAAACACCACTTGGCCACGAGTTATATTGTTTACCGTACCGCAAGGAATGTGTAGTAACCATGTTTGCATAACGTTTGCGAAGGAGGCCCGTATATATAAATAAATACGACAAACAACTCTATATACATAATCAATAATGTCATTAAGTCTTTCCAAACACGTTTTAGATGTACTTCTGAAAATTAGTTCATATAGCAAACTGGATAAATAACTACTCGACACACATTCAGCACACTTTTAGATGCGATCTCTGTTTCTTTCTTCTCTGTGGTAGGGCTCACCTTAGGGGTGTTCGTCTGGGCACCCAGTTTAGCGCTCTAATGAATTTAGATATAGATTTTATCGCAACTGCCGCTAAGAGTAGTAAAGATACTAACGAACAAGCAATGTATTCCCATCCTCCCTTACCCCCCCCCCCCCCCCGCCTGTCCCGCCCCGCAAATTCGACAGAAGGACATAACTCCTACATTCACAGTAAACTCTATAAATGAATTTTATATATATTATTACAGTACAAGTAAACGTCACACAACACAAATTTATTACATTATAAGCACAAAATGCACAAATATTACGGTGACCGATTTCGGTGAACCACGCTCACCTTCCTCAGACCAGAGGGATTCACAAAACAATCTTTCTGGTCTGAGGAAGGTGAGCGTGGTTCACCGAAATCGGTCACCGTAATATTTGTGCATTTTGTACTTGTATTGTAATATTTTTGTGCATTTTGTGCTTATATTGTAATAAATTTGTGTTGTGTGACGTTTACTTGTACTGTATATGTACCAACACGTATTATGCTAATTAAAAAACTTTATATTATTAATCTACTTTTTTAGCCAAAAACGATTATAAAAATTTGAACTCAACATCCGAAAAATTATCATTTATAAAAAAATAATTATTGGTAACGCTTAAAAAATATGCATTTTTCTTTTTTAGATTTACTATACAGGGTGACAATTAAGTCTGGAACACCTTTTTTTACGTTTAAAGTTTTTCTAATAAACCGTTTGGCAATATTTGCGGTGGAGCGCATCACCAACAGTTTTAACAGTTTTTAGATGTATTTTTATAATAGAATACTTTCTTGTAATTTTGGAGCCATCGGAAATTCTGCTAAAGAGTATTTAATTATTATTAATTAAAGACTAAAATATGATATAATATTAGTATTGTAAAAGGTGGTTTTTGCATTTTGTTTTGAGTGTTTGGTCAGGATTGTAACAATAGTGTTATAATTACAATATTGTTAAATTAAGCTTTTATATATGTATACACACATAATCTTCCCTAATTTTATTTAAATAAGGGACATTTTCAAAACAATGACATACAATAACATGATTATGTTATTTTACTTACTGTTTTATATTGCCTTTTGCTTGTGGAATTTATGGAATATTGTACGTGTTTCAAGGTTTCTTTCATCTTGAAGAAATGTTTTTCATTTTATTAAAAAATATTTAATAACAATGGAGTAAGTCCCGTTTAGTTTTATTCCGGATTGTTCAAAACAGAACTAACGAACCGTTTATAACATACACTTTTTATCTAAAAACTAAGTTAAGTAAATCGGTTTGTTTACAGCTGTTTGCCGGTGCGGGAATTATCGACGTACCATGTTGGCAACACTGGGCGGGCCTGCTCAGCTGTGCGGCAGTCAGCCAGGTAGGTCTGCCGCTCCAACACTGTACGTGACGTCACAGCTCAGTTCACGTGTGTTGTGGTCGTGGTAGGACGCCTACACTCTCTTGTGGTTTTATCTAACCGTTATCTCAACTTGTCTGGCCTTGCGACCTATCATGTGAAATTAGGTTAGTTTTCAAACTGTTCCTAGAAGTAAATGTTACTAATCTAGTTGAAGTTCTGTAATGTATGTTTAAACTTGTTGATAAAGGAAGTTAGTGTGTACATATCGATATGTGTGTCTGGTTTATATTATAAATTAAACTTTGAGACAAGTGTAGTTTTCAAAAATGTAGACGCATATGGATATTTGGAGTTTTGTTTAGTCAATAAAGATTGGATTTATCACACGTATACAACACTGATTAAAATATGAATTAGTGTGTTAGTACTAAAAGATTGTGTTTAAAAAAAGCTGGAAATCATTATTCACTTTAATTTAATACGTATCATGTAGAAGGAATAAAAACCAACACTGAACTCGGACTAGAAGTGGAACATAAATAAGGTAGTGCGACATCTTTAAAGTGTGTACTTTGTATAATGCACCATTTAGTGAACAGCTGTTGATACGACTGTGATGTTATGGCAGCTTTAGATAATCGATCAAATGATTATTTTCTATTTAATACTCAGCTGCCGTTCTTTCGGAATCAATTCATAATTAATGACAAGGGTTTCGTTACAAAAGATATTTCTTGAAAGTTCTTTACTGAACGTTTTCTCAGTACATGTCCAACCCTCCAACGCCAGTATTCAAACCTATTAATTTATTAATTACTCATGCGGTATGATAATAAAGCTGGACATGAATAGTTTAATTATATTAACCGTATGAAAATAGTTATTAATGTCAGACTGAAACATTTTTCAAAAGGTACATTCCAAAGGTTCCGTTGTTAAAATGAATATTATTTTTTACCTTAAAGCTTATAACTTGTGAACTTTGTGAATCGTTTGATAGTTAAAGTTTAAATTACAAGTTATTTACTGCAAAGAATTGTGCTTTAAAAAAATTAGATTTGGTAAAAAATGAAATTAAAGTACACATAAAGAAGAAATACACACCTTTTAAACTTCACAATATGTTAAGATACTAAAAAAGATATGCAATAACCTATCTCTACATCTATTAAGAACTATAGATGATCCAAAACATAGATAATGTCCGAAAGTAGTTAGTTAATTAATAAACATTATAACCGTATGTACAACACGGACCAATACATGCAGCACACATTCAATATACAGTAATAGTTACTACTTGAAATAGATACAAACCTCTCTTACAAAAGGTTACATAGACTACTTATGAACTTAATAGGTGTTACTTAAAAGGAAACAAAAATAAAAAATAAATACTAGAACTGTCTATATTTAACATGTACAACATAACATGCAAAACGAAAATAATATATATTTTAATTGAAAATGAGTTAAACCAAAATGCTTATAATCAAAACAAAGATAAAGTTATGAACTATCAACCCTGTTTACATTAAATACCAATTTTTAAAGATGTATAGAGCTAGGCTTCACTCCTCATTGTTTTTTATCTTGCTTGCCACATTCCCCTGACTGTTTTTAAACCAATTCAAAACCATAAACGAATTTATCATTCTGGGTATAGCATAATCATTTAAAGTTTTAATTTGATGTCCATTTTACTGTGTTAATATTCAATATATTTCACGAAATATTTGGCTATTTAAGGCCAAGAAAGAAAATATTTTGATCGAACCTTTTCATAAATTTTAGTTAGTTTTCGTGTTTTTTTAGATTAAAATCAAGTATGACATACGCTTTTGTGATAACAATAAATGCTAAAGATTGTGACGTTTACTTATATAATTTTGTAAGTATGCCTTTGAGGAAACCCAAAATACGAGTTGATATGTTCCCTAGCCCTTTTATATGTCAAATGTTAAGTTTGTAGCCCACTCAAATGGGCTCAGAATGATAAGTTTATCTCTGCACTCAGTTAAAAGTATTTGTGCTCATGATTTTTATTTTTTAATTACCATTTCAATGATTTGATTTTTGATAAGTTCGTCGATTGATCAATGTTACATTTAAAATTTATGTGATAGAAATAAGTATGGAAGACTTACATAAAAAGGAATTTTTAAATGTTCGGTTTATTTCGAGTTATTTTTAAATATATATTTATTAATTCAGGTAATTTTATACACCTTTTAAACTCAATTTTAACTTTGGCCTGCTTAGATTACTTTATAGTAAAATAAAAATTAGCATAAACTCGTATTTTGTTATTGCCATTGATAGTAGCCTAAAACATAATATAGCTCACGTCAAGCAAGTGATTTCGGAATATCAAAAGTGAAAATTCGTGGACATTTAGGTAGATTCATTTACATTAAGTATGAGGATTTTTCAAACATCCCGTTTGCATATGAAGTCACCCCAGAGCGGAAGAAACAAATTTGCTGTTATATCTGCTTGTGAATAGTAGATAGTGTTGATGCTCGGACGCCAGTTTACACGTGGAGAAATAAAAGTAAAAATTGAAAGATGGTGATTTCATCTTAAAAACAGTGTAAACTTGTTCTTTGGAACAGACCATGAGTGATTTTAATTTTGTTTTCAATTACGTCAGAGGTTTGCATATACATGTCTCAGCTTGAATTTCTATAAGCGGTGGTAGTATTTCTCCAACTCTTAGAGTAGAACAGGTGAAGAAATCGGCTGAGCAAAAGTATTCCTTTCCAAGTTGTTGACAGGAGGATATACTGAAAAAAGATTGTTCCCAGCGCCAATTCTATAAGTAGCTAAATGAGCGTAGATGAAAAATATCGTTATTTTCTAAAAAGCTCTTGACTCTATTATGGAAAGGTTTTCAAGAAATTATCTGAATTTTTCAAAAATTGTGATTGAAAGATATAATTGCTACCATATAGTAGAGATGGATCTTAGATTAACTAGACACATTTAATATTTACTACCAGATAGTAGAGATGAATGATATATTACTTACACAGATTTGGTAATAACTACCAGATAGCAGATATGGATGATAGATTACTTACACAGATTTGATAATTGCTACCAGCTAGTAGAAATGGATGATAGACTACACATAGATAAATGCTATCATTGCTACCAGATAGTATATATGGATGATAGATTACACATAGACAAATTATATCATTGCTACCAGATAGTTTTGATCGTCTTTTTAGAAGTAGGAAAGACTGGCTGTCTTTAAAATAGATGGGTAGTTGTGGTTTCGTTTTTAAAAGTTGAAAGGTTCCTGATAATTCTCAGTACTGTTTAGGAGTCTGCAGACCCTATCGGCTATGTTGTTTTTAATCACATAAAAACAATGTTATTTGCGAATCCATAATCTATCGTTATTTATTAACCAAAAGTTGTGTATGAGGTGTCATTTTAAACGTTATCATATTGCACATTAGATTTGCTTTTGATATATTGAATACATACTCCTAGTTTTAAAAAAATAGGTGAAAATGAAAACTTCAAACTATATTTTTAATATTTTTTCTATAAAACTAATTAGAAATTTGCAAAGCAATTCCAACGCGCAATTTGATAAAATGCAATTTCTTTGGAAAAAATCTGTTTAAAAATAATTGTTTATTTTGGATACGCGTGATTGTATGTCCGGTTCAAAAGTAACATTGTTCTTATGGGATTAAAGCCAAAGTGGCCGCAGCCTCTGCAGACTTAAACAGGAGGGATTTAAGAGCCACAGTGACACCTCTTCAGTGTACCACATGGTATTACAACAGATATTTTGTGAAAGATTGAGCTACCTTCTCTTCACTCAGAGGGATAAAAACTATGGTTTAAAATATATCTCCGGACATATTGAATTCAATTTTGGCATTGAAAATGTTTGTTTTTGCAAACGTCGATTCATGTATGTTTTATTTATTCTCCGTTTGATATTCCTATACGTTCAGCTACGTTCCAACCCGGACTCAGTGACCGAGACTGAACTACTTTATTGCCATTGTAATGATGCACAGAGAAAGTCTCTGAATGGATTCCATTACAGTTGGCGCTCGTCCACTTTGGACGGCTCTCGTCATTGATCAGACGCGTTCCGATAGCTTTCTTTCTATAGTTTGATATTTACACTATTGTTTCATTCATGTAACACTGATAAAGGTCGGCCCGACAAGAATGTATAATTGCTTGTAGATAACGCGCTGTTTCAATTGACTATCGTTTGAATGTAATTCCGACAGATGTCGCTATATAATTAATTTACTATGTGTAAATTTTGTTATCTTTTTATGGAGCTGCAAGGTGGAAGATATGAGCTGACATGAATACAAAAAAACATAGGCCTACTCCAGAAAATAGTGTATACGTTCACTTGTTGAAATATAATTAATTAAATAATGCAATGTCATTAAATAATTAAACGAACATGCATGCATGTTCATTAATAAAATCAATAAAAATGCCATATTTTAAGTTCTTAATAAAGATACAATTTTTCTTAGCTAAATCATTATAGAACGATTGCAACTGTTTTATTTCTAAGGAATGTTTCACTATATTGACTTTAAATTTTGATTAAATGTAAATTTCGTTATATTTTCAATGTAACGAAATTTACATTTAAAGAGACTTTTCAAAATTCCATTCCCAAAGGATAGAAACCGGCCGTTGATGAAGATTTTTTTCCCATGAGAATAACATTGGCAATAAATAGTACATCAAATAAAAAATAAAAATATTAAACAAGTGTTCCTAAACTCAGAAGTCAGTGTACTAAATCGAGAGGTGAGGCCGCTCACAGATAGAATGGAAGTGGCCTGTTAAATCCTGACAATGGGCCCCCAACTTGTGGTGGCCAGGATGTAGCGAGTTTATCGGCCATACAAGATATAAAATATGTACCATTTAACCCATCGTGTGTTTTTATGTATCAGTTATGTCATATTCATTAAGAACTTGAAATATGATCGTACATATCACTAATCCTTGGTTTGGTTTAATTTTTTTTTTTTTTTAATTTGCTCCCATGTGTGCGAACTTATAATGTTTAAGGACATTATGGACGTCATATGATTGTAAACATACACATATAACAGATAATAATTAGTTGAAACATAATTTAAAGCCGTATACACATCTTGCACATTTCTATAATTTTTAAGACCGTTCGGAATTTAGCTTGTGGATTGTTAAATTGATCGGTGGCAGGAATAGTCAACAAATATTTCATTTAGTTAGAAAACCAATAATAATTAATTATAAGTGGATTAATACTTAAAAGGGTAGACATTGTTATGCTTAAACAGGGTCCGAAATAATAAGGCGATCTCGCCCCGTGGCTACTAACTGATACTTGTATCAACACTCACTAATTAACTATCACATTACGAGATATTTACTAATTCAAATTATTAGACACTATTTTAAAACTTGAAATTAAACCACTAATATTTATAGTAATCAATGTCTCTCAACACATACGTGATTTTATTTTCGCACAATATCTGTCACTTCTACTACAGGCTGAAGACCCAAGACTCACACTACCACTGACACTGACTGACTATTCACTGAGCTACGATCCATACGTGTCTGTATTACAATTCGGGAAGGTTCCAATAATTACTGGAAATTATCGCACTACTGGGAGCTTCTAGATGGGCAGAAAAGGGGTGCAATTACCCGCGCTGCGCTCTCGGTAATTGCTCTGATTCGTGACACTCCCACACGAGATGTAAAAATTATTTGGAGGTTTACATTTAAATTAAAAATTTAAATACATTAATAAGTATGGGAACGCTTATCTGTACAATTATAAATGAAGAGCCGTCCTCTCAGTGTCTTGTGTTACCTACTCTCTCATTTATAACGGTTTGTAAACGTCCCCATTCTCTCGACGGGATGCTGGAGGCAATATTTAGAGATGTTTTGTGTGTGTGTGTGCGTGTGTGAGATCCCTATTATTCCTTTGCGGTTCTTCAGCTTCTAGGTGCTGGATCACGGGTTAGAAAACGACTTATCATCATGCTCTATTGGGTTAAGAGTCTGCAGAGGCGTAGAGTCATGTATGTACGGTCATGTTGGTTTTAAACCAATAAGAACAATGTTATTTGCGAATCCATATGTTTCCGTTATTTATTGACCAAAAGTTGTGTATGAGGTGTCAGTTTAAACGATATCGTAATGCGAATTGGGGTTTCTTTTGATATTTTAAATACATACGTCTAGTTTTGAAAAAAAAAAATACTGAAAATGAAAACTTAAAACAAAATATTTCTTCATACATAACTAATTAGGAATTCGTAAAGCAATTCCAACGCGCAATTTCATGTTTGATCTAATGCAATTTGTTTGAAAAAAATCCATTAAAAAATAACTGTTTAGTTTGGATATTTATGATCGTAGGTTCGGTTCATAAATAATATTGTACTTATGGATGGGATTAAAACCAACATGGCCGACAGCCTCTAAGGTCGGCCTCTTTGCAGGCCAGTTCATTCCAACCTCATGAAGGTAATTCATTACAATACGTGCATTGTCCACACGAATATTGGCGTGCATAAATATAATATTCTTACCGAAAATATGGGGCTTATCGTACTACATATTGTTGCAGAATCTCTACCACTTATCTTTCAATCCATCCGCCCTCCCATACACGTACAAATATATTGATCCACTCTCCTACTCTTACTCGTTCTGTGGTTTTGACCCACTCGCCCACCATACACGTATAGTGGTATTCATTCATACCTACGTAGTGAAACCCTTAGACAAATCTAAGTGGGGAAATCCACCCAGACCATAAACAATCCAACACCAAAATGCTCTTGGTATACATACAAGCTTCGGTAAAACCCTTTTGTTCACTTCGCCACCCATACTGATGTCCACTAGGAAAAAACAGTTGTGTCCCGGTCTGCCCTGTACTAAGTACACGCTTCTAATCCTGCAATGGCTAATGCTGATGTGCTTGGACCAGTAGTAGGTCTCCTACTTCCTAAGTTGCATTGTTTAAGAGAGGACGAATGGCTGGAGCAGAAATAATATTGCGAACAGCTGTGAGATATTGTGATGGTCCGATGTCTCACAGCACTACGTCTCTAAAATTGATAATCCCCTTGTTTTTTTTTCTCTCTATATCGGCCTTGCCCTCGTCTACTACAATTATTGCATCGAGTCTTACGAAAACTAGGAACAGCGCTATTAGTTGTCGGACGATGTACACCTATCCACCTGACCACTGCACCATAAAAAAGCTCAGCTTCCACAAGAGCCCACAATCTTTTCGCCCTAGATTTGCTTAAAAATAATATTGGTTCATAATTTGGACCACAAGCCACATTTCACACAATCTTTACAGAGATGGGAAAACATATACTTCTATGAAATTTAAAATAAGTATATATCGCAAGGTAAAATAAAATGAAATGAGGAAATACATTATTGATGGATTGATTTAGTTGTTAAGATTAGCAGCTGTATTTCTTTGTCGTGTTGTACATGTATCATAGAAACTGCAATAAACAAATCAAAGTAATACTAATTAAATTGTTGCATTAAAAGAATAAAAAGGCGTTATTAGTTTTGAGCAATATTATATTATTTTGATCATTATTATTTTACTGAGTGTACACCTAATAACATTGTACGCTTCGTGTCCCAACTCCGTCATTCTCTGCCCTCTTATCACCTCCTTCGTGTAATTTTTCTTCACATTGTACGCTAACATTGTTATAACCTGTTTTGTCAAGTTGCACCTTCCTAAGTTCTTTCATTCATTTTGGTGAATATTAACAAAGGTTCTGATTGGCCGGTATTGGGGTGTTTATTATTTGTCTTATTTTAGCTCTTTGAGGGAAAATATTTTAACATCCTTTCTAGTTCGTATTTAGAATATTCGTGCTAAGTTATAGTTTTTGAGAAACTGATTAATTAAAGGCATTTGGCTCTTATATGTACAAATTTCACCCTTTATATTATGTAATATTTGTATTATTATCTAACATTCATAATAATTTCCCAAATTAAACGTCTGTAGGCCTGTATCCTGAGGACACAAAGCGGCATATCTCTTACCACGTTTTGCGAATCACGCAATTTTTCAGGGAACCGTCTTTGATGTGTCAGTTCATGGGAAACCAGCAACTATTACATGTATCATCACAATCCGACGGCCGTTTGTCGCTACTTACCCATTAAATTGCCCACTACGAGAGTCTGTAATGCACTGGTCATCACATGACACATCCAGGGGTTTGACGAATTCCTCTCCAAAGCTGTTAACATTTCCATAACTCATACATTGATGAAAACACGTCTTAGTAAGTCTATGTTAGAATCAGTTGTTCGTTGTAAACATTGTAATATAAATAGTACAATAGACTGTGATAGTACAATAAGTATAATCATCTTTAAACTAAGCATGTTTGATGAGTCATGTAATAAGATAATATTATATTGTTGATGAATTAATATTCTACTTCGAGTTGCAGGATCCAATTGCAGGATATGGGGCCTTCGTTTTTTATACTTTATCATATTATTTATAAATCTGAAAAAAATTGTTGACTGCAAGTTTGAATAAGCATTCTTTGTCTATGAAAGTTATCATCTGCACGAAACAGTCCCTTGCAAGTCCGGAGGCCGAAATCTCCAAGCGATAGATGTTGCAGTTAGAGTTGTCTTGCAAGGACGGCTGAGCTCTACTGTGAGACCGAAGGACGAAATCCTCAGATAGGGTTGCAAGCAGACTTCCCCTTTGAGGTTAATTACAAGGACAATTATTAAGACTATTAGGCATCGATATAAAAGATAGGTAACTCATATGGTCAATTTAAAACGTTACTTGTTATTTGTCAAACCCGTTCACCTAATCTATGAAAATACGAGTAGTAACAGATTCTCGCCCCCAATCTACTACTACACAACTCGCCCACACGTAGAATCTTCACACCCATCCTACGTAGACAAGACAACGGGCATCTTCAGCAAGTCTACGCTTACACCGGTCTCGGCGAATCCTCACACCCAACCTATGTAGACACGAGTCTTAAAGGGCATCTTCATCAACTCTACGCTTACACCAGCCTAGGTGAATATTCACACCCACACTACGAAGACACTACTCTTTACGGGAACATTCGTCAACTCTACGTACCACCAGTGTACGGTGATAAAGCTACTCCCACCCACCCATATACATATACGTGTTGTGGTAATGACTCTCCTATTCACCCATAAACGTACTGTGCTAATTACTCAATCTCGGTGTATCCTCACACCAATCCAACGTAGACATTACTCTTTACAGACATCCAAATCGACTCTACATTTTTAACAATTTCGGCGGATCTTCAGTCATCGTTCTCTACCTATTAATTCACCATTGTCGGTGGATGTTTACTACCCTACGTCTTAAGTCATCATGAGTCATAATCTCATTATTCCACATTGACAACAAGAAATACAAAGTTGTATTTGAAATGTCGAAACTAAAATAAACTATACTACAATATAAAAAGATCCATCACCACAAATAAGTCGATCATGTTTCACGCTCGTTGTGCGTGTTCGAATTTTTACTTCTTACACACGAATTGTTGTTTCACTTATTCACTGTGTTGGACAATCATAAAACAATCCTTGTAACAATGGTATATCCGTGTTTGTCATGCATTACGGTGTTGTGGTGACACTCATCGTCTCTGTATTGTCATGTTTTCCTAGACGTCACACTTGAAACACTGGACTTGATCGTGGTAGGCCCAAGCTCCCGGATCTACATGTAAGTAAGTTAATTTGGCCAGGTCCGTAAATAGTATACTGCCACAAGGTGAATAGATGGGTCCACGAGCTACACGTCGAGTAAATGAGTTGTGCGATGTGATCGCCCCCTCACGGGCGTCGAGCCAGCCAGCTAGCTCCTGGTGGGCGAGTACTGAGGACAATAGTGTCACATCCATAACGCTTTACATAAAATAATGTCATTTCGTAAAGTTGATTACGACGAGTCAATTTGAAATAATAATGTACATTTTATGAGCAGTGATTATTGAATTTCTAACGATTAATTCATCAAGTTGTTAATTGTTGCAGCCTACAAATAGGTTTTCACAAGGTAAATCCACCTTCTTTCATTAAGGCTGCGATATGTCAATATGTGCAATAAAACGTTGACCAAGGCTAAATACTTTAGAGAGTAGACCTCATAAAACTGTAGTTGAAGTCAAATTAATACAAATCTAGTGCGTTGACCAATGCACTACAGCAAAATTGCAATGCAACAACAATAAAAACATTCAAACACGACATGCTCCTTCAGCATTAAAAATAATCCTAAAACTAAGTAAAAAAATTATCCGCAAATTAGATTTTTTGCTTATATAATATTTAACAAGTATAATATTGTAACTACTATATTAAACTTGGATCTTCCGTTCAAGACATGTTTCTGATTTGTACTTTCGAACATGTATTTAATTTTGTTTCACTACCTTCAACTTATAAATGCAAGGTTCAATCCCACAAAGAGGATCTGGCCAAGATATTCACAAAAAATCCCGTCCTGAGTATATGATAGCATTATTTTATGTCCCCTCTGATAAGAATGAAAATTTGCTGAACTTAGCAAAACGTGTAAGAGAAGAGTTATGCCAGGAAGTATAGGATGTGATGTTAATGACTTTTCACTTTAGGTGAAGGCCTCTTGTGTGCAGTTTGTTTTAGGGAACTTAGTTCTTCGCCAGAGGATTTGAAACTATTCGTAGCCTACGCCATACTGTTCACTTTCACCTCGGAAATATCTGCCAAGTCCCTGCCCCACTGATTTAATTTCCCATATCAAGCCCCCAAACAACCAACACCTCCTCACGCCGTTGTCTTCAGCGGCCCACTCCAGTCAGTGGCCTCGGAGCCGCCTACTACAGCTCCCTGACTCACCAGAGGGGCTGATGCCCTCGCCCACCTGTTGATCAAACACCACTTCTGTCAAAGATCCACTCGTAGAAGCCATCATTCTTAGACTACGAGTACTTTTGATCCTGAGGCAACCAGAAACAAAAGGAAATTAAACCTAAACTCTCAGTGTAACAAATTTTTGTTTGATCAAACATCAATTTTGTTGACGATCCATTCGTACAATCCATCAGTCATGGACTTACGTATTCATTACGAGTACTTGATGATCCTGAGGTAACCAGAAACAAAGGAAATTAAATATAGATAGTGAAGCAAATGTTTGTTTAAATCTGTCAAAGATCCCCTCTTACAACCCAGTATTAATAGATTTTCTGCATTCAGTAGGCTATTTTTTATTCCTTTGTATTATAAATCAGACAAAGCAATGTCAGCAGTTCATCCTTTGGCAATAAAAAGAAGTACAAAACGGAATTACTCTCATTTTACCATATATTTCTTTGAAAATCGATACGTTAGATCAAATAGATTTGTAATTTGTTTACAAATAAGTAACAATACTGAAAACGTTAACTTAGTCTCCTCTAACAGTTTTGTAAAAACTGTACAATAAAATGATACACTTAGCTTATCAAAATGAAGTCATGCGCTGGATGCGTACGTACAGCTGCTCGCAGTTTATCAGTGTTTGTCTGATAGTACACGTCCAGTCTGAGTATGCTGTTATGTTGCTGGGCTACATATCATCGTGGCATCGCCTCGTACATCGTCTCGAGGTATAAATAAACTGCAGTAGTGAATCTTCAAGGCTATCGTCCGAAATTATGCTACTTTTACAATAAATTATCTCTGCAAAATAAACAAAGTAATCGAGCGTAGTTATTTGACGTTTTATATGAAATTGTTACTGACAAAATTATATTCAATGACGTTCGAATTCGAAAGAGAAATATGATGGAGACTATTAGATAAACTGACTCTTGACGCGTCAAAAGCAAAATTTGGTAATATTTTTGTTAATATAGTACATACTGCCATCTCTTGATTTTTATTAGTTTTAGTATTGAACTTCAATTTATTGAGTGGTCTAGTAGTGTTTACCGAAGCAGACTTCAAATCTTCATTGTTTGTTATTTTTATATTGCAACCTATGCTAATATAAAATAATATATGTAAGGTACTGAAGTTTCACTGACTCAGTTAAACTATAGTCTTGACATAATAAAGTTTCAACCTATTCACTTTCATGATTTTTTTCTCCAGATTTGTGTTACTTAGCCCTTTTAACGCCAGCCTAATTTTTCATGGTGGTGCGAAAAACGCCAAGCTAATTTTCAGTAGATGTGCGAAAAACGCCAAGCCAATTTTGACTAAAATGCAGAGTCTTGCTTAAAAATTCACAGTAAATTCATTAATTGTCATAAATTAATGAAATTAGTCTTGTTGTGTTGGTATTGAGTTGTACTATAACATAAAAATAAAAGTTTTAATTGTTGGCCATTTTTTGGTTTTGTTAACAAACAAATATAAATTTACTTTTTTTATTTTTAAAAATTGTTGTACTTTGTAGTATCATAACATACCATAAATATCAAACCACCACATATGTTAGTATTTTATCATATAAAACATTTAATTGTTAGCACATACACAAAATTTGAAGAATTTACCTTGATATATACAGATGTTATGTTGCATTTTCCAGATATTTACATTTTGAGAAAAATCACATGTTATGCCATGGTAACACAATTTTTCATTTGAAGTTCATAAAAAGTATTAAATTGCACTAAAAACTTATACAACAGTCTAATATTACTAAACTAATAAACATTTGAAGAATTTACCTTGACATATACAGATGTTATGTTGCATTTTCCAGATATTTACATTTTGAGAAAATCACATGTTACCATGGTAACACAATTTTTCATTTGAAGTTCATAAAAAGTATTAAATTGCACTAAAAACTTACACAACAGTCTAATATTACTAAACTAATAAAATAAGCCCACTTTTTTATATTTACAGGGTCTACATACAATTTGTAAACAAACCACAAACACACTGAATGGATGAACTGGGTCATCTAACAAAAGTAAACAAAAACAACTTTGGTTCCATAGATAGAGTATAATGCATAGAAAAAATCCAAAGAGGTTAAAATATTTTTCTGTATGTTCCTTATATACTATAGAAAGAGTGTGCCAAATTTCATTGACTTTGATTAATATTAAAGACATGAAAAAAAAAATAAAAATGAACGATCGATATAGCGATCGTTAGCAGTTTTAGCGCGACTATGAACGATCGTTATATCGATCGTCGGCGATTTTCGCACAAGTGCCGACGATCGATATAGCGATCGTCGGCGTTAAAAGGGTTAGTTATTAAAATACACCATGATAATGAAACACAAAATATTTTTTTTTTAATATAAATTATATATTGAAACATGCATACATTGATAATGTTTTGTATATCTTAGAGAGTATTTTTTAAATCCACAACAAATTATGCCTTCAATGTTTTAATTGTTAATCTATTAAGGAGAGGGGGGTTGTCAGTACAGTACTTCATAACAAAGCTTTTGTAATACCGTGCATGAGTGAAATCGGTCGGTAATTGTGTGTTGTGTAGACGGCCTACAGGCTGTTTCATATTGGCCTTAATCACATCGCGGCAATGAAGTTGACCTACACTTAAGGCTACTCTATATGCACGATAGTTGTCCAAACGTTGTGATTTATACCAGTTACTGTCCTTACGTCCTTAAATATTTATTCTCTCTCCTCGTAAAAAAATAAATAAAATAATTACAACTGATATTAATATATTGAGTATTGTCTCTTTCACAAAAACGCCATTGTCATAAAAACCGCTGCGTATATTGCGAAAAGTAAATTTTTATCAAATAGCAGTAGCCAAAAAAGTACTTCCATTTACAAACTCACCTGAATCAAACTTGTATAAACTTGTAGTAAACCAATGAAAATCAAACTTGCAACGATCAATCCCAAACAATTAAATAAAAATGAATTACCTCAGTTTACTGTTCGTTAATCATTTTTAGTTTAATCGTATTTGGGGGGCTGATTATTTTTTTCCTATTTATTAATATGTTGTCTTTATTTTTTTCTGTTTACTTGCCACCAGTCGGCATGAACACTGTACTTACTAAGTCATTGGTGACAAGAGAACTATAAAATGCCAACATATATAACTAAATTAAACCTAAAAAGGATCACTTCTATCTATATCGTTCATATCCCTAAAATTTCATTCATGAAATACGTATCTTCCAAGGCTGGCGGCGATAAATATGGGCGTTTTAATGGCTGTTAACTAAACAAACAATGACATTAGGCTAATAAGCGAGTTGAGAAAACTTTCGCATGCGGTAATTGTCAACAAATCTTCATCCCAGTAGCTTATCCATTATCGATTTCATAAAATCACTATTTTGTCGAAGCTATGTATATCGTAGCAGGTATACAGTTTGTCACGGGCTTTCTTTTTATTAATGGGTTCTTAAGACTTACCTCAAACCTTTAGTTACATAAATTACTTGTACATTTTTATGTTATTGTTTTCGGACGTTCGCCTTTGGAGGGTACTAATTATATGGTGCGGAGTCGTGACACTAACACAACTAATATACGTAGTTAAGTTGGGGTTTTCTAAGGAGTACCCTTGACGAATTGATTCCAAGATCCCCATAACTTCTCATGAATTTACTCAAACGATCCTTTTAAGAAGGCCCCTTTTAAGTTCGAGTGTACATTGTGTAAGATAGTCAATCGTGCTCATGTAGAGTGGAGTGGAAGGGCCCATTTCACCTGCGAGCAAGTTGTCAGTTCGTATTTTAAATTAACTGTGCACTACAAATTTTTTTTAAAGGAGAAGCCGACCTCCTTCTTAATCTTACTCTGTCCATCCCTCATTACTTTAGAATTACACTTATATAGAATTACTTAGAAACGAATATATAATCTGTCCACAAACACATATGACTACAGTAGCATACTCCATCCATGTTGGTGGTTGCTACTGTAAAGACCATTTAGCTGATAGTGTTACCACTGCACTTTTTAGTTCTGGTTATATAATCCGCAATATCTAGAGCCAAAAAGTTCCCGGGGAGCAGACACGGTTTATTTCTTAAGTAGGCTTTAAGAAATATCAGTTTCCTGAAAGTTCCAATTCAGGAGCACCCCATTGTAGGAATGGTAATAACATTAGAACCGATTAATATCAGTGATGATGGAAGGAGAATTAATATAAGCGTAACGCTTTAAGCATTGTCATTATCTTCTTTAGTCTTTTAATTTCTCACAATATGAAAACAATTAAATAGAGAGTGATGTGTTACTGATCTAGTTGACCACAGAAAGGACCGGACCGAACCGACTGTGACTCCATGGAACAAGAATGCCGTTCGCCTTCAGCCGCTCCGCGTCCATCTAATCTCACTCCCTCGGACGTTACAAAAGAGCTTAATGAATTCTGGCACCGCCATTTGTATTGAAAGTTACTCGCCATTCTCACTATACCCTTATCGAGAATGGAAATACAAACTTACTCGCTAATGTGGTCCCAATGTGAGAGTACAGTATTTGTGGTTCAAGCTTTAGTCCACTAGGTATTGTGATATTTTGAGGGCAGGACTCTGTATCAAATTAAGCCTTTTTATCGACAAATGTATGTGTGTTTTATAGGTGTAAACGTGAAAGAAGAAAGGTAGTCTGTCCGTACTTCTCATGATCAGAAAGAAATATAGTTTTATATTATTTGCTGTGTTACTTTTGTATTTATTTTTATTTATTGATAAGACGCCGATCGTCAAGATATGGGCGAATATGAATTTCGAATGAGTGTAGATGAGCGAATGTAGTCATTGTTACAAATTAAGGGCGACTATTCCTTAGAAAGCGTCATTAATTAGTAGCCCAATGACAAATGAACAGCTGGTGATTATCAGCTGATCCCTTTCAAAATGTAGGTCTATTATGACTCTGATTGGGATCGAACTGAGAACCTTTAGCACATGAAGCTGGGATTGTACAACTATTACTTAGAGATTATTATTCAGACAGAACTGTTGAGCAATATACAATATATAGGTAATCCCCACAACCCACAAGTTCGAACATCGGGAATTTATCTCAGGGTAAGACCTTGTTTATTGTCAACCATTAGGGTACGTACAAATGAGTGAAATGTTATTACTAAATGTAGCCAGCCGATGTAATCACAAGCTTTTGAAATCGCCCAAAATGATCGTCTGGTATTTAAATTAGTTAAAAACTGTAACAAACCATTTTTGGGTGTAGAAGTTTGAATGGTCTACCTTCAACCTCTAGGTTACGACCATCCGTTGAACTTCTTCATCATTTTCCCATTCTGGACGTTTCAATGTCATGCGAAAGTTCCTGTGTACCGCAACCAGCCATGACATATCGGTGATTGTCGGAACGGTGAAATCATGTTACCTAGAGCCCATCCACGGGCGAGCATGTTCAAAAGCCTGTTGGCGAACCTGCTCGTCGTTGTCCACAGACGATCGAACTTGCTCGCGAATATGCTCGCCGCCGCCGCACAGTACTCTTTCCTCTCTGGCGCTGTTCTCATCAGCGTTTGGAAAAATGTCCTTACATTTTCTACCAAGCAGTTCAAACTTTCCTTTCTTAACCTCCTGAGACCCAGTGTGCTATTTTTAGGACGTGTACATAAACTGTATTGAGTCCTAGAAAAATATATGGCTTTAAAGTAGATAAGACCGAATGTACTATATTTAGGACATATATTTTAAATCAGCTGAGACCTGAATTTTTTTTTGTTTTATTTCTGGTTTATTTGTCACAAACCACATTAACAACAACTTATTTAAACACGAAAAAATACTCAAAAAATTTTCGATATATTATAAAGTACAATTATTTATGTCCTATAAAAAGCACATCCGGTCCTAATATGGTTAAGGTGGAAAGTGAATGAATCTACATGTTACATGTTATGAACTATTTTATTTCTCAATTATAAACAATCTTTTACTTCTGTATGTATAGTTACTGGTTTATTTTTGATGGAACTGAAAGAAGCAGTTTTTATTTTTTTTTAAGCAAAGGAAAACATTGCATTTTGCGCAATAAATAGTGCTCTTCAGCTTGCACTTTGGCATTCTGCATCTTTGTTGTTGCCCTTCATGAACCTTAGGTAGGTGCTTTGCACCCTTTGTGCGCACAACTGACGAAGGTAGGGACTTTTTTCTCCCATCCTCAAAAACGATAACATCTTCTTCCGAATCGTCTTCAACAAACGTTTCATTGGGCTCACAATTCTTGTTGATAAGGCGTTCCCCAAACATCAACTTGAATGTCCTAAGTTGAGGAATATCCCTGTTTGCAAATCCCCGTTCTTTCTTGTGTTTTCTCATCTGTAGCCAGGCATTTACTATGGCTAAATCAACAAAATGCAAAATGCACCTTACTGTCCACTTTTTTGTTCTAGACCGGGAAGGACAGTACGACAACATCCTATCTGCCAGGTCTACACCTCCCATATTTTTGTTATATGAGTCTATAACCTTTGGTTGTTTGATTTCAACATACCTCTTTTCTTTCTTATTCCATCTTTTAACAGTACATTCTGGATCCTGACTTTCATGTGTTGAAAGCAAAACAACTGGTTTATTATCCAACCACTTGGTGCATGCAATCAACTTGTCTTCCCTAACAGTAACGTTAGTAGTGCCTCTGTTTTGTTTTTTAAATAACTTGTCATCAATTAAATCATTGTTTTTAGGCACCTGATTTTTCATCAGTGTACCTGAGCACCTGATTCCCCTACTAATAAGCTCATCTGCTAACTTAACAGTAAGAAAGTATCTATCCATATAAATCACATGGCCAGGAACTAATGATCGTGACAGATAAAGCACCGCTGCTTCACCAAGAGAAAAGCCCTGATTGACCTCTAAAGGAAATGTGGTTTTGCCTTGATAGATCCTAAAGTCACATATTATACCATTAGAGTTAGCCAAAACAAAAACTTTGAGCCCTACAGGATTTGGTTTGTTGGGGACATACTGTTTTAGACTACAAGTGCCAGAGAAAGGTATCATCATTTCATCTATGCAGATATGTTGTTCTCGAGGTTGATCCATGCATCCCTGTAAAATTCTGTTAACTAAAGGACGTATTTTCCAAACACGGTCACTTTGTCTTGCTTCATTGGAAATATCATTGTCAAACACTACCTTTATTGATTTTCTAATAGAAAAGAAGCGATCTCTCGTCATAGAATTACTAATTATGGGAATTTTATAATCTTTCTCCCAAAACATTCGTATTTTTGGGAACTGGAGAGCTGACATTACACAATTGATACCGATCCAAACTTTAAGTTCTTCTAAACTTAATCCTAAAGTCTTACCAGTGGAGTGGACATAAGTTTGATTAGTTTTTTCTACCATTATCTTTAGAAAGTCGTCATCAATGTATTGAGCAATAAAGTCGTCATCATCCCAAGTTGCATTACAGCTTTCAGGCATGTAAGCTGGTTTGTTGAGGTGGATTGGTTCAGGCTCAAATTTGTTTCCTTTCCTCCATTTTGGGCCTTCAGGTTTTTTCTTCTCTGACTTACGCTTTGCTTTTGGTATCGGTATTTGCTGAAACAATAACAAAAATTATTAGTTTAATGGAAAGTAATTTTAGTGCAAAGGGGTTTTGGACAAACTTTAAAACTGAAACTATAATAAAATACATGGTTTTCATTCATTAAGTTTAATTGGACTATTAATTTTAGTTTAAGTAATCTTGGTACCTTTTTTCTTTTCTGAGATGTTGTGGGCTGTTCTTCTTCACCACTTGCACTGTCAGAATTCTGATCCATTTCAGGTTCATAGGTAGGATCTTCATCACTATCATCTACATCGCTATCGAGCAGGTGTTTCAACATTTCCATATTTCGACTTTGTAGCATTTCAGGTTCATCATCTGACCTCCCATCTTCATAATCTGAATTATCTAAATTGAGCTCATTCAGTATGTCTTCATCGCCAACTGCAAAAAATTATAAATTTGTATTTTACCTAATAATTTCTTTATTTTGTTTGGTTTTGTAAACAACAGGAAAATATTTATTTTGTTACTAATCACGATTTCAACAGGTACTGTAAAAAGAATTAAATTACTTGTAAATAATTATTTTGAATAACAAACTAAACAATGCATGTGCTTTTTTTAAGGAAATAACTGAAATTGTTATACATAGTATTTGAGACCGAATGTGCCATTATTAGCACATGTGTAAAATGGATAAAACTTAATAGAGACCGAATGTGCTTTTTTTAGGACATTAATAAATAATCACAAAAAAATTCATTGAAACTTCATTATTATGATTTCTTTATATGCATTACATAAAGTTCATTATTAGTTTAAATATATTTAATAGCTAAATCAACATTTCTATAGTTATTTGTGCTTCTTACCTAGATTTAAATGAAGGTCTGCAGAGTTACGACGTGCAGCCATGATTTCAGGTGCCGGTGACTCATATAACTGAGGCTTGACTGGCTTGAAGACGCGTCATCCAGATTGGCGGGAAACCGGCTTGACAGTAGTACCAATCTCTGCCTCGAAACAGAGCTAAATTTCCTTTAACTTTTTTTTTACTGATGTGTGCTAAAAACAGCACATTAGGCGATTGTTACATAAAATTGAGTTTTTTATCCAGGACTCACTTGAGTGCATGGTTATGTGCTAAAAACAGCACATTAGGCCCTAATTGACAAAAACAACCTTTTTTCCCAGGTCTCAGGAGGTTAAATGTTTATAAGTTTCGACTTTTCACGTCTCACAAACACCTCTGTTCCCGATAAAGTTTTATAAATTCCGTCCATAACTGTTTGTTATCGCTGAACGCACCAAAAACTTTTACTGTAACTGCACAAGAGACACGTAGGCACTGTTTCTTTAACAAGAACAATAACACGCTGAGCCCCTTTCTCCGGAAGTGTTGCGAATTTGAAATAAGTAAAATCCCACGGACCAAGGGTTACGGGTGAGCATGCTCACGAACATGGTCGCCCCACAGACGGCCGAGCATATTCTTGTTGAAGCTCGGGGTCGCCGGGTCCGACGAGCCGAGCGCCGAGCCGAACATGCTCGCCGGTTGGAATGCTCGTTGACCCCACATATTGGCGAGCATGTTCGCCGCCAACACCGTCACGAGCATGCTGTGTGTGGATCTGAATCTCATGTTACTGTTCCAACATTACTGAATTGAAAACTCGAAATTAGGACATACGATTTTTCTTAGGCTTCAGATTGCTTTTTTTACGGTCGTGTTTGTGTTATACAGTAAATTATTTTTAACTTGTTAGTCTTAGATATATAGTGATAGTGAGGTTCGTGATTATCTTATTCAAACAACAATGTTATGTAAATTTAAATTCATTTTTAAAATGTTGTTTTTGTCGCACACAAGAAATGTTGTGTTAAAATCCAGCAGATTTGTGGAAAAGGATTTTACGCGTAGTAATATCTGAATGACAAACATTCTTACAACAGTTTTATAGAGGTCACAACTCAACGATAATAAGTTATAATTGTATCAATCGGCGCTTCTTTTCAAATGAACTTAAAAATTGGTATTTCGTCGTTAGTGAAAAATCCTGGTAGATGGATGATCCTGAATCACGTTAAGGAATTCCTGTCTACTATGCTTTGGATAAATTTTGGGTTTGGATAGATAGTGAGAGGCCCTGCATAAGTGCAAAGTACAGTGATTATCTTAAAGTATTTGAATGGTCTGAAAGTCCAATTAAAGAAGTTAATTGAGTTCTTGTGAGATCTAAAGTAGGCTACACGTTACACCAAAATGTCAACAAAATAACCTTTCTTCAGGATTGCCTTCCTTGGTGAACAAGTTGGGCCGGTATCCAGTAACCCTGGCCATGTAAACCAGACGGGTTTATTTTAATGCGTAATGACGTCACAAGGTCAATGATCTCAGGAGGAAGTAGATTCAAATTCAAGGTCACTGTGACTTATCCTATCCTATCCAAGACCAAACAGTCTGGCCCGGAAGATAGGTTCGATTTTCCCGCGCTATTTCAGCTTTTGTCAGTTTTACAGTCGTAAATCCAACCAATTATTGAGATAGTGAATTGTTTTAAAGATGTAATGTTTGTTTAAAAATAGTCATCCTTGATGTTTAATTTTTTTATTTAAAACATTTTCTAATAATATAGATTTTACAGGATTTTGAAAGGAACCGTGTTTCCAACTATTCAAGCATCATCCAATGATATTGGTTAGGGATAGAGAGCTATGCTTTAATTTTTTTATGTGCTTAATCAAATCATTTGTTTCTCAGTGGTTTTACAGTCGGTGAATGGAACATTGAGAAATTATATCCTATCAAGTGTAGTTCTTATATATCATTAACTTTTCTCTTATTCTTTATAACATTCTCTTAATCGAGTTATAGTTCTAAGGAAGATAGCATTTTGTTAAGATTAAAGTATTAATTTCGTCAAGATAAGATTAGGCTACGATTCACAGTTCACGAATTGAAATTTGTAGTTGGGTGTCGTCAGAATTTGTCAAACCGGTTTGAGCGTAAATTTAAGGTGTAGGAAGTGCATTGCAGTTCCGATCAGTCGTTATTGATTTGCATATCTTCTTAGTTAGCATCTTCATGGTCGTGTTGACTCAGTACGCTAATTGCTATCGTAATACCCTCGTGTAACATGAGTACGTCCCATTGGGATGATTTTTGCATGATTCATTTTCCTGACCACTCATTTCTATTCCAATCTCTATTATCTAAATGGAAACGTCTTTCTTGGAAGTTACTAAAATTCTCTAGTTGTTGAAATTACTTGCATATAATTTCTACTGATCGTGATTGTCATGATGGAAGACTATAACAAGACTAAACTTCAAATCCCAAAGATTGCCTGTCGCAACTAACACGTAAGCCTTTAAGATTCCTTTGTAAACCACATTAAACAGATCGTAAATCCAGTTTTCAAGAATTAGGTTTAATCATACTTAATAATCAAATGTATTGTAAAATTTTTAGAAATACATAAAATATGCGCTTGGGTTTTGTCTAAAAACTTGGGTAAGCTATTGGTAGTAGGTATGTAAGAATTAGATCATTTCTGAATATATTTTAAGACAGTGTAATTAAGTAAATGTTGTATTATATTAAAGTACTGCCTTAACTGTATAACTTTTACGATCGTCAATTGCACAAAAGTACTTAATTCTTGAAGATCTTGTCACCAAGATGAGATAAAGTGTCATATAATGTAAATAGAAAGAGTAACGCTCAGGTCTCCTAGAAGACGTCCAAGTGTATTTACCCATCATCACTGGTATCCAGGTACACGGTGGGTGGTTGGAAATTGAGAAATCGAGAAATCGAGTCATTGTTGATGTTTATAAACATTTTTTATTGTAATTGTTAATACAAAAAGACTAAAGAATTCGCGTCTGTGGGAGTTTAATGGGGTCTTGGTGCTTTCACTATGAATTTCTGATTCTCCAGTTTGACTATAATAAGTCACATCTGTGTTGAAGGAACTCCCCAATTTGATTATCATGTATCCGTTTCGAAATTTACGAAGCCTAGGTAGTTTTCGATGCTTTGATCTTAAGGTTGAATTTATAAGAGATGAAGTTTATTGAGTTTTTGTACTGTCGTTACTAAAGTATGGTCTTCTATTTAGGCTGTAGAAAGTCGCCTATTGATGGTACATTCATCACCCTATTTTGATATTCCAATTGGATATCTCCATTATCCTTTCGTATGACAGCCTGGATAGATGTTAGATGGAGATGAATGCTTGCATGAGATGCTGTACAACATATCTTTTCTAAGTATGAGTTCGAGTTCAAAAACATGTCACGATAATGCATCGATAATTAGATGAAGATTGAATTGTTTCAATTCTTTTTATAGTTTTCCATACTCTTTTTTTAACAATAACCATTTAACACTATCTTATGTTTCGTTTATGTATATTCTTCTCGACAAGAAAGTTACTAAAATATTGATTGGTTTTTTTTAGAACCAATGATGGTTCAGATATATTGAACAGTTATTTTGTGTGTTATCCCCCCCCCTGTTACTACTTCCTTTTAAAGTTCATTGTTACTTGTTCAGGGCAACACCAACATTTAAAATACTTCATGGATGTTCAGCACTTAAATGGTATTATCCTTCATAAATTTGCATTCTTCAAAACAGAGACAATGTAGTTTGCTTCTTTGTAGTCCAGGCTGCAAGGACATCGTAAACAAAATCCTCAACACGATAGCGGCGGGTGAATGAAATGTCGCTGGTTTGGTGTCTGTGCGAAGATAATGGGTTACAAACCGCGAACCAGCGGCTGGGGCGGCCAGTACCGAAATGCCGGTGCCGTCATGCGCCCGAAATATCGCGGAAACGGGGCAAGGTTTCAGCGCGGCGGCTCAACCTCGACAATGAACACGCAAACACTTGTCAAGGAGGAAACTAAGTATGACCTTCACTCTTCTCGACCTTGAACTGTTTATATAGGCATTTGATCTTCTGAAACTAGGGCGTAATCAAGCGTATGCGTTTGGGAGGAAAATGCGTCTGTTTCTCATTTATCCCCGATAATTTTTGTTATCTAAGATCGGATTTGATTTTGGTAACATCATGAAACAATCTCCAGTTGTTATTTATTTATATTAAATATAACGTTTCTTAAATGTTTGTTTCCCGGAGAATAATTAAAATGGAGTAAGTAGTAGGCTATAGTCTATGTATAGGATTAAAAATACGTAAAACGCTGTACAGCTACTTTTTTAATGTAAAGAGAGTTACAATTACGTGAAATGTACTTGGCAAAATTAATGTAGTTTGGCAATTAAGACAATTTCAAATTTAAAAAAAAACCCTCGTTATGGAAATGAACTGAAATTTCCTTCTTTGTGTCCCAAGAAGATGTAAGGGCCCGTCATTACTTTCTATACCTTACCAACGTGACTCGTGACTCGATATTTGTTTTATTTGTGACACGACGTATATTTTTAATTGATATATTTTGTTCCCATCACATTTGGAGCGTAACATGTATTTGAACAGTTTCACTTGTATTTACATCTTAACTTATTGTTTCTTAGTAACTTTTCAATACAGTAGAGATTAAACGCTCTTTATACTAACCGTTCTTCATTTAAAGCTAATATAATGAAAACGCTCATATTATATTCGCTCAATTTTAATGGTGTTTTCGATAGGTTTATGAGCCTTGGTGAAAACGATGTTGTTTGTTCAACTGTTTATAGTTTGTAATGTTCAAAGGTTCGTTGTACATTTTTGATTTATAACAGTATATATCTGGGTGATAAACGACTAAAATACAGCTGGCGAAATATGTTTTAAATGAACACCTTTTAATGCATAGTGTAATGTTTAGAGTAAGTTTATTTCAGAATCGTTAATAACATTTTTATCAGAGAATGCGGAATTAATTTTTCGCAAGTTCGTACAGTGTCATATTAATCTAAATAGTATTTAGTACATACTATTTACCTACTCAGTTTTCCATTGAATACAGATAAGAAGTGAATTTAAGCGTTTCGTAAAAGTTCACTAGGTGCCTAACTGGAAAAAAATACGTGTCCAGTTACCAATCTGACCCGACCTGGATTGTTGAATCAGCTGATTGCCTTCACACTCTGCTGTCATGTCCTCGCTTCCTCATTCACATCGTTGTGTACGTGCACTAGGTGATAGAATGGAAGAAATTCGGTCGTAGTCCGTCAGCTGATCAGTGTGACCCGACCTGGGGCAACACCATTCATCATGCAGCTGGATTGTTGAATCAGCTGATTGCCTTCACACTCTGATGTAATGTTCTCACGTCCTCATTCAATTTGTCGTCAAATAGCTCTAGGTGATTGAATGGAAGAGAATCTTGTTTTAGTTCGTCTTAGTTCGTCAGCTGACCGGTCTGGCCCGACCTGGGGAATACAATTCATCATGTGGCTGGATTGTTGAATCAGCTGATTGCCTTCACACCCTGCTGTCATGTTCGCACTTTCGTCAAAGTGCAGTTTGTGGATGAATGGAATAATCTCATGTCGTAGTTCGTCAGCTGACCGGTCTGACCCGACCTGGGGCAATACAATTCATCATGTGGCTGGATTGTTGAATCAGCTGATAGCCCCATTGGGCCTCTTGTGTCACCCATTGCTTCCGCTCTGCTGTCATGTTCGCACTTTCGTCAAAGTGCACTTGGTGGAGAAGAATGAAAGAATCCCATGTCGTAAGTCAGCTGACAGGTCTGACCTGACATGGGTCAATACCATTCATCATGTGGCTGGATCGTTGAATCAGCTGATTGCCTCCACACTCTGCTGTCATGTTCGCACTTCGTCAAAGTGCACTTGGTGGATGAATGGAAGAATCTCATGTCGTAGGTCAGCTGACCGGTCTGACCTGACCTGGGGCAATACCATTCATCGTGTGGCTCGATTGTTGAATCAGCTCATTGCCTCACACTCTGATGTCATTTTTTCAATAACACTGTACGTTTATGCACGTACTTCATTATGGATCGATGCTGGGTAGAGTTGCATATGGAATCACGTGAATACGACCACCAACTGTCCCTATAGTACACTCTTTTCACAGTGGCCAAGCCCTCGTCACCACCCGCATTGAAACGTTAATAAAGCCGGCCATCCACGTACTCCATTATGTATCGATGCTGGGTGGAGTCGCATATGGAATCAGGTGAATACGACCACCAACTGTCCCTATAGTACACTCTTTTCACAGTGGCCAAGCCCTCGTCACCACCCGCATTGAAACGTTAATAAAGCCGGCCATCCACGTACTCCATTATGTATTGATTGATGCTGGGTGGAGTCGCATATGGCATCAGGTGAATACGACCACCAACTGTCCCTATAGTACACTCTTTTCACAGTGGCCAAGCCCTCGTCACCACCCGCATTGAAACGTTAATAAAGCCGGCCATCCACGTACTCCATTATGTATTGATTGATGCTGGGTGGAGTCGCATATGGCATCAGGTGAATACGACCACCAACTGTCCCTACAATACATTTTTTCCACAGTGCCCAAGCTTTTAGGGCATTGAATTTTATAATCCAGTGGGGTGAAGCTGTAGAGTGGAATTTGAATATCCAAGCCAAAACTGTCCGAGAAGGTATACTCAACAACGTTTTGGATGAAACTAGTTGTACTGTATAATGAACAAACAGACAGACAGAAATATTTTCTTTTTTATTTATATATATTATCATATTTATGTTATAGTATTTAATAACAATCAATAGAAATTTTAATAATCTATTGAAAAGGTTACGTATTTCAATCAGCACAATACCGCAGAAAAGGAAATTAACAGAGTTCGAATCAAATGGTGCACTAATTGGGTGTCAAAGTATAGAAACTGGGAAGCGGAATTTTGATCCGTGGAGTCAGATACAGACTGTCATAAATATTCCTACTAATAATCCCTTTGCCGCTCAGGCGGCGTTTTGATCCGCGAAAGAAATAGTGAAAGCGGAAGGGGTGGTGAGAGTGAGGGACAAGAAGGGTCAAGAGGGTGAGGGACAAGAAGGGTTGGGGTGATTGGCACAAAATACAGTTGCACGTTACCTCGTAGACAAACTGTCACTTTTACTACAGCCTACATAGCACAACTTGTTGCAATGAACAGTTCAGGGTGCAGACTGAAGGCATCCCTGCATACCACATTCTTTTACACGTACTGGATATTACTCATTTGGTGGTTCATCAATTCAGTTTCCAAAGGAGAATTCTTGCTTAAGAATCTGCAGATGCTGGCATCCATATTGGATTTATTCGCGTAGCAGCAATGTTAACATTGAAACCAAATAGTTTTATTGTTTATCATCGAAATTTTGTGAATGAGGTATCATTTTAAACGTAACAAGGATACAGAACCTACTGCTTTTAAAAGCTATATTTTTAATATACATCGTAGTTCGTCTGAAAAAAGTGAAATTAAACTGTGTTACTTTGAAATTTTGTATGAATTTTTCCGCTTGTTTATTACATTTTGCTTGGATACATAACATAAATAAGAAAGTTTGATTTTTCTCAATTATTTACTCGGTCGTAAATATGGGTATATAACAATTAAACAACCATTAACTTTAAACATAACACTGCACGTAAAATTGCTGCCCGACATAGATTGAAGTGACAAAAATAAATTAAGATTGTTATATTTATTTTAAAGTAACAGAAACACTACACGTTAATTACATTATTGTTTGAATATACATAACTGTAGAAATTAACTTACATAAATGTCCTCAAAACCAAAATATACATAAGCATGAATCAACTGAAAATTATACAATGTAAATATTCACAAAACAACAAAATGGCCATTAAATTAGACAATAAATTGCCTTGTAATTTAAGAAATCTAGAAGTGAGACAATCTACAAAAAATTATCTGCAACTATTTATTTGAATAATGTTTATACAACATTGAAGACTTCTTTAAAATTCAACTGCAATTTATATGTACATTTTACTCAACATTATATTATACTACTGTATATTATATATTGTAATACCTCATGTAACTTATATAATACAACGAATTTAATTCAGTGAAGTTCAAAACATCATGAAGTATGTTAGCAGAATCCACTTTTATTGAATGACATTTAAATTGGTCCGTTTATTTTTGCACATCTTTAATGTACAGTACTTACATAATTTTATTTACTATATAAAATTCAGACGGTAGGCGTCCGTTTACCTAAACGTTACACCCATTCCACCCCCCCCCCCCGTTAGTTGACGTTAATTTTAATGTTGATTTTTACATTTATAAAATTGCTATCTATCATTTAGTTATAATTTGGATTTTTAACTAACTTATTTAGATTTATTAAAATCTACATTATTTTTACTTAATAAATAAACAGTATACCTTAAGCAACTATAAATAGGTTCTTTGTTAGGTAAAATGTTTCTGACGAGTAACCGGCATGTAACCACCCGGTTGTTTCTGACGAGTAACCGGCATGTAACCACCCGGTTGTTCATCCAAAAATTCCGCATCTGCTGCCTTACCTCCTTGTTCGGCAGTCTCATTTTCTCCTTCGCGGAACAAAACGCCGCCCAAAGTAGATTGATACTTTTATGACGGTTTGTGCCTGACCTCACGGATCAAAACTCGTACACCCATAGAAACTTGAATGTCGAGTAATTAGTTTCATGTTCGCCTGGCAGAAGGAAGGGCCAGCACCGTTGTAAGTACCTTCCTTATTCCCCTCTAGATGCTCAAGCATAAACGTGTTATTTATTATATTACTACGTATTAAAAAAATGTACATTAGTACAAACTACCACTGAAGCGTTCGCTTAGGTCATGAGCGACAACTAATAGGTCGCTATTTATACTAAAGCGTTATAAAAAATTGTAGAATACCTACGTGTAAGGAAGTTTTAGTATATATATGTGAAAAGAAAAAATATGATAAAATAAACTGTGTTATAGAAGTAAAGTTGGAAATGAACGAGCAACTTACTAACTTCAGGTATACAGGTCAAGTACAGCTGACAACTGTTGCAACAATAATAGGCAATAATCAAATGTAAGAAACATTGAATACATTTTTGAACAGGTTTGAAATGCATAAGCAACGTAAAGGTAGTAACAAAATAACATTATTGAATAGTTTAATCACAAATAGTTTTCTTACGCAAAATATTACACTCTGATTACCGAAAGTGTCTAACGCTTCAACCAGTGCCGTAATAAAAACGTCTTTAATTGATCACTAAAGCAGAGTTTATCAGTCATTTTGATCCTCCGTTTAACGCTTTAACGAGTTATTGAAGTAGAAGGTGTATACCAGAACATTTGTCGTAGTTATTGAAGTAGAAGG